>OY283142.1:68690953-69290953 GCA_958299785.1 Medicago lupulina | reverse complement strand
GCATCAATCACCCTCGGCTAGCCTATGTTGCATAGTGAAAACTTATATCTATGTTTTTGTTTTGAATTTCTCCTTATGCTTGATGTTTTGTGTATGCTTTTTTTTTTTGGGCATGGTGGAATCCGCCATGGAATTGAAATTATTATTGTTGCGGTGCGATATTCTTATCTGCTTGCTTGCATTGCACAATCAAGCTCTTAGTTGTGTATGTTTAGTTACCTTGTTTTATTTTCAATATTTTATACTGTTATTGGGTACATTTAGATGTGGTGAATTTTTACAATGTTGTTGGGTAGATTTAGATGTGGTTAACAAATGAAGTTGGTGTTTTTTACCTAACTTTTCAACTAATATTTGTAGAAAAGGAAGCATGCTTATGAGTTGGGAATTGTTGTGTTAGCTGAGGAGTCTTCATAAGTTAGAAACTAATTCAAACTGTCATTTTCGTTCTCATTTTTTAACAAAAAACTATCCTTTATCTTAATCTTTGCTTTTATCGTGGTGCTTTTAGTCTGTACAAAATGTTGTTAAGAGTGCTTGTCTTTGGCTCAAATTAAAGTTGATTTAAGTAGAGATGCAATGGTGTTTTTTCATGAAAATCAGTGAGTGTATAGTATGCTTATGTTTTGTGTGTGTACACCTAGAGATAAAGAGGAGAGCGAAGTGATATATGTAATATGATGATGATGTGATACGAAGAGACAAATATAGATAAAATGAGGTGTTGAATGAGTGTCGGGAAATACGAGGTCTACATGTGTCATTGTTGTTTAAAGAATTCAAGACACTAAGTTAGAGGGAGAAGCTACTATTTTGATATATATGGTGTGCCACATGATCAATTCCAAGTAACCACGAATCCAAACATGATATTAAATTTATTATATTTTGTGAACTGCTTAATCATGATGGAATAAGTAAAGTTATGTGCATGATTTTGAAGTACAGTATATGTATCGTAGTGCTCATTTTGTTCGGTTATTTAAAACTACAGTGTAAGGAGGTGATAATGAGAATAATTTTCTTTTATTAGTTTTTCTTGTTATTTGTTTAGCATTACACAAAACAACTATTGCAAACCAAACTCATTACATCTATCAACACGTTTAATCTGTTTAATCTGAAATACCAGTAAAGCAAATAAGCAATGTGGATATATGTACACCAACAATTTCTACAACAGAAAACCTCTCACAGGTGGCCTCGGCTCTGAATTGTAAAAGTATATTTGATTTGATTGCATAAAATTAAATAATAGAAAATATAGATTTAGACATAAAATATAGATTCGATTAGAAAATATATATTTGGTTAGAAAATATAGATTATGTTAGAAAATATAAATTCGGTTTGAAAATATGAAGATAGAGATGAGATCAGATCTTTTGAATCCTCTAATGTTCCCTTAATTGGTATACTGCACCATATTCTTATGAATGATTATCTAGTTTCACGATAGTTAACAAAATAATCCTAATCAATCCCTTGAATTAGGACCCTCTTCTTAAACTACAACCCTTAATTCCTTAGGTGGTCTAATAATCTTCGAAGATTTAAGCATGTTAACCTAATATCACTAACAAACGATTATCCATTCCTAGACTAACCATGTTTATTAGAACAATTCAATGAGGTCTAAGTTGAAAGTTAAGGTCAGTAGTCATTCATTCTTACTAAATCATGTTTATATTTGATCAGGATATAAAAAAACATTAAGAACAATTGAATTGAATAAAAACTAGATTTTCATTCACAATAAATAGAGTTTCACAGCAACATGGATCAATTAGGGTTACATAGAATCATCTCATACCTAATCTCTAAGAGATTTAGCTACTCATAATTGAGTTTACAAATAGCATAATCAATGAAAGAATTAAAACATACATAAACTGATAAAAGGATGAAGAAATCGCCCTCCTAGCCGTCTTTGGATGTCAAAATCGCACTTTGCTCTCCAAGATTCGTAACCCTTGTTTTCAGAATAGTCTTCAGCTTAAATAGACACAGAAATTCGCCTAAAACCGTGTCACGTTTTAAGTGAATCGTGACACGTTTTCACCTTGTGTAACAAGAAACTGAATTAGGGTTTCACTAAATCGTGTCACGTTTTAGCCATCGTGACACGTTTTCTTCAATGTCGAAACAATGCATTCTGTTTTGTGGAATCGTGGCACGTTTTTTTACAAATCGTGACACTTTTGAATCTTTACATTTTCTTCAGTTTTCTGCTTTCTTGCTTCTTAAGTTGCCTTGTGAACTTCAAAATGTGATGAAAATGACACTAAAAATAGCAAATAATTGACTGTCATCACTACTTCTATGTTTAGACCTAATGATGTTTGGCATATACTTCTCTTTACCTTGTAAAATTAATTCTTTTAATTTTTGAACTACTTTTCTGCTCATTTTGTTTAGATTTTCCTCCACAACAAGTAATACAAATGGAACTGTTTCCATCCCTGTGACTGAAGGAACTCAAGATAGAAAACATGCTAAAGTTGCTGCGGTTGAGGACAAAATGAAAAACCATGATTCACAACACTTTTCTGTGCCTTCTAAGCCGAGTGATGGGAACCTCCGATCGCCTATTTGCTGCATCATAGGTGGTGTCAACAGTGGCAAAACCAAGCTTCTGGGTGGTATTCAAGGTAACAATTTTGAAGAAGGCAGTATCGACCAACAGATTGGCGCAACATACTTTCCTGTCCATGGAAGTAGGCGTATACTGGTTATTGATACCCCAGGCCACCAATCATTCAATAACTCAATTTCTTGGGGTTCAGGTCTATGTGATCTTGCAATTTTGGTTGTTGATATTATGCATGGCTTAGACCCAGAAACCGTAGAGTCATTCCAACTATTAAAAATGAGGAACACACAATTCATTGTTGCATTGAATAAGTTGAGTCACTATTCCACTTTTAGGACCCTGCGACTTTCAAATTCCAATATCTGTTCTTTCAGGTTACTCAGTTTTGTCGCATGGTTCTTGCAACATTGCAGGTGGACAGGATTTGTGCCTGGCAAACATGTCGCAACGCCCCAATTCGTGAAGCATTGATGCAGCAGTATGGGAGTACTAAATATGAGTTTCGTAGGAGGGTCACTAAGGTAGTAAAAGACTTTTTTTTTCTTTCTAAGTTGTGGTAGATTGTTTTTTTTTCATGTTTTCCGTGCTAATTTTTCTCGTTTTACTTCTAGATTATTTCTCAGTTCCGGATACTCGGCGTAAATACTCGATTGTATTATGAAAACAAAACAATGGGAGAAACATTCAACATTGTGCCGACAAGTGCAATAAGGTACCTGTGTATAGTCTTTCTTGTAAGCCACAACACTCTTTCACTGCCACTCTGTTTGTTCATGTTTTAGTATTTGATATTTCAGTGGTGAAGGAATCCCAAACATGTTATTTCTATTGTTTTAGTGGACCCAAAAGACCATGATTGAGAAATTTACGTACAATGAAGATGTGCAGGTTAGTCGTAGTTTCACATATTATTAAATTGTGGTTGAACTCTTGAATGCTTCTTGATTGTTTAACAATAGAGACCTAACTGTTATTTGATTGTGGTTACCAGTGTACTGTTTTGGAAGTCAAGGTTATTGAAGGCTATGGAACTACTATTGATGTTGTTTTAGTTAAAGGTGTTCTCCATGAAGGAGAACAAGTAGTTGTATCTGGAATGCAAGAGCATCTCAGATTTTAACTACATCTGTTAATACTTGCTTTCTGCCTCTGACTAATAAAATTTATAATATAGGGTCCAATTGTTACCACAATTCAAGCTTTATTGACAACACCTCATCCAGTGAAGGAACTTCTTTGTTAAGGTACTGCTATTTCTTCTTGTTAGTGTCTTGGTCTTGGTTGATATTACTTTCATTGATTTGGTACTAAAGTATGGTTTGGGTAGGAAAATGGCTTTAAGAAATTTGAATGAGCGCAAATGATAAGTGTTGGAAACATAGGACATGACTATAAGATTCTTAATATTATGCTTAACACGAAGGAACCGAGTTATAACAACTATAGTTGATCATAGTTCATATTACTATGATGAGAGGTCTTTATTTTACTGTCGTTGGAATTTGGAACTTTGTCGATTGAGGGGATGGGAAACACCCTCTTAGTTTGAGCTTGAGGGGCTTTGACAGAGGAGTTGTATTCTATTATTTAGTATGTCTTCCAGCTAAGTAATGGTTGTGTAATTTCAGGGATCATTTATACATCACAAAGAAATCAAAGCTGCGACTGGAATCAAGATCACTGCCCAGGTACTTGGTGATATTGATTTGACTTCATTTTTGCCAGATTTTATCAAATTATGTTTTTTTTTCAGTTCTATGTTTATGAATGTGGAGATTTGATTAGATTTCCTGTTATTGTAAGGACTTGAACATGCTATTGCTGGCTCTAATTTATAAGTGGTGAAGCCTGGTGATGATTTGGAAAATTTTAAAAAAGCGGCCTTGGAAGACGTGGAGTCGGTCTTGAGCAGGTTTGACAAGAGTAGCGAGAGCGTTTATGTTCAAGCTTCTGTACCTAGCTCATTATTGAAAGGAGGAGTATTGAATTTTGTGAAAACTCCAAAAGTGAATATTCCTATCAGTGCTATAGGTCATATACATAAGAAGGATGTGAAGAAGGCCAGTGCAATGCATGAAAAGAACCAGGAGAATTCTACTATATTGACGTCTGATGTCAAAGTCATGACCCCTGAAGCTAGGGAACTTGCAAGTGACAATTTAAGGTTTATACATACAACATTAAGGAAGAGAAAGGGACAAAATCTGCTGATGAGGCCGACTTCCCATGCATAGTGGTTAAAATTCTGAATTGAATCGTAAAATCTTATGATCTTGCAAAGTTTCCCTCGGTTTATGAGTAGGTGCAAAATCTTATTTTGGAGTTATCATGTATAGTCTACGATCTTTGAAACGATTTAAAGTTTTAATTACATAAGTATTTCAAGTGTTATGTTGCTATTATGTGAGTGTTAGTGTTTAAATTATATAAGTATTTTAAGTTTGGCTTAAGTGTACTTTTGACCCCCTATCTTTTTAAATATTGTGATTTGGCCCCCTATGGGAAAAATAAATAAATTCAGTCCCCTATGTTTTAGCCCATTTGCAATAGCATTCCTTTTCTTCAATTTTGACCGAGTCAACCTCATAATCAATAACAAAATTAAATAAATGAAAGAAAGAAATATCCAACTATGTTATTGTTGTGAATTTAAATTTACACATCTTGTTGTGGATAAATCCAACTATGTTTGTTGGTTAGTTAGTTAGTTAGCAACTAACTAGTTATTTAGTTGGTTAATGACTTGTAGTGCAAGTAACTCCACTTAACCTATAAGTACTTGTTTTGTATTTAGTTGATATAACTATTAACTCATATCACATATCAATATCTCATATCATAACCATTATGCAATACAATTTCATAGTTTCACAATTCACCATAACAAAACTCTTTTCATCCTCTCTATTCTCAACACAAAATAGAATGTTTTGAACTCTCTCTTTTCTCTCATCATTGAGTGTAAGCATTAAGTTTGCACCAGTAAATTGGTATCAAGGCCTTTTAGTTCTTGTGTGTATAGGTCACAAGATTGCAATGATGAATGGTGGAAATGGAATCCCCAATTCACTTCTGATTCTTAATGGTAAGAATTGGAAATGATGACATAAACAAATGAAATCTTTGTTTTGCCTTCAAAATACTCTCAAAGTGGTTACCAATGGAGTCATAGAGCTTGCAGAGCAGAAAGCATAACTGAAGGTTAATTTACACAAGTATAATTTACTCAATGATTTGATCTTATATATACTTTGGCTTGCATCCTTAACTTCAGCTTTCATTGATAGTGCATCCCCCCTAGTTTGGCTAGGAATTATAGTTATTACTCACAATCCACATAAAGTGGAGGCAACAAAGAAATGGTTGCATGCATGCCTGAATGAAGCATACACAAAGCTATTTCTATAATTAAAAGCTATGGTGAAAAGGTCCTTAGAATATGTTGGTCACGAGTCAAGATCCTTTCCATTTATCATTCTCTCCATGTTTATATTTGGAGAGATAAAAACACACAAAATTTTGAGAAAAAATAAAAAGTAATTAATAATGGTGGGACCAACTTAATGGTAGGATTCACTATATATTTTATGTGTCTATATCTCCAAATTGCATACTCCATTTATTTTGCTAAATGGAGAGGATCCTTGCTCGTTGGTCACGTGATTTAATAGAAACTACATAACTGTAAGATGTGTAGTACTAAGAAACTAAGTGTTCGTCCCAAAGATGGATTTACTCATGAAACAAGGATATGTCGTTGCATCTTTCTGGTGTCTCAATCGAAGATTCATCCCCCAGTGATGTTGAGACAAAGCAAATTATTTGAATATTAGTTGTGTTATTTATCCATTCAAAATTAGATAACTAATGCAAAATAATTTTACATTGTGAGGAGCACACAAATCAAAATCAGCAAAAAAAATAATTAAAAAATAATAAATAAATTGTTGGTTGTACAAATAAGATAATGAGATGTTCATATATCATTTCTCTATTTCAAAATACATGTGATGTCCAATTTCTTCTTTATAGCTAAAAATCATCTCTAAAAGATTGATTTATCTTCATCAAGTTTATCTTTAGGGATAGATCCAAAAAAAAATTAACAAGTTGGGTCAAGGTCATACCATATAAATTTATGTAAATATATATAAACAAGTAAACAAATAAGGGACATAAATTGGGTTTACATAAGAATAAGAAAAATGATTGATAGCTTCACATAATTTTTATTTTTATTTTTTATGTTTGAATATATTTATTTAATTAATAGACAAATCAAGTGCCACGTCACGTCACAAATTGGGTTAGCTAACTTATTTGATTTATTTTTGAAATAGTTGATGCCACGTGACAAATCGGGAGTCTATGAAGGAAGGAAACCTTATCGATACTGATAGTGTCTGTCGTGAACGTGATGTTGTCCATGTCCATGAGAAGCATCAACTGTAATTGCAACGTTGGTTTATTCCCATTTCGAAGAATAACAATAAAAAATAGCTCCGGTGGCTTCGGAGGAGGAGGTTCAGATAACAATAAAGCTGATGCTGCTGCTGATAAGAAGAAGAAGAAGAAGAAGAAGAAGAATATGAATAAGGCTTCTCTGTCTACCAAACAGTCTCCTAGTAAGTATCTATCTATCCATCAACTCAAATTCAATATATAATAATAATAATAATCAATTCTATTTATTATTATTCTTTGTAGAGGCTGCACCGCGTTTAACTTCCGAAGACATTGATTTTCAACAACGCCTCAACGCTATTAAAAGGTATCAAATCATTTTATTTCTGCATTCGGGGGTTGGGACTCCATTTACATGTTCAGATAATACATTATTGTTTCTAGGTCGGCACTTGAGCAAAAGAAGGCAGAAGAGAAAAAAGAATTTGGAGCAATTGACTATGATGCTCCTATTTCTATTTCTTCAGACTACAAAACAATTGCCTTCGGTACCAAGGTACAAGGCTTCTTTTCTATCACATAAAAGAATCATCTTTGTAAGAACTGTATAGATAACCCTCCTGATACAGGTTGGAATAGGTGTAGCTGTTGCAGTCTTTGCTCTTGTTTTTGCTCTTGGAGATTTTCTGCCATCAGGAAGGTATACACACACTGTTGCTCAAGGCCTCATTCACTGCTATCAATCAATGTGTTTGATATGTTGATTGCTTATCGAGGCATGATATCTTTGTCAAGTCTCCAACTCAAAATTTTCAGATATTTATGAGTAGGAAATCATGATACAACTTATTTCTCACCATAATTCAAAACATACTACGATAGATAGAAACCCGACTTCAAGAGAAACCAATATTGTATTATTGATTCAAATAAGAAAAACTATTATAGACAATAATTTATATAATCCCAGACCAAATGCTCCTCGGAGAATAGATCATACTCTCTCTGCCTAACTGAATGAATCCTTTTTTTCCAATTCCCTCCTATATATTTTGTGGCCTATCTGCTACTAATTGCCATGTAACCAATTCTGCCAAACTTCTCTTTGTTGCCCTTCTATTGGGCTTAGGCTCAGTTCGATAACCTAACACAGTATAGGCAATGCAATCAGGATCGAGATGCTACTACGTAGGATTGGTCCGCCGGTGAAGGAATGTAACACGGTTTGTAAGTAGGATCGATAGGTTATTGATAGAGTTGAGAGATATAAACAGAGGATATAGAGGAACCAAGTAAAAAACTAGAGAAAACAGTGGAAACTGAGGAAAAACAGCGAAAAAACAGAGGAAACAGGGGAAAACAGAGCAAAAACGAACCGAGTGAAATCGAAGCACGGTTGAGGTATTAGTAACCAAGCAAAGTTTCTTTTTCTTTAGGTTGGGATTTTGATTGCTTTGTTTCTCAAGATACCTTGTTTCAAGGGCCTCTCTCACTGTTTTAAAGTACAGTTTGCTTGCAACTACAAATAGAACAGGAAATATTATTGTGTGTCCGTGTGTGTTCACATGCATGTAAGGATGTATGTACGAGTCCATGTCAACTTGAATTTTAAATGATGTTATGCTCTGTGAAGCTAGAAATTATGAATGCTTTCCCCCATCATGTTCATTTACATGCTCTTTAATTTTTGTGTATGGTTGAAACTGGAATACCTTTTCCTTTTTAGTCCGAACGAAGACAGTGCTGTGGTCAATGATAAATTGTCAGAGAAGGATAAAGCTGCTCTTCAGGTAGAATTTCCACCTGATTTTTCCCCCTTCTGGTAATCAGTCGGGCACTAATGTTCTTTTTAAGTATTTTCCTATTTTGTTTCCTTTCCTTGTGAAATAAATTTTACTGAATTAATATTGTTCCTTTCGTCAACTAGTGAAAATCCAGAGTTCAGGGTTTACTAGTCTTTTTTAGTGTCATTATTGAAAGAAATATATTTCAATATGTTCCCTCTCTGTCTCTTTTTCCTGTACCCAAGTATTCTAATCCTTAAAATTTAAGCATTACACTCAAGCAAAACTACAGAATCATTGATAATATATATTTCCTGAAATCTGGCAGAGTAGGCTTAAGGAATTTGAAGCAACATTAAGTAACTCCCCAAGAGATCCAACTGCTCTCGAAGTAAGTAGTGGATGCTAGTTATGTTCTGCTAATTTCTGTGTCTCTAGATATATTTGAAAGGGTTTTCAGGGAGCTGCAGTAACTTTGGCAGAACTAGGAGAGTATCCAAGAGCTGCTTCTCTACTTGATGATTTGACAAAGGTTAGTATTATATGGATATTTTGTAAAAATTGCCTATTATTTGTTGAAAAGTATCTTCATTCAGGGGAACTATTTCTTATGTAGGAGCTGTAATTTACTGCTAACAATTTGATCAGTATATTTTTTGATTTATTTGAAACTTTTCCCTGCATTTTTAGTTTCCTGTAATTAGAGGTTGTAATGTAATCACGTTATACATTTAATCTTCTGAGGATTTCCTCATGCAATTCCGACTAAAATCTTCTTTCAAAAATATTTAGCACTAGTGCTATTTAATCATGGAACAATTGTTGAATTTTTTTTTTTCGTGTTCCAAGGAAAAACCAAATGATGCTGATGCTTTTCGTTTGCTTGGAGAAGTAAAGTATGAACTCAAAGATTATGAAGGGAGTGTTGCTGCATATAAAAGTTCAGCAAAGGTCAGTCTTTTGAATGACTTCAAACACTTTTTATGGGTGGATGTCTTAAACAACTGTCAAAACTAAATGGTTGCAGCTTACTTCTTGTAAAGATGCCAAGAACTCAGTTCATTCTGCAATTAAGATTGGGTGGATGTCTTAGCTCATTTTTTATTTTACTTTTCTTGTCAAGTTTTTTAAGTTCTTTACCTGCTTTTAGACCAGCTATTCTGTAAATGAGTACATTCATGTGAACCAGAGTTTAAAACTGTAGGGCACAACAAGAGGCTATGGTTACTAAATCTTAGTGATTAATTGTTTTAGGCTTAGCAGTTTCACTTAATGTTATCCATAAATATTTGGTTGATCCTAATAGGTATCTGAAGATATCAAATTTGAAGTTTTACGTGGCCTTACCAATTCATTACTTGCTGCCAAGAAGCCAGATGAGGTTTGTCATCCTGATAATATATTCTTCAGATGAATGTGCTGCACAAATAAACTTCTAATTGGTTGCTTATATTAGTCTTTAGTGTATAATAATCATAAGATTTTGCAATACGGCCATTCTGGTTCTCAATGCTCGTATTTCATCTAAATACAGTGGGTCTAGTGGATGTTGAATTAACGTTATGTTATTCAATTCTTTCTTCAACAGGCTGTTCAATTACTTTTGGCCTGTCGTGAGCGTCTGAGTTCAGAAGACTTCAGCAGAAAATCTGATAGCAGCCCAACAGACTCCCAGAAGCTGGATCCAATTCAAGTAAATTACTCACTATTTAGAAAGTGTACAAGATATTATTCTCTTTTGTAAGGTCTTGCTATAGGTCTACAATATTTAAAGATCAAAGAATTTAAAACTAAAAATATTGTTTAGTACAAAAACCTGAAAATATTTTTTCACAAATACAACTACATGACTCCTTATATCAGCACCATGACCATAACTTTAACATGGCAGGATACTTGCAATATGTTGGGCATCAAACTTTTTTTTGTTCCATTTCTTTTATTTATTTTTGGTTGGGACCAGTATTTTATCAATAAACGTATCAGTTAGGTCTTAATTCTTTATCCTGTCCTGCTGTTATTTTATCGAATTCCATCATTTCTAGAAAATAAGAAAACACAATTCAACCCCTTGTGTTTTCATTATTGCCATTTCATTGGTACAATGTTAGAGTTATAGGGTTATGGAAGAAGAAAACTATAAGGTTTTAATTTGCAGTCGCTGATGCGGTTGTGTTTGTGACCACTACGATTGCGGGGATTGCATCTGTTGTGATGTGCATTGTGATTGCTGCGACATGAATTATTTTTTATTAGCATCAAATTTCATAATTTATTACGTATCTTATAACTCACATGTCTCCTATTTTTTTCTGTAAAATCTCATAGTTATCCTATTATCAACTCTCCATCATGTTAAAATATCTCTAATCCTTATAAAATGCACACTAAATCTATGATATGAAGAAAAAGAAACATATAAAAATAATTTGTGTGATCACTACATAGTCCGTTGCGGTCCGGCCATTACACCCACTATGTTGCGGTGATTTACAATCACACCATAATTGCAGCATGATGCGGTTGAGGACATTGCTGCAACAGCAATATTGCGGCTCCATCACGTGATGCATTCCGCAATTTAAAATCCTGTAAACAATAAGTATCCATAAACTACTACTCCTCTATGATCGGTTGTTGTAACAATATAGTTACGTAGCAATGATAAAAAATAAGACTAATAACCTTATCTTTATACACTAGTGAAAAGTTTTGTTAGCTTTCATCTGAATCTTTTGTTTTGCTTTCGGGGATTTTCGTTGATGTCACATTCTCAATGTACATACATACACTTGATTTTCTTAGGTCTTCCTTTCATAAAGAACATTTTGTCTATATATTTTACATTGCTTTCTTTAATGTATTTTCTTTTTATATTATTGTGATACTCAGGTTGAATTACTTCTAGGGAAAGCCTATTCAGACTGGGGCCATGTCGGTGATGCCATAGCTATTTACGATCAGCTCATATCAACTCACCCTGATGATTTTCGTGGATACTTAGCTAAGGTCTATATTTTCTCTCATTTAATCACTAACCATGGACTTATCATTACTTTCCATTTCAAATCAAATTGAAGAGAAGGATATAATTTATCAATGAAGATATTATTGCAGATGTATAATCAGAAGTTTTTATTGAACATAGCTCAAGTTTTTTCTTACTTTTCACTGTGGTTGGTATATAATTAAATTACTTCCTTTCACTGTGGCCATGGACTGTAAGTAACACTGATTTCTCAAAATTGAGTTGAAAATATTTTCAAAAACACTAAAGCATGTTGACATTCTAAAACATTATGGTAGCATCTTTTAAATACATGATATTAATATTTTGCTTTTGCAGGGAATCATCCTCAAAGAAAACAAAAACATTGGAGATGCTGAGAGGATGTTCATTCAAGTAAGTTTATGAATTGAACTTGCACGACCGATAATATATGGAATAATGTTAAAATAACATATATATAGCTTAAATTTGTTTTTATCTGCTTATAAGCAAGATTGATGACTGTGGAAAATTGATTTATCTTGCTAAAAAAAATTCTGATTGCAGTTGTAACCTTTTTGTACAGGCTAGGTTCTTTGCACCAGATAAAGCTAAAGCACTCGTGGACCGTTATTCAAGATAATAACTTATCTTGATATTGATTAAGATGGTATGCTTTGTATGATAGAAACAATATGTCTTTTAAACAGATAGATAATACAAAAAAGAACCTCTTTTACATACTGCAGATTCACAGAAAGTATAAATCCAATATTTCCCTATTAAGTAGAAGCTATGGCCATTAGATAAAGTGTCACAAAATTGTGTTTAGCTATTTTCTATATGTAATTAGGCCAACGAACTTCCAATTAAAATAAGTATATAGTTCTTCACTTCAAAAAGTCGTTATAGGTTTAAAGATGTTTTTCCACAAATTAATTTCAAAATTATACTAGAAATACTTATACAAAAATTATATTTTGAATTTTTGTAGTTATTGTAAAATTCTTCTAATATTTCTTTTTCAATAAGCATGTGATGAGAAGTTTTTCTAAACAAGTAAGCACTCAATTTAGTCTCTAAAAGTGACATGCAAGAACATAAATTATTTAAATCTCCTTGACTCTTTTACCAGGCTTAGGTGGTGGTTTGGACGTGTAGAGAAATTATTAAGAAAGATTTAGAGATTAATGAGTTTGATTGTAATATGATTTCTAATATAACATTATGGTGTAATTTGATCAGATCCTATTTTGTAGTATAAGGCTTAGTTGTTGTTGTTGAATCTTACTTATGTTAGTTATTTTGGTCTCTAATGTCAACTAATGACGCATTTCTCTTTTAATTATGTTGTGTTGTCGTATTTTTTGTCATAACAGACGCTGATTTAGCATAGTAATGTTATTATAACTTACCGTCATTTAGGTAAAGAAAAACACTTATATATTATATGTTTTCTATTAGCATATTAATATCCAAATGACTAAAGCGTCTTCTCGAAATTTATAAAGTTAATTTTCTTTTTTAATTTAAAAAGAATTAGTGCCTTGCATGTTTTTTTTTTACAAGTAGTGCCGTGCATGTTGTTTTAATGAAAGTTATAAAGAAATGTTAACGACATGCATGTTATGCGAGTGAAAAGACCTTTAGAAAATATATTTCAAAAGACTTATTGGGTATAGATAAATAAATTAATAAACAGCATGAGAAGTCGTTACTAGAAGCATGATATCTCCATTGTTAACCAAAGATTGAGCTATAAGATCGTGAGGTAGATAAGGCGTTGAGAAACATAGGCTCACAATGAAGAACCAATTAATTAATGGTTCCCCCTTCCTCAAAATTGCATGCAACCAATTCCTTATTATAAATAAACTAACATGTAGTTGAGCATTCAAATTTTCAACCATATTTCTCTCTCTAATAAATTTGGTAAGTTCCATTGAAGGGGAGGAAAAGGTTTGCTTTTCCTCTTCTATGTCACCAATATTTAGATTTACAAATCAATAAATAAATTTGAAAATGAAAGTTGGTGGGATTTCCATATCCACCCCAAAGCTGGCAATGCCTATCAATATCAATAGCAAAACTGCGTCATATTATTCATTTCGCCGATCAAAGACGACGACGGCAACAACACCAAAAAAACCTTTATTGATGGAAGCTAGAGAATCCTCAGATGGCAATGGAAGCCGGAAAACGAGCAAGGTTCCGAAAGGATACATTGCCGTTTATGTTGGACCAGAGTTTAGGAGGTTTGTAATTCCAATAACGTTCTTGAGCATGCCTGAGATAAAGGAGTTGATGGATGATGTAGCTGAGGAGTTTGGCTGTGATTATCACGCTGATGGTGCTCTTCATATTCCATGTGATGAAGATTATTTTCGCAATGTTTTGATTAATTGTTTTGCAACACAAGGCAGGGTATCTTCTAAGAATTATAAGATCAAACTTGGTAATAAGAATGCCTTGATTTACAGTCATTAATTAATTCATATAATCCCCTCAAAAAATCATATAATGGATAGCTGCATTGTATAATTTCCACTATAATGGAAATTAACATGCAATGCAATTCATCTATTATATATATATATATATATATATATATATATATATATATATATATATATATATATATATATCATGAGATGAGGACTTCCAATTGTTTTTGATGGGGAGTCTTGATTGATTATTAGAATCATATTCAATTCTCAAATAATGGATATGATATGACAGAAACATGCTTTTGTAAATAGGATGTGTACAGATCAAATTGTGTGAATAGTATCCAAATTCAATATAAAAAATTGTTTGAATATTTAGTGTCCAAATTCGATACATAGAAAATATTTGAATATTTTAGTGTCCAAATTCGATACAGTGCCTAAAATAATACCTTTAGTCAGATTTTTCATTTTTTTCCACTGAAATTCATATTATTTAAAGCATAATGAGTTTTGTTAACGAGTGTCCCGGGATACTCTTTAAGCATGCTAAATTAGGTAATTATTCTTTTGAAATGTCAAAGTTTTCAATTTCCAATATGATTATTGCACAAACTTTCATAAAAAGTTTTTATTTAAGGTCCTTAACCAGTGCCCTGGGGCACTAGTTAACATTTTCCTTATTTAAAAGGTTTAATAACAGTTTTAGCCCCCTAACTTTTTCAAAGTTGTGATTTTGGCTTCCTAAGAAAAAAAAACTACAAAACCGTCCCCTATAAGGTTTAATAGCAGTTTTAGCTCCCTAACTTTTTCAAAGTTGTGATTTTGGCTCCCTAAGGAAAAAAAAACTACAAAACCGTCCCCTAAGTTTTGCAGTTGTGGCAGTTTTGGTCCCCGAGGCCAATTTTGACTCGGTCTACGTTGACGTGGCACCCTAAGTGAGGTGCCACGTGTTTTTTTTTTTTTTTTTTTGCTGTTATAGTTGCAAAACTTAAGGAGCAGTGTTGTAGTTTTTTTTCTTATGAAAACCAAAATCACAACTTCGTAAAAGTTAGGGGACGAAAACTGCTATTAAGCCTATTTAAAAATCTCCATTGACGTGTTCTTGCATTTTAAGAAACCACATGAATGAATTTAAATTTGTGTAGCATTAAGAGCATGATATGACAACTACTACCTAATATGGAGATCAGAACAATTCATTTACAAGAGCATATTATTATTTCCTTCGTTTCAAAATGAGTAATCTAGTTGATTGTTTCACCTATGTCAATGCACGATTTTTACCTTTAATATTTTTAATTATTTATAATTAGTTAAACTATAAAAAGTTGATATTTTAAAAATATTCATAGAGATAAATCCAATAATTTATTATATGTTATCATATGTATAAATTATATTCAAATTATGAAATAGTGCATATAGTCAAACACACTTGTTTTGGGATGGAAATAGTAGTTACAGATGGGATCCGCTTAAAGCAAATTAAGAACATAAAAGGGGTTCTATGCAATGGAGTAAAAAGATGAGTGAAAAGGTTTAAATCCTATATGGCCTGGTTTTGAGTCCACAAAAAGAGTTAATGAGATATATAAATTTTGTGATAGCATCTTTGATAAATATTTGAGGTTTAAAATAAAGATGGTACTTACTGTTAGGTACTCCATATATCGTTATATAAAAACAAGTTGGATTAAAGCACAAGATATAAATCACATGTATATATTTTACGCATAACATATATTAAAGCAAGTTGGATTCATTAATCAGTGGAAGGGTACAGACCGAAAATATCGGATCAAGAGTGGCACAAGCACAACCTTAGTTTATGTCAATCCACCTGGGAATCAACCTCATTCTATGTTGACTCAAACATCTTTAATTTGTTGAAAGGGGTGTTTAATGTGTATTACATCTTTTTCCATGGTTGATTCGGCTTTTCATATCAAGGTCAAAGTATATATATGTTAAGAATTCCACATTTGATGAGATACGAGTAAATATATGTTTATAAATGGTGGCAATTTTTATCTTATAAGTCAGTCGATTTTGCAACGTTTGAATTAAATTCAACTTAAAATTTTAAGAATATGTGTTTTTTCTTTACTGGTGTAATACAAATTTGCTATTTTGTGTAAATTATATATATTGCAATAGGATTTTATTTATTTTTTCTTTTGCTAAATTGCAATATGAGATTTTTTTTCCTATAATTAATATCTATATATACTCGATCAATATATATGGCACATAGCTAGCCCGCCCAAGAATTCCATTCAAAGAGAACCTTTGGTTTTTCTTTTTGACACAAAAGAGAACCATAATTAACTAAATATATAGTTCTGTTTAAAAAACAAAAATATATAGCATTATTATGAAACAAAATGGATTAACATTTGTCACTTCTTTTTAATCAATCAGCATTGCCTTTCACATATCAAAAGAAAAACTATAAAAGCATACATAAACAAAAATTAATATCATCTACAAACTTGAGCATGATGAGTGGGAGTAACATCACAACTAACCATGTCCTTCTCTCCACCAAATCCAAACTCATGCAAGTTTAAGGATTCTTTTTTATCTTCAACAACCTTCAATATTTTCTCAAACATTGATACTTGACATGGAATTTTGAGCACACCCTCTTGTTGGAAACCAAACTCCTCTTCAGCTTCTTGTAGCAACACCTCAAATGCTTGATGTTTTAGGTAATCCATTGGAATAATGAATCTCTTGAGCTCTTTCCCAACACAAACAGCTAGAAAACCTTTTGGAACTATGTCCACATTGGAATTGGAAATAGAAACATCTGTGAATGACAAAGTTCTTTTCAAAAACTTGATGCCTTTATTGCCACTGCTGCTACTGCCACTACTACTTGAGTTGTTGTTGGTGTTGGAAGCATTTGCAGCAACCTTTTTCCATTTCTTCAGGATTTGTTGAAGCCTAACAATATCTGTTATCTTGTTAGACTTCTTTGAATCCATCAATGCAATATGGTTATATTGTTTCCGTTCTTACCTTATATTTTATGTAGAGAGATTTGAGTGTGTGGAGTACTATGAATCTCATGTGATTGTGAGTGATAGCGTAATCATTTATAAGCTGAAGTTGCACAACTTGCTTTTTTTTTTTTTGAGGGAGCACAACTTGCTTTTTGAATACGTATTTCCTGCTATAGGGAACCCTCGCATTCACACGCAGTTAGCACATTCATAGTCATTAAATCAACATCAAGCGGTTTAAATTTTAATATTAACCTTTTTAAACTAAAATATAAAGTTTAAAATTTGAACCATTCAATTTTAATATAACGGTCATTGATGTCCCAATCCTGTGAATGCGAGAACTATCCTCATCACAATCCAAATTCACAATTTTATTTTTTCTTTTTTCTAGTTTCCCACATATGGATCTCTCTATTAATTATAATCATACTTGAGATATTTCACACACTAAATGTAGATACATTTAGGGATGACAATTGGACTCAAACCTGATTGATATCTATAATGAGTAGAGTAAAACTCTGCTTTCTTAGATCCAGACTTAGGTCTGGATAATTACCCGTAAATTTAAATGTATATGGGCACTTGTAAAGAGTACTATACTGCACAACCCCTCAACCCGCATATATAAAGTTTAAAATTTAAACCATTCAATTTTAATATAACGGTCATTTATGTTCCAATCCTGTGAATGCGAGAACTATCCTCATCACAATCCAAATTCACAATTTTATTTTTTTCTTTTTTCTAGTTTCCCACATATGGATCTCTCTATTAATTATAATCATACTTGAGATATTTCACACACTAAATGTAGATACATTTAGGGATGACAATTGGACTCAAACCTGATTGATATCTATAATGAGTAGAGTAAAACTCCGTTTTCATAGATCCAGACTTAGGTCTGGATAATTACCCGCAAATTTAAATGGATATGGGCACTTGTAAAGAGTACTATACTGCACAGCCCCTCAACCCGCATATACTTATTTATATAATATAATAAATAATATATTTATATTTGATGCATAATTAATTAATTTATTTAGCTATTTAAGTCTAAACTTAAACCTAAAAACTACTTAATATAGTAACTGATCTCTCCTGCTGGTATACAATTTTTTAGGGTTATTTTGGATTTTTTTATTCAGTTAAATATTACGATTCGTACTATTTTATGAGTTGATTTGAAATTTTTTAGACCACAGTTTTATTTTAACTGTGATATTTTATTGTCTTTTCATAATTAAAATGTAGATCATGAATGCGGATATAAACACTAAGGTGTCCATAGGACATGGAAAAGAACACTAAAGTTATTACAAGTATGTGTAATGTTTCCTAATTGGATTGAACCTTTATGTTTGTAGTTTCTTTTTTACAACCTTCCTGTATTTATTACATCCTTTATTTTATTCCTACATGCATCATGAAAGTGATAAATTACGGGTGAGTCCGTGAATTAGTTGGATTTACATCCTTTATTTTATCAGATTACTGCTCACAAAAAAATTATCAAATCATTTAAAATGCTGGATTTAATCATGTATTACTTTAAAAGTCACATGCATATATAACTTATAGGGTTTCAGAACAAAAAAAATTAAACACATATGAATTAATGGATGGTGTATAAAAGTCAAACTCAACCGGTGTGTGTTAAATGCATATCAAATGTATCCATAAATTAAAAGTATATACTCCAACTTATTCGAGTTAGTTTAGTGGTGATGACTTGAGATATTGAACTGTGTTTATTTGAAGGTCTTAAGTTTCCGTTTAAAAAAAGGTCTTAAGTTTGATTCGTTTGATACCGATTTTGGTATGGTATGTTTATAGAATACTTGCTCTGACTTTAAATGAAACTCACACAAATAGACGGTGGAATTGCACTCTCGAATTAGTCAATCTTTGAGTCATATACTAAGTTTCAAAAAATTATATATATACTCTCTCCATCATTTCTTACGTGAGCTTCAACAAAAATTATAAGGCTTAAATGAAGTTTTACCCCTCTTATTTTGATTGAATTTGAATTTTGCCCCTCTTATTTTAAAACTCGGAATTTTACCCCCTCTATTTTGATTGAATCTGAATTTTGTCCCCTTATTTTAAAACTTGGAATTTTACTCTTTCTGTTTTACGTTTTTTCAGGATTTTGCCCCCTAGTTTAAAATAAAGAAAAAAATATACTAGAAAAATAAAGAAACGATCAGAAAATATTAGTAACAAAATTAAAAAAAAAAACAAGAAAGGGCACAAAAAAATAGAAAAACAATGAAAATACAAGAAAAAATTCAATTGAAAATACATGAAAATACTAGTTTACGCCTCTAAATATTTTTCTATTTTCATACTAGTTTTTTATTTTATTTTTAGAGATCATACTAGTTTTATGCATTTTATCTAGTATTTTTTATTCATTTTTTTTAGTATTTTTCTGGTTTTTTTTTTATTTTTTCAATAAAAATATAAATTAAAAAAAAATTAATTAATTATGTGGATAAAATAGGGGGGAGTGGGCAAAATCCAGAATCAATCAAAATAGGGGAGTAAAATTCCGAGTTTTAAAATAGGAGGGGTAAATCCAAATTCAATCAAAATAGGAGGTAAAACTGCACTTAAGCCAAATTATAAATTAAGAAAAATGTTTGAGTAATAAACTTGTATCAAATGTGTGTTAATTTTATAGATTTATCCCAATAATTATTAAGAAAATGTTAACTAGTGCCCCAGACACTAGTTAAAGAGATTAATATGGAAACTTTACGATAAAATTAATATGAAAACTTTGCATTGGAAAATGATGAAAAGTGAAATGTTCCATTTTATAAAAGTCAAAAAGTTGTTGTCTTTAAAAAAAATTATATTTTTAACTTTCTTAACTAATACCTCGGGGCACTGGTTAACAAAACCCCAAATTTAATCCACATACATCAATTTTTCAATATCTCTTTTGCTTATTTTTAAGAGTACATCTTTATGCATGCATATTTATTTGGGAAATGTTAACGAGTGTCCTTAGGTCACTCTTTAAAGACTTTAAATAGTAAATTTTTATGGAAAATTATGCATTTAATGCATCGAAAATTGAAACGTTAAACTTTTTAAGGAATAATTTCTTAATTGAAAAATCTTACAGAGTACCCTGTGGACTCTCGTTAACAAAATCCTATTTCCTCCATCCCAAATTGTATGTCGCTTTGGGGAAAAAAATTTGTCCCAAATTATATGTCGCTTTACAATACCAATGTAACATCAATGTTACTTTTCCTATTACTCCCTCCGGCCCTTAATATAACAACCTTACATTTTTTTCTTTTTGTCCCTAAATATAACCCCCTTTTCAAATTACAACACACATTAATTATTTTTTTCATATATACCCTTATTTAATACTACTACTAATTCTAAAATTACAATAAATTGACTTTTCACATTATCTCTTTAATGAGGGTAATTTTGTAAAATTGTACTATAAAACAGACACATTAACTACACCAACAACATTTCTTAAGAAATGTGAAAAAAGCAATAGGTGGCTATATTAAGGGACGAAGGGAGTATAACCTTAACTATTTATTACTCTCTCTTTTTTCAATTCTTTCATTTATCTTTCCCATATTATTTATTAAGGACAATTTTGTAAAACAACTCATAATATCTCTTTTCCACACAATATTAATTGCATTTCTTAATATGTGTGAAATGCCCAAAACGTCATACAATTTGGGACGGAGGGAGTATTTATTTAATCCATATGTTTAGAGCATGTTAAACAGTTTTACTACTTGAACTTTTAAAAAAAATCACAAACTTCAAAAGCGCATCTCATTAATTAGGATCATTTTATTTTTCTTTTTCAAGAACATGTCTATCGTGCCTTTCTCCCTTAAAAATCAATCAATGACTCAGGTTGCTTTTTGTGAGGCTATATAGCATCTTATTAATTAGTTTATGATTTATGAAAACCGGGTGTAAATAAGCATACTGACAAATCTCTTTTAGGATATATTTTGGAACTCTTCAAATTATTTGCACAATTATATCAAACGTATTCATCAATAATAGTTTGTTAAATAAAACGTAGAATTCTCACATTTACTCTTGTGCACTATAAAAAAAAAAAAATACTTCTTTTTTTTAAGGGAAGCAAAAATGGTACTATATGTTTGGTAAAATAATGTGAACAAAAGAATATATCTACAATAATAAATATTGAAGGGATGTTCCTCTCAAAAAATTATGGAATGGATGAGGAGTAGCATAGTAGACTTGCTTGAGCTATTGGAGTTTTCACTTTTCCTTTAATTTTAGGTGAAAGTTCTGGTATCTTTGATGTCTAGTTGAGTTTGTATCTATATCTAATAAGTTAACTTAATTTTATTGTTGTTACTTTTTTTTCTTCAGAGAATTTAAGTTGTTACTTGTTTGCATTTGTTTAGACTTATGTACTCTTTGTTACAAAAGGAAAATTATCTATAAAAGAAATTTTTCTTATAATTTTTCTTTTTACCTAAGTTTAGACATCCTTTACGTACAATTTGTGGATATTAATTCTTTGAGCCTTGCTAGACTCAAATAGGCGGCAACTCACACTATAAGTTTTAACTGCTGCATGTTCAAGGCTAAGCTTGAACTCAAAATCTTGATTAAGTCATTAGAGACTCGTGTCATTTCATTTAAGATTTTTTAGTCTCTTTTAGTTTTTTTTCTTATAAATTTTAAAATTTAAAAGAAACTTTTTTTCCTAAAGGAAACATATACGTGCCAAGCGATGAGCCGTCCGTGGTTCTTGTTTCTCCATCATATCATATCACATTCACAAAAACATAATAATGTATCAATCAATTATCAATATTCAATCATTTATTTCATATATCATCTATGTGCAGAATTTATTGATAATTTACCTTAAATATTGTCCGGTGCAAGAAAGATGAAGCAATCAGTGTTTGCTGCTGATACTGATTACTAATTCAACTTTCTTATTTTTTTTTTGGTCAGTTATGTGTATGTAGATGATTATTTATTTGCAACTTGAATATATTATGCCTTATTTGCTTTATTGGATGCTTTACAAGATCTCAGAAGGTGGTGCTCTGTTATTTGCATGTGAATTGCCCATTGATTTATCCAACAAACTAATATTAAAACCCTAAGCCAGCAGATTGAAATGGTGATCTTATCAATAAAATCATATGTTATCTTTTAATTCTTTATATATTTGGTTGACTCACCCCTAAATGATTAATCATCGTATACCGTACTAAGATTTCTATTTGCAGCATTCATTTCCATTAAAAGAATATTGTACTCTGCCTTGACCATGTTCTCTCTTTACTCCTACATCTTAGGCATGTTTGGTTTGCAAAATTATTTGATGTTTTTATTTTGTATTATTATTATTATTATTTTCTAAAACAGATTGTCATTTTCAAGTTTTTAAAAAGTATGTTTATTTGACTTTTATTTTTTACTTTTATGAAAGAAAACATTGAAATTGAATTTGTTTTTAGCAATTTTGACTATCATTTTTTTTAAATATTTTCTTTTGATGATATCAAAATACATTCTATAAATTAAAAAAATGTGTTGATGAATATTGATAATAAAAAGAAAATATGATATAAAATAAAGATAAAATATGAAATGAGATTATAAAATGGGGTTCACTTCATCATACAAGTTGATTTTGTAAAGATGAATTATGTACTCAAATATAAAAATTTAATATTGATATCAAAGTTTATCGATTTAAGTCACTCAAATTAAGTTCAATAATATTAGACGTGAATGACATGTTAGAAAAATTAATGTTCCATGTAAAATAAAGATAAAGTCTAAAATAATTTATAAAGATGTGACACTACTTATCTTACATGTCAATGTAAGAATTAATTAAGTTCAATATTAAATCCTAAAATTGAACAACACATAATATTCCAATCTCAATCCATACATTCACTATGTGAAAAAAGAAACTAAAGTGCTTCCTCAAAGCCAAAACTCAGGCAGCACGTTATTGGGGTTATGTTATAGACGGGGTGATAGAGATGCGACCAACCCATCAGGAGATCCTTTGAATGGAATAGGATGTCCTATGAATAAGTCCCAAAGAGGATGAACCAAGCATTACAAGGTTTAATCATAAAGATCAATGAAAAAGAAATTCAACATGCATCAGAGGCTGCACCAAATTGGGTCACTTTCTTACAATTGGATCAAGATGCTTTAAGCCCAACTTGAAGTCCAATTTTCTCTATTTTAATAAGCAATTTTCGTTTTTTATTTTGGGTGAATTTTTAGATGGTCTTTTGTATTCTCCTAGCCTCTCCAAATGCTTCAAAGTAGTGCTCTAAGTTATTATAGTGGCTAGTGGGAATTTTAATCATGTTAGTGCCCATTTTCTAGGTAATAAACATGCACTTATCAATGTATTTGTAAATGCATGGTAGTGGAATTTATCTTTAGTATTCCAAGCCTAGACTATAAATAAGAAGCTCATGTAATTCACAAATCACAATTTGAAGATTAATATATTTGAGTTTCTTTATTGTGAGAACTTTTCCTTTGTTCTTGGGATAAGAACTTTTATAGTGTTGGTTCTACCGACAGGTCGCGGTTAGGGTCGCACTTTATTTGATAACTATGGTTCTACCGGCAGGTCGCGGTTAGGGTCAAGTTACTTGTTTTCAGGACGGTCCTATCGGGTCTCGTATCACGAGGAGTAGATTCAATTTGGTGCAAAAACTTAAATTTTATTCGAGAGGGAGTGGGTTTGGGTGGTGGAAAGTTGGTTGGTTGATAACATTGGTCGAGTGATGGGAGATGAGTCTTCCACTCTATTTTGGAGGAATCCTTGTATGGAAGGAGGTTTTTTCGATGTAAGATTAAAACGTTGTATTAATTATATGCTTTGAAGTGGAAGAGGATGTGATTGGCTTGGGAGGAAGAACCGACAAGGGAGCGTACGCATATGTTATTTTCTATTGTTTTGTAGGATGGTTTGGACTTTAGAGGATAGGTGAGTTTGGCAATTATATCCGACAAACTCCTTCACCGTAAGCAATTAATGCTTATCAATTTTCGGCAACATGGAATAACAATAATTTACCAGCTACTCCTAACATTATTAGGTGTAAAGAGGTTCCTCTAAAAGTTTAACTCTTTGCTTGCCATTTGCTTCTCAATTGTATTCCAACTTAACATAATTTGTATAGGAGAGCGGCGCTTCAGGATAACCATCTAATTTGTATAGGAGGTTGTGGAATAAATGAATATGTGGATCACTTATTTACTAGATGTGCATTTTTCGGTAGAATTTGGTTATTGGTTACAAATTGGTCGGTCTTTGTTATAGTGAATCCGGGTGTTATCACGAGTCATTTTGATTATTTATGTTGTTCTCAAATTAGACTCGTTTAGCTTTGAATATTATTTGGCTTAGTGTGCATGGGTCGTTTGAAAAGAAAGAAATAGACACATTTTTCAGCATGAGCAGGATAATTTGCATGAAAAAATTAAGCTTCAGTTTTATTGGTGGTTAAAAGCGAAATATATTACTTTCATTTTTATTATCATTACTGGTGGATTAATCCCCTTCGATGTTTAAGAGTTGTTTCATAGTTATTTTTTTCCTTTGTTGCTCCGTCAGTGTTTTGTTTTGCGATGTAACATTGTAAAAGAAGAAATTCAAGTCTTCTTCTAACACTTCTTGTGCCGGAAGGACTTGTTCCGTTAATAAATTTCATTTTGGGTTTTTTTTGAAAAAAAAAACTCAGACCATCTTAGTCTCAAAAAATATATAAACTAGAAGATTCACTAAAAGCAAGAGGTTGGGCATGTAATTGCTAGGATACGAAACAATGGAGAGAAAGCGATTTAAAAATTGAAAATTTCAGAATGAATTGTGAGAGCTTGTGTTGTGTGAAATACTGCAAACCTTGAAGAAGAAGAAGAAGAAGAAGATAATGGTTAATGCACAATAAAATGGCGTAGATGTTAATGGTATGTTCAAAATCAACCATCACCACTTTATTTCATTTTTATTTTCCAGTCAATTTAAGTAATAAAAAATACTCTAAAATGCATAATAGATGGATTGAAGTTGCGACTACGCAGCCGATCTCAGTCCCAGCAATACAAGGTGAGTTGAAAATTATATTTTGCATTATGTGACACAGTATACTGTATATCAACAACTATCCAAATTTATATTTTGAAAGTTCCTCCCACATAATTTGCTTATGTACTAAATGAAATAATTTTTTTGATGAGTCCAAAATTTCAAAAGTTCTAGATTCAAAATTGAAAATTTAAATTTTAAAAACAAATTCAAATCCATGCAGTAAGACAAAACATAAAGATTGCTCGATAGGAAACATCTTTACGTGTATGGATGGTTACTAGTTTGTGTGAGAAGTGATTTTGGAAATGAGATTGTATGGGGAAGAGTTCTGACCCATGTAGTTACTTGTTTCTATCTTAGTTTGAGTGATGTCTTATTTTTCTAGGATAATTTTACATTGTAATGTGTTCCTCTATTCTCATTTGCATAAACATACTTTGCATGCATATTCAGGTTTTAAACCTACTTTGAGGTGGAAACTATATTTTAAAAAATATAGTCACAATGTGTTTTTTTAACTATTTTTATGCAGTTTTACGCTTGTGAATCGATTGAAATGTCATAAAGGATATTTTGAATTGATTCAAATCATGTATAAGACCTTTTGAATCGGTTCAATCTTCACTAAAATGATTGAACCGATTCAATCTTCATCCTGAATTAAATCATTCTTCAAACATATTCAAAATGTATTTTAGAAATTAAAAATTAGTTTCCTATTGTTTTGTACGCTCTCTCTCTAACCCTTCCTTCAAGAACTTTGTGAGATTGATTCGTAGATTAGGGGGAGAATTGTTAAAATGTGTAATGGCTTGATTTTTTCACGGAATTTGAGGTGCTCAATATTCTAAAGGATACAAGAATGCTTTATTTTCTCCTCTAACATCTTGAGGGACTTTTCTGGTATATCAACACCGAGGAATTCAATGGAGCTTATGTCAACGAAGGGGTCTTGTTGAGGATTGTTCAAGGATTGTATTGAGTTGAAGAATTGAAAGGTTTAGGCTTACGCTTTGAATACGAAGGATTTGAAATTGGTTCAAGTTTGACGTGATCTTGTTAGAGTAGATCTAAGTTTTGTCATCTTTGGAAGGAAAAGTTGGCATAATCGGTAAATTGCTTGAAACAAAAACTTTGTAGTTCTGCATTAAACAATCATAATGGATGATGATGAATTCACTCGCCAAGAGTAGGTGTATCCCATAGCGAAGAGAATTGAGGAAACTACTATAAAATCCAGCAGTAGTTAACTGCTGTCGTTTTTCCCAACGGTAGTTAACTACCGTTGGGGGTAATTTGGTCATTTACTTGTTTTTTTAGGAAACTTTAGATGTTAAAAAAGCAATTTTTCCTCGATTAGACCTCCTACCCTCCATAAAACATACAAAATTGTGATTTTACCCTTAATAATTTTCAAATATTTATATTTATTTGATTACATATAAAAAACTCAAATTATAAATTTTATAGAAGACATTTTATTCAAAAAATATTTAATTTGAGTTTTTTCAAGTTTTGGAAAAAATAGTGTCAGAATTTAAATTTGTCAAGAAAATATACTAATATTTTATATATTAATATTTTTAATTTCTTTTGTTTGGTATTTTGAAAAACTATTTTTTTATAAATTGCACAAAAAGTAATAAAAGAAATTGTAGTTGAAATCATTTTTTTTAAATCCCCCTGAAAAAAAAAATTTGTGAAAATTGTGGACTAAGAGTATCAACATCGGTTGTTTATAAGGATGAAATAAATTGTAGGATTTTGGAATCCATTTAAGAGTTTTAGATGAGTGGTCTCTCAAAAAAAAAAAAAAAAGAGTTTTTGATGAGTATTATAGATATATAGGTGAATTGTTTAAATAATTGGATCAACATTGTGGTTTTAAAATTTGATTGAATGATATTGGATATTTTTGTGATTTTTTGGAGTGGACCACTAGTGCATTGTATACACTTGCACATATAGTATACACACGTGGTGAAATGCAACAGTTTGAGATTGAGATTAATCAAACGGCTTTTAGGGTTTCACATTTGACCAAGCCTCATTCTTTCTTGTTCGAAACTAAAACGAACCAAACCCAAAAGCACAGAGAAGAGAAGAAGAATGTCGTCAAACACAGAAACCAAAACCCTTTCTTCACTCTCCCATCACCAAAAGAGCAACGGTATGTTTGGTGATGTATACGCCATTCTCAAAGATATTGATATTCTTCCCAACGCTTTTCGATTTCAACTTCCTCACCAAGCACAGGTCGGTACTCTACTTTCCTTTTCATCAATTTCATTCTTAATTCTTAATAATTGAATTGTTTTTGTTGTGCAGGATTTTTTAGATAAGAGAGAAGTTCGTGAATTTATGAGCGGCGCCCTAGCTGGTGCTATGACTAAAGCTATTCTTGCTCCTCTTGAAACCATCAGGTATTTTTTATGTTCCTTTATATTATGTATCAATCATCTACATTATTGCAATAGGATACAGGTATTAATCCTGTACATTTATACATAAACCATCCAATGTTGTCAAATAAACAGCTATTGTTCTGTGATTTGGTACAAAGTATTGTCAAATAGCAACTATTGCAATATTGTTGTCTCATAGAAACTATGGTCTAGCTATAGCACTGTTACATAGCGGACTTTGAACAAGTAGCTAGCCATTGTTCCGCGATATGCTATTTTGTACAAAGTATTGTCACTTTAACTATGTAGCACATCGGAGTTTGAACAAACCTCAATTTTTCGCTATCCACAATTAACAACACTGATCCCTTCCTTATTGACCACAACTTTTGTATTTATTATCACTTTCATTGCTGTATGCGTTAGTGAAATGTTTTACATTATTATTTCAACATGCAGGACAAGAATGGTAGTTGGTGTTGGGTCGAGAAATATCGCAGGTAGTTTCGTTCAGGTTGTAGATCAGCAGGGATGGCAAGGATTGTGGGCTGGAAACATGATCAATATGATTCGTATAGTTCCAACACAAGCCATTGAGTTTGGTACATTTGAGTGGACAAAACGGGGGATGGCATCACTGCAAGAGAAATGGGAACAGAATGAATCTCCTAAGTTGCAGATAGGTTCCATCAATTTGAGCTTGTCTTTATCTTGGATTTCACCAACTGCCGTGGCTGGGGCAGCTGCAGGAATTGCTAGCACACTTGCATGCCATCCCCTAGAAGTTTTGAAGGTATCTATCTTATTTGAATGTTTAAGATAACGGATTAAACATGCAAAATAATAAATTGTATAAATTGTCTTTGGACGTCAATCAATATATATACTCCCTCTGTTCCTTAATATCTGCCGTTTTTATTATTTTTCACCGGTTACCAAGATGAGATTTTCTAATAAAATTGTTCCTATTACCCTCATCTTCCACTTTTCCCGCTTCATCCTTTTAATCTCTCTCCTCATTAAGGTCCTAAAGAAAAAGGAATGTTAACAACAAAATATGCTACTCTAATTCATTCTTTAGTGAAACAATTAGGCATCAACATACGTCATTAATTTTACTTTGGCAATAAAATAAGCTTTTGAGGAGTGGATATATGATAATAAGTTTCTCTTTCAACTTTTCAAATAATTAATGAGAGATAAGGGTAAAAAGTAACCACATAAGTACTTAAAACGACATTTATTAAGGAACGGAACGAACGGAGTACTCTTATGTAACGTTGAGTTAATAATGACCAAAACATCATACGAAAAACAAAATAATGACCAAGACACAAAGATATTGAACTTAGCTTTCTTCTCTTTTGCTCTTGTTTTTAATACTAATTCTCTTTGGATTTGTTATTCCAGGATCGGTTAACTATAAGTCCTGAAATATACCCTAATTTGGGCGCTGCAATTAGAAATATTTATAAAGATGGTGGTATCGGCGCTTTTTATGCTGGTTTGTCACCTACTCTAGTTGGCATGCTTCCATACAGTACCTGTTATTATTTCATGTATGACACAATAAAGAAATCTTACTGCCTGACCAAAAATAAGAAGTCTTTAAATCGTCCGGAGATGCTTATAATTGGAGCTCTATCAGGTGAGACATTCTCTATCTTTCTCTTTGTTTACAACTCTTTGGTTTGCTTTGTCCCGTACACGATCAACCGATCATATTGTAGGAACCATATGATGGCATGAAATATTTATATTTATGAAATTTTTTGCTAGAAGCTGTTTTCTCTGTCTCGTCTCCTACTACTGTTTTTATAACCCAAAGGCAGAGACATAGTTTGTCAAGGTGTTTGTTGCTAGCTTTTGCGCGTCTTGTGCAGGCTTTGCTCTTAATAAAATTTGCCGATTAAAAAAAAATTGTCATGGTGTACTTGTTTTAATCGTATATCTGATGAACGGAGACAGGATAATGATACCATACTTGGAAATGTATTTTGCCGAAGTTTCTCTTTATGCTTATTTTTCTTTGCCATTTATGTGTCTTTTTTAAGCTTCACATCTATGCAATATGACACGTGAACTAAACTTTTGTACGCGGTGATACAAATTGATTCGGGCTAACGGAATTGTTTTTGCACACCCAGGTTTTACTGCAAGTACAATTAGCTTTCCATTGGAGGTAGCTAGAAAACGTCTGATGGTGGGAGTATTGCAAGGTAAGTGCCCACCAAACATGGCAGCAGCATTGTCAGAAGTTATTCGAGAAGAAGGTCTGAAGGGTCTATACAGAGGTTGGGGTGCAAGCTGTTTAAAGGTAATGCCATCCTCTGGAATCACCTGGATGTTTTATGAAGCATGGAAAGACATACTGGTTGTCCAGAAGGGTATTTCCTTATAGTCTTAATAAGGATGACTGGGTTTTTCATCTTTTTGAAATTAAGAAATACTGTAACTTCATACCTGGTTTCAAAAATTGGATGACTATTTCACAATGACAATGGTCACTCCTACTAACCAGGTAGTTAGCCGAGCTTGTAATTTTGAGGTTTCGATTTTGATTTGCAATGACCTCATCAAAAGAGAAAGGATGAGTAGGGAGGATTTTTATGTGCTTCTGTTTCTTTCCCTCATTAACTCCAATATGCAATCTAATTGTATCGGTTCTCACCATATAATGTTTCTGACTCTCTTGAGTAAAAATATATATATGGTCCTATGATTTTGTTAGAATTAGGGAATATAAATGCACACAATCAGAAGATCTAAGTAGTAATAGAGGTTATTACAAAGAAAAGAAAAAAGTAATAATAGAGGTCATGTTGTGTATAATGCATCAGCATATTCTTCAATACGTATTTATGATGATCATTTAGCTATGTTGATTCTTAATGCAGCTAGGAATCGATTTTTAATTATAAATTATTGTCACCCGTCGCTACTGTAGGGATAGATTTTCTCCATTAGAATTCTCCATTTTTTCTCAATTATAGTGTTTCAACCATAGAACTCTGTTGATTCTTAATGCACCTAGGAATTGTTTTTTAATTATAAATTATTGTCGCTCGTCGCTACTGTAGGGATAGATTTTCTCCATTTTTTCTCAATTGTAGTGTTTCAACCATAGAACTCAAATTTCTCTTTTTTCGTTATAATTTTATCTGTTCTCTCATGTTTGGTTGTTTAGATGTTGTCACTAGGGAATTCTAATGGAGATAATACATTCCGCATAACTCGTAAGATGTATAGCTAATACTGTTGCATCTAATTCGATTCTAATTTGGGTTACAGCACCAATGCATGATTTAGTTTTAGAACCATACCCTGTCTAATTAGATTATGCATCATGTTGTGGCAATAGTTGTTTTTGAGCATCGGAAATCAACCAATATTTTACGACTGTTTTCATTTACAAAAGAACGTGAGAAGAAAAAAAAATTGATTACCACCTAAAGCATACCAAATGCCTATAATTGCATTGCACAAACAAACTCTTTTAAAGTAATCAAATTAGTCCCTCTACTAAGTTTTTGCAATAGCATGTCTTGAGGTTCGTAATTTTGTATGTCTCGTGAGACATTGCCCTGATTATGACTTGGACGTTGCTCTCTTTCAATCGTTAATCTTTTGACCCAGAAAATATGTTATACATAACTTAAGTGTTTGATTATCATTCCAACAAAAATAGAAAAGGCATTTGAGTAAGTAAGATCACATTACGGTGGAGTCACTACTGCACAAGATGGTTCCCCTCTCCCTAGCTCCACTATGGTGAGCCTTTCACCAGCAAAGCCACTGCTACGACACGATATGAATGCTCATCTTAGCCGTGCCACCATCTCATTATGCCACAAGGTTTCTTACGGTTCCTCTCCTCCACTACTGCTTTTGCAGCAGGCGGCATGATTAGGCAAAGACATATCCAAGAAAGCATACCTCTCGCAGCAGGCGGTATGATTAGGCAATGACATGTCCAAGAAAGCATACCTCTCAAGACAGAAGCGTACCCTGTAATCAACGGACTTGAAGCAAAGCCGGACTCATCATTTGGACAGATGATTAATCTACTCCTCATAAAATCTTTAAAACATCAATTTGGCTCACGATGTACTAATGACATCAAAGTAAATCCATTGATATACTAATGACATCAAAATAATCTATTGATAAAAAAAGTTTGAACATTGCACGACATCGATTTGGTCACAATAAATTGTATCTTGTGAAATAGTATGACTCAATTGACTATATAACATGCAACAATCTTTTGATGACCACCGATTTATGTTCTGAAAACTTTGGTATCAAAATGGAAATTTACTCCTAATATTTCTTTTTGAATCGCTACATTCACAATAACAATATTATTCACAAGCTTTATTTCAATATAACAACAGAATCAACCTAGCTATGAAAGAAAAAAATATATACATGTACAAATGAACAGGTTACATGATTGTGTCTTGTTCTTCACTAGTATCATTTCTTCTTCCCAAGAACCAGGCTAGACATGAGCTGATTGATTGAGAACATTCAGCGAACATGTAAAGACAAAACAAGCATAATCCTGTATTAACAAAATGTTAGTCATACTCTACAACCAATATAAGCATCGAACCCAGACAGTTGAACATGGAAACAGTGAAAATAGATGATAAAAGGACATGTTTGTTAATTATACGCGATGGCCGATAAAAAAAAATAAAAAAAACTACAATTATAGGATGTATATTATAAATATGTGTTCTTTTTCTTCTTTTTTTGTACACAATAAATATATGTTCTTTGCTTAAAAAAAATGTTCTCTACTTTTGCATTTTGAGTAAAGAAAAAAAAACCCTTCATTTTAAGTGTTTTGGAGCCATGTACTCAAAAGAAAAATATGAAGGTTGTAATATACAACTCACTTCAAAAAGGCTTTGACCAAAAAAACACACACACTTCAAAAAGTTACAAGTTACCCTTAGAAGATCTTAGCCATTGGAGTTTTATATTTTAAATCAATAGCTAATTGGGCATTTGGGTATGGTATATAAGTTTTATGATTTTTTTTATCCTAAAATATGCCACCATTGTCAAAGGTGCAACCCAAAATAAAACTTATATCATGTTACATGAATTTGAGGTATATAAAGTGAGCAAGACACATGCGATCAGGATAACTATTAACTTTTTTTGTGGTGGCCGATGTTTGAACCGCGAACCTTACATATATTATGTATTGTCCATGCAAAATGAGCTAAACTCAGGAGGACTGGTATAACTACTAATTATTGTCATCAATTTCCCATAATAGCATATTATTATCCTAATTACCAAAACCAATGCCAACCTTCCTTAAAAAGAAAAACCAATGCGAAACTATACCAACTTGTCCACCCCATTCTTAGGACCAATTCCACCCCAGCACACACACCATACACGCATGTATTATATTGGAGATAAATTTACTAATCTGTTGTTCAAAAATATTTACTTAGTAATCTAAAAAAAAAAAATCACAATAGATAAAAGAGTAGTTAGCACTTAGCCATTAGTGAATGGCATAACACAATTTTCGTGTCACCAACCATTTTACAAACAATCTCTACCATATATCACCTTCAAACAAATCCGTATCTCTCTCCTAATTCAAACACCAAAACCAAATAATTACAGTTATAATTATTATTACATCAACAAGCCTCTCAAAAACTCTCTCCCCCTCTCACATTTTCCTTATCGATGAAGGTGAATGAGAGAGAGATAAGTTCCTAAAGTAAATATATGATTAATTAACTCTCAAACACCATCATCGACCTGGATCATCATAAGATAAGAGAGAATTAACAAATGGAGATGCAACGAATGAAAGAGTTGTTATCACATTTGTTAGCATCGAAAAGTAACCGAGTTGCTCTTGTTGGTGGTAATCATACCGCAGCTAGATTTTGCTCTCGCTAAATATTTACCTCCGTTTCTATCCACACCCCCCTCTCTCCTCTCTCACACCCTTCATCATAGTTTTTTTTTCAACTTTTTCATATACTATAATACATTCTCCTTCTGCCATTTTAATTTCAAACTATACATTATAAACAATATTTCTTCATTTCTTTCTTTTGATTTTAAATCCCCACCATGGCGGTTGAACTAGCTGCTTTTTCCTTTGGAACAAAAGGTTACATTTCCAACAAAAACAAGCATGTTAGTGCACTTGCTTTCAACCCAAAAGCCTATTATCATATAATCAGGTTCCCTTATTCAGGAACATGGAATATTTTTTATCGTTTGGTTCTTTTGGCATTGTTTGTGGCTTCATTCTCGTGGATAAGTTCATCATTTGTTTCAAGAAACCTTAGTCTTGATGATTCAACCTCCAACATGAAGATTCTTCCACAACAAGGAATCAACGGATTTGATAATTCCATCAACATGGATCAACTTTTAACCCTCCTCTTCAACGACCTAACGAACGAAGGCCTTGTGAAGAAATCGAATCAGCACAAAGCCGTTTTTCTTGGAGATCAAGAACAAGAAGGGGTTCATCAGTTTCAGAGTTTCATAGATCAATACAACATGGATTACATTCCATTAAATGACATGGAGAAACAAAGTTCGATTCTTGATGGCACAGTTGATTTCGTCTTCACATCCAACTTCCCCGCTTCATCACAATTCATCGATAGAACCCTAAAAACAAATGGCATTGCAGCGGTGGTGACTCTAAATGCGGATGCATTTCATAAGCCCTCAAACTACAAGGTAGCTTACATGAGAAGGTTCGAGAAAGTAGTAATGGCAATGAAGAAAATAACAACTTCACCCATTAAACTTGGTTCCCAACGAAAGTTATGTGGATACGCAACAGAGGCGAAGAAAGCAGCACTTCAGAAACTCGAGGACGTTCTCCTTGAGCCTCCACGTGCTGCCTCCGGTAAATCAAGAGCGTATTTGAAGCGTACAAAGTTTTTACCTGATTTAATGGGTGACACACTTGAAAGCTACCCTCGCCGAGCTTTCATCGACGTAGACTTGCCACAAAAAGATGGAGGTAGTGGAACAGATTGGTTTTCGAAGAATTATCCAACAAGGAACAAGAATTTTGAGATGTATAAGATAGAGATTGTGGTCGAGGGTTCGACCACGGCACAAGTTGAGATGTCTGATTGGTTGATGAAGAATGTAAAAGATGAAGAGTACGTGGTGATGAAAGCTGAGGCTGAAGTTGTTGAGGAAATGATGAGGAATAAGTCTATTACGTTGGTGGATGAGCTTTTCTTGGAGTGCAAGCCACATGGTTTGAATTTGAAACGAGGGACTAGAGGTAGAAGGGCTTATTGGGAATGTTTGGCTTTGTATGGAAAATTGAGAGATGAAGGAGTAGCAGTTCACCAGTGGTGGGGTTAATTAACTATTTGATTCATTAATTGCTTTTGGCAGAAGTAATTATTTTATTATTGCATGAGATTCTCAAGAAAGTGTACCTAATCACAATCTATTAAAAAAAAAAGTTCAGGAGACCATGCTTTTTATAGATGGAAATTGTTGTGCTCATGCAGGATTTATGTGGATATGAAAACAAAGACTTACTAGTTTCAAAGGCTTGAGAGAGTTAGAGAGATAGGAGTGGATCAAGGTGGCCTTAATTAGAGCAACAAAATTAAAGCCAAGGATTTAATCTCTATCTCTTCTTGTTTTTTCATTCTTTTATATTATACTACTATTTTGGAAAGGGTAAATTGAGCTACTCACTTTGTATCCAATGTAATTTATAGTAATATGAATTATTATGGTATATAAGTAAAATAAATAATGAATATAATGTTTGATTTTTATGGGTTAGTATATCCAATATTCGTTGATTATTATAAGATAGATATTTCCAATATCACATCGTTCTTCTTTTTTTGGGTAATATATTCAATATTCATTGATTATTATATGATAGATATTTCATGACCCATAAACATAAATTCAACCAATGTTCTATACATAAATGAAATGATAATGGTCAGAAAATAAAATTCTAACACAGAGCTAAAGTAATCCAACATTTATTTACAACATTGTACAACTTTAAAAAACAATAAAAACAAGTTTCTATCTTAGTTACTTGTTTCTATCTTAGTTTGAGTGATGTCTTCTTCAAACATATTCAAAATGTATTTTAGAAATTAAAAATTAGTTTCCTATTGTTTTGTACTCTCTCTCTCTCTAACCCTTCCTTCAAGAACTTTGTGAGATTGATTCGTAGATTAGGGGGAGAATTGTTAGAATGTGTAGTGGCTTGATTATTTCACGGAATTTGAGGTGCTCAATATTCTAAAGGATACAAGAATGCTTTATTTTCTCCTCTAACATCTTGAGGGACTTTTCTGGTATATCAACACCGAGGAATTCAATGGAGCTTATGTCAACGAAGGGGTCTTGTTGAGGATTGTTCAAGGATTGCATTGAGTTGAAGAATTGAAAGGTTTATGTTTACACTTTGAATACGAAGGATTTGAATTTGGTTCAAGTTTGACGTGATCTTGTTAGAGTAGATCTAAGTTTTGTCATCTTTGGAGGCAAAAGTTGGCATAATCGGTAAATTGCTTGAAACCAAAACTTTGTAGCACCTTTTGCATTAAACAATCATAATGGAAGATGATGAATTCACTCGCCAAGAGTAGGTGTATCCCATAGCGAAGACAATTGAGGGAGATGGCTAGAGAGAGGAGAGAGCACCAATTCTAATTTCATGCCTTTAGAGAGAGAAAGAGCATGACTAAATGAATTGTTTGTGACCTCCAACACTTATATACTCCTCGGGTGCTATTACCAAAATGCCCTTTGTCTTAGTCACGTTTAGCCTGACTCTGATACTTAACTCATGCTTGTCTGCCAATTCGCAATAAACATTTCCATCATACTTATTTTCCTTAAACATTTGTCATCTGACTCGTTGATTAGTAATATTTCCATTAGCTGACGAGTGGGGTGTTACATCTATAGTCTACCATGCTAATTTTGGTTCTTGATCGTGTCTTTTGGAAGTCAATTAGATCCACAAAACTAATATTAAGAAAAGAGACAAGTGGGTGTGTATTTGTAACTGAGATAGATTCATGAACCCTAGTAACAATGATGCCACACCATATAATGATCAAATGATAATTAACTCCACCAAAAAAAATGAAACTTCAAGATTTTTTTGTTTTTAGAGCAGAAACTTCAAGTTAATAATTAACATTCAATGAATTTATTCTTGAATCCTGCTCTTTACCGAAATGGTTTCCCTCATTCTCAAGTGAAATTCCAATTTTACCCTTACGCAAGTTAACTCACGCAGCGTGAGTTAACATACTCTAGTTATAAGAGTAGCGTGACTTAAGTCACACAGCGTGACTTAAGTCACGCTACGTTACTTAAGTTGTTTATCAGCAGAACAACAACACAGTGCTGAGACCTGTCTACCAGGATGTTCTTGTTGACCAGGACTGGGGTAGACATCCTCCCGATCCAAGGCAGGTCCTTAGCACCATGCGAGACAGAGTGGAGCATGCGCTGCAGATTCCAGAGGTGGTTTCAAATCCACTCTTCCTCGGCATTTTGGAAGGCCTCCGTTTCGATTATATCGTGTTTGACCAGTAGCCGGTTTCGAGGAGGAGGTCTAGGAGTCCACAGGAGTAGTGTCTTATTTTTAGGACTTGTTTGTATATTTGTAGTATTTTATTAACATTTTGTTGGATTTGTATGTAATCCATTTACATTTGCGCGGGTGCGCCCCTTTTATGACATTTGCGTGAATTTCGTTAAAATTGCGTTTCTAAATTATGATTGAATGAATGCATGTTCTGTAAATTACGAGTTTTGGTTAAATGAATGAATGAATTTTGCAAAAGAGGGAACAAGGCAGAGGCAGCTGCTACTCCCTGTCTGTTCTGGTGCCAGCGTGAGTTAACTCACGCGAGTACAAAAGGCAGCGTGAGTTAACTCACGCTGATTTTTTTAAAATGAACACTAGCGTGACTTAACTCAGTTTAAGTTTACACTAGTGTGACTTAACTCACGCTGATTTTTTTTAAATTAACACTAGCGTGAATTAACTCAATTTAAGTTTACACTAGCGTGATTTAAGTCACGTAAGGACATTTTGGTCATTTCAATTGGGAATGAGCAAATCCGTTTGGGTAAAGAGCAGGATTCTTAATTCTTGAATTATAGGCTTGCGTGACCAGGCCCGGTGATTACCCCCACTTGGGTCATAGGCTTGCGAGACCAAGCCCCGTCAATAAATTTATTCTTAACATATGTAGAACTAATATTTTTGTAAAAAACAATATGCTCTTAAATATGAAAAATTAATGTCGTTTGGTTTTTATACATTACAATATAAATAAGTTTTTTTTTTTACAAAAATATAGAGTTTTTCTATTCACACCCCATATATTTCTGGTTACACCCAAATTTTCTTAAAATTTTTTATAAAACCAAAATTGCGCTTTTATATAAATTTTCTTAAAACCTTGATTTTATTCATTGTCACTGAGTTTCACCCCCTTTCACCCATAAACGATCACACAATCTGATGTTCAATCGATTTCTATGGAAGATTAAAGAGTGAATCCAAATATCTTTCACCCATACTCGATTGCATATAAGTAAATGAATTTCTTCTTCTTTTTCAATAATGTTAGTTTCAATTTTTTCTTCTTTTTCAACTGTACTGTACGACGGTTTTAATTTACATTGTTGAGGTTAACTTAAATTCAGTTTAAGTAGGTTCATGTAAACTAAGTTTAAATGAACCTACTTAAACTAAGTTTACATGACCTAGTTAACATCTAGTCAAACTGAGTTAACATGACCTACTTAAACTAAGTTTACAAGAACATGCTTAACTTACATTACCTACTTAAACTTAGTTTACATGACCTACTTAAACTCAGTTTACAAGACCTACTTATTAAACTCAGTTTACATGACCTACTTAAATTGAGTTTACATGGACATATTTAAAATAAGATTACGTAGAATCATTGAACAATGTTGATATGTACACTTAAACTAAGTTACATGACCTACTTAAATTGAGTTTAAGTATGTACACTTAAACTAAGGTTACATGACCTACTTAAACTAAGTTTACATGACCTACTTAAACTAAATTTACACGACCTACTTGAACTGAGTTTAAGTAAAAGGAGTTTTGGGGTGTAACCAAGAAAGAAGGAAGAAGCTTTTTGAAAATCAAATTTTATGAAAGGGTAATTTTGTCATTTTAGGATGTAACCATGAATATACAGGGTGTAATTAGAAAAAGTCAAATATAAATAAGTTAAATATATAGTAATTTTCCTTTAAAAAAAATATAGTAATTTTCTTTCTTATCTATAATTAAAATATCATTTTATCTTTCTTAAAAAAAAAAAAAACATTGTATCTATTAAATTATGATATTGTTTTCATCCATAAGAAATAAGATGTTAATTATACGCGATGGCCGATAAAAAAAAAACTACACTTACAGGATGTATATTATAAATATGTGTTCTTTTTCTTCTTTTTTTGTACACAATAAATATATGTTCTTTGCTTAAAAAAATGTTCTCAACTTTTGCATTTTGAGTAAAGAAAAAAAAACTTTCATTTTAAGTGTTTTGGAGCCATGTACTCAAAAGAAAAATATGAAGGTTGTAATATACAACTCACTTCAAAAAGGCTTTGACCAAAAATAACACACACACTTCAAAAAGTTACAAGTTACCCTTAGAAGATCTTAGCCATTGGAGTTTTATATTTTAAATCAATAGCTAATTGGGCATTTGGGTATGGTATATAAGTTTTATGATTTTTTTTATCCTAAAATATGCCACCATTGTCAAAGGTGCAACCCAAAATAAAACTTATATCATGTTACATGAATTTGAGGTATATAAAGCGAGCAAGACACATGCGATCAGGATAACTATTAACTTTTTTTGTGGTGGCCGATATTTGAACCGCGAACCTTACATATAATATGTATTTTCCATGCAAAATGAGCTAAACTCAGAGGACTGGTATAACTACTAATTATTGTCATCAGTTTCCCATAATAGCATATTATTATCCTAATTACCAAAACCAATGCCAACCTTCCTTAAAAAGAAAAACCAATGCGAAACTATACCAACTTGTCCACCCAATTCATAGGACCAATTCCACCCCCACACACACACCATACACGCATGTATTATTTTGGAGATAAATTTACTAATCTTCTGTTCAAAAATATATACTTACTAATCTAAAGAAAAAAATATCACAATAGATAAAAGAGTTGTTAACACTTAGCCATTAGTGAATGGCATAACACAATTTTCGTGTCACCAACCATTTTACAAACAATCTCTACCATATATCACCTTCAAACAAATCCGTATCTCTCTCCTAATTCAAACACCAAAACCAAATAATTACAGTTATAATTATTATTACATCAACAAGCCTCTCAAAAACTCTCTCCCCCTCTCACATTTTCCTTATCGATGAAGGTGAATGAGAGAGAGATCAGTTCCTAAAGTAAATATATGATTAATTAACCCTCAAACACCATCATCGACCTGGATCATCATAAGATAAGAGAGAATTAGCAAATGGAGATGCAACGAATGAAAGAGTTGTTATCACATTTGTTAGCATCGAAAAGTAACCGAGTTGCTCTTGTTGGTGGTAATCATACCGCAGCTAGATTTTGCTCTCGCTAAATATTTACCTCCGTTTCTATCCACACCCCCTCTCTCCTCTCTCACACCCTTCATCATAGTTTTTTTTTCAACTTTTTCATATACTATAATAAATTCTCCTTCTGCCACTTTAATTTCAAACTATACATTATAAACAATATTTCTTCATTTCTTTCTTTTCATTTTAAATCCCCACCATGGCGGTTGAGCTAGCTGCTTTTTCCTTTGGAACAAAAGGTTACATTTCCAACAAAAACAAGCATGTTAGTGCACTTGTTTTCAACCCAAAAGCCTATTATCTTATAATCAGGTTCCCTTATTCAGTAACATGGAATATTTTTTATCGTTTGGTTCTTTTGGCATTGTTTGTGGCTTCATTTTCATGGATAAGTTCATCATTTGTTTCAAGAAACCTTAGTCTTGATGATTCAACCTCAAACATGAAGATTCTTCCACAACAAGGAATCAACGGATTTGATAATTCCATCAACATGGATCAACTTTTAACCCTCCTCTTCAACGACCTAACGAACGAAGGCCTTGTGAAGAAATCGAATCAGCACAAAGCCGTTTTTCTTGGAGATCAAGAACAAGAAGGGGTTCATCAGTTTCAGAGTTTCATAGATCAATACAACATGGATTACATTCCATTAAATGACATGGAGAAACAAAGTACGATTCTTGATGGCACAGTTGATTTTGTCTTCACATCCAACTTCCCCGCTTCATCACAATTCATCGATAGAACCCTAAAAACAAATGGCATTGCAGCGGTGGTGACTCTAAATGCGGATGCGTTTCATAAGCCCTCAAACTACAAGGTAGCTTACATGAGAAGGTTCGAGAAAGTAGTAATGGCAATGAAGAAAATAACAACTTCACCCGTTAAACTTGGTTCCCAACGAAAGCTATGTGGATACGCAACAGAGGCGAAGAAAGCAGCACTTCAGAAACTCGAGGACGTTCTCCTTGAGCCTCCACGTGCTGCCTCCGGTAAATCAAGAGCGTATTTGAAGCGTACAAAGTTTTTACCTGATTTAATGGGTGACACACTTGAAAGCTACCCTCGCCGAGTTTTCATCGACGTAGACTTGCCACAAAAAGATGGAGGTAGTGGAACAGATTGGTTTTCGAAGAATTATCCAACAAGGAACAAGAATTTTGAGATGTATAAGATAGAGATTGTGGTCGAGGGTTCGACCACGGCACAAGTTGAGATGTCTGATTGGTTGATGAAGAATGTAAAAGATGAAGAGTACGTGGTGATGAAAGCTGAGGCTGAAGTTGTTGAGGAAATGATGAGGAATAAGTCTATTACGTTGGTGGATGAGCTTTTCTTGGAGTGCAAGCCACATGGTTTGAATTTGAAACGAGGGACTAGAGGTAGAAGGGCTTATTGGGAATGTTTGGCTTTGTATGGAAAATTGAGAGATGAAGGAGTAGCAGTTCACCAGTGGTGGGGTTAATTAACTATTTGATTCATTAATTGCTTTTGGCAGAAGTAATTAATTTATTATTGCATGAGATTCTCAAGAAAGTGTACCTAATCACAATCTATTAAAAAAAAAAAAGTTCAGGAGACCATGCTTTTTATAGATGGAAATTGTTGTGCTCATGCAGGATTTATGTGGATATGAAAACAAAGACTTACTAGTTTTAAAGGCTTGAGAGAGTTAGAGAGATAGGAGTGGATCAAGGTGGCCTTAATTAGAGCAACAAAATTAAAGCCAAGGATTTAATCTCTATCTCTTCTTGTTTTTTCATTCTTTTATATTATACTACTATTTTGGAAAGGGTAAATTGAGCTACTCACTTTGTATCCAATGTAATTTATAGTAATATGAATTATTATGGTATATAAGTAAAATAAATAATGAATATAATGTTTGATTTTTATGGGTTAGTATATCCAATGTTCGTTGATTATTATAAGATAGATATTTCCAATATCACATCCTTCTTCTTTTTTGGGGTAATATATTCAATATTCATTGATTATTATATGATAGATATTTCATGACCCATAAACATAAATTCAACCAATGTTCTATACATAAATGAAATGATAATGCTCAGAAAATAAAATTCTAACACAGAGCTAAAGTAATCCAACATTTATTTACAACATTGTACAACTTTAAAAAACAATAAAAACAAGTTTCTATCTTAGTTACTTGTTTCTATCTTAGTTTGAGTGATGTCTTCTTCAAACATATTCAAAATGTATTTTAGAAATTAAAAATTAGTTTCCTATTGTTTTGTACTCTCTCTCTCTCTAACCCTTCCTTCAAGAACTTTGTGAGATTGATTCGTAGATTAGGGGGAGAATTGTTAGAATGTGTAATAACTTGATTATTTCACGGAATTTGAGGTGCTCAATATTCTAAAGGATACAAGAATGCTTTATTTTCTCCTCTAACATCTTGAGGGACTTTTCGGGTATATCAACACCGAGGAATTCAATGGAGCTTATGTCAACGAAGGGGTCTTGTTGAGGATTGTTCGAAGATTGCATTGAGTTGAAGAATTGAAAGGTTTAGGTTTACCTAAATGGTTTCCCTCATTCCCAAGTGAAATTCCAATTTTACCCTAACGCAAGTTAACTCACGCAGCGTGAGTTAACATACTCTAGTTATAAGAGTAGCGTGACTTAAGTCACGCAACGTGAGTTAAGTCACGCTACGTTACTTAAGTAGTTTATCAGCAGAACAACAACACAGTGCCGAGACCTGTCGACCAAGATGTTCTTGTTGACCAGGACTGGGGCAGACATCCTCCTGATCCAAGGCAGGTCCTTAGCACCATGCGAGACAGAGTGGAGCATGCGCTGCAGATTCCAGAGGTGGTTTCTAATCCACTCTTTCTCGGCATTTTGGAAGGCCTCCGTTTCGATTATATAGTGTTTGACCAGCAGCCGGTTCCGAGGAGGAGGTCTAGGAGTCCACAGGAGTAGTGTCTTATTTTTAGGACTTGTTTGTATATTTGTAGTATTTTATTAACATTTTGTTGGATTTGTATGTAATCCATTTACATTTGCGCGGGTGCGCCCCTTTTATGACATTTGCGTTAATTTCGTTGAAATTGCGTTTCTAAATTATGATTGAATGAATGCATGTTCTGTAAATTACGAGTTTTGGTTGAATGAATGAATGAGTTTTGCAAAAGAGGGAACAAGGCAGAGGCAGCTGCTACTGCCTGTCTGTTCTGGTGCCAGCGTGAGTTAACTCACGCTAGTACAAAAGGCAGCGTGAGTTAACTCACGCTGATTTTTTTAAAATGAACACTAGCGTGACTTAACTCAGTTTAAGTTTACACTAACGTGACTTAACTCACATTGATTTTTTTAAAATTAACACTAGCGTGACTTAACTCAATTTAAGTTTACACTAGCGTGATTTAAGTCACGTAAGGACATTTTGGTCATTTCACTTGGGAATGAGCAAATCCGTTTGGGTAAAGAGCAGGATTCTTAATTCTTGAATCATAGGCTTGCGTGACCAGGCCCGGTGACTACCCCCACTTGGGTCATAGGCTTGCGTGACCAAGCCCCGTCAATAAATTTATTCTTAACATATGTAGAACTAATATTTTTGTAAAAAACAATATGCTCTTAAATATGAAAAATTAATGTCGTTTGGTTTTGGTTTTTATACATTACAATATAAATAATTTTTTTTTTTACAAAAATATAGAGTTTTTCTATTCACACCCCATATATTTGTGGTTACACCCAAGTTTTCTTAAAAGTTTTTTATAATATCAAAATTGCCCTTTTATATAAATTTTCTTAAAACCTTGATTTTATTCATTGTCGCTGAGTTTCACCCCCTTTCACCCATAAACGATCAAACAATCTGATGTTCAATCGATTTCTATGGAAGATTAAAGAGTGAATCCAAATATCTTTCATCCATACTCGATTGCATATAAGTAAATGGATTTCTTCTTCTTTTTCAGTAATGTTAGTTTCAATTTTTTCTTCTTTTTGAACTGTACTGTACGACGGTTTCAATTTACATTGTTGATGTTAACTTAAACTAAGTTTACATGACCTAGTTAACATCTAGTCAAACTGAGTTAAAATGACCTACTTAAACTCAGTTTACATGACCTACTTATTAAACTCAGTTTACATGACCTACTTAAATTGAGTTTACATGGACATATTTAAAATAAGATTACGTAGAATCATTGAACAATGTTGATATGTACACTTAAACTAAGTTTACATGACCTACTTAAATTGAGTTTAAGTATGTACACTTAAACTCAGTTTACATGACCTACTTAAACTAAGTTTACATGACCTACTTAAACTAAATTTACACGACCTACTTGAACTGAGTTTAAGTAAAAGGAGTTTTGGGGTGTAACCAAGAAAGAAGGAAGAAGCTTTTTGAAAATCAAATTTTATGAAAGGGTAATTTTGTCATTTTAGGTTGTAACCATGAATATACAGGGTGTAATTAGAAAAAGTTAAATATAAATAAGTTAAATATATAGTAATTTTCCTTTAAAAAAAATATAGTAATTTTCTTTCTTATCTATAATTAAAATATCATTTTATCTTTCTTAAAAAAAAACATTGTATCTATTAGATTATGATATTGTTTTCATCCATAAGAAATAAGATGTTAATTATACGCGATGGCCGATAAAAAAAAAACTACACTTATAGGATGTATATTATAAATATGTGTTCTTTTTCTTCTTTTTTTGTACACAATAAATATATGTTTTTTGCTTAAAAAAATGTTCTCAACTTTTGCATTTTGAGTAAAGAAAAAAAACTTTCATTTTAAGTGTTTTGGAGCCATGTACTCAAAACAAAAATATGAAGGTTGTAATATACAACTCACTTCAAAAAGGCTTTGACCAAAAATAACACACACACTTCAAAAAGTTACAAGTTACCCTTAAAAGATCTTAGCCATTGGAGTTTTATTTTTTTAAATCAATAGCTAATTGGGCATTTGGGTATGGTATATAAGTTTTATGATTTTTTTTATCCTAAAATATGCCACCATTGTCAAAGGTGCAACCCAAAATAAAACTTATATCATGTTACATGAATTTGAGGTATATAAAGCGAGCAAGACACATGCGATCAGGATAACTATTAACTTTTTTTGTGGTGGCCGACGTTTGAACCGCGAACCTTACATATATTATGTATTGTCCATGCAAAATGAGCTAAACTCAGGAGGACTGGTATAACTACTAATTATTGTCATAAGTTTCCCATAATAGCATATTATTATCCTAATTACCAAAACCAATGCGAAGCTATACCAACTTGTCCACCCCATTCATAGGACCAATTCCACCCCCACACACACACCATACACGCATGTATTATTTTGGAGATAAATTTACTAATCTGTTGTTCAAAAATATATACTTAGTAATCTAAAGAAAAAAATATCACAATAGAAAAAAGAGTAGTTAGCACTTAGCCATTAGTGAATGGCATAACACAATTTTCGTGTCACCAACCATTTTACAAACAATCTCTACCATATATCACCTTCAAACAAATCTGTATCTCTCTCCTAATTCAAACACCAAAACCAAATAATTATAGTTATAATTATTATTACATCAACAAGCCTCTCAAAAACTCTCTCCCCCTCTCACATTTTCCTTATCGATGAAGGTGAATGATAGAGAGATAAGTTCCAAAAGTAAATATATGATTAATTAACCCTCAAACACCATCATCGACCTGGATCATCACAAGATAAGAGAGAATTAACAAATGGAGATGCAACGAATGAAAGAGTTGTTATCACTTTTGTTAGCATCGAAAAGTAACCGAGTTGCTCTTGTTGGTGGTAATCATACCGCAGCTAGATTTTGCTCTCGCTAAATATTTACCTCCGTTTCTATCCACACACCCCTCTCTCCTCTCTCACACCCTTCATCATAGTTTTTTTCAACTTTTTCATATACTATAATATATTCTCCTTCTGCCATTTTAATTTCAAACTATACATTATAAACAATATTTCTTCATTTCTTTCTTTTGATTTTAAATCCCCACCATGGCGGTTGAACTAGCTGCTTTTTCCTTTAGAACAAAAGGTTACATTTCCAACAAAAGCAAGCATGTTAGTGCACTTGCTTTCAACCCAAAAGCCTATTATCTTATAATCAGGTTCCCTTATTCAGGAACATGGAATATTTTTTATCGATTCGTTCTTTTGGCATTGTTTGTGGCTTCATTCTCATGGATAAGTTCAACATTTGTTTCAAGAAATCTTAGTCTTGATGATTCAACCTCAAACATGAAGATTCTTCCACAACAAGGAATCAACGGATTTGATAATTCCATCAACATGGATCAACTTTTAACCCTCCTCTTCAACGACCTAACGAACGAAGGCCTTGTGAAGAAATCGAATCAGCACAAAGCCGTTTTTCTTGGAGATCAAGAACAAGAAGGGGTTCATCAGTTTCAGAGTTTCATAGATCAATACAACATGGATTACATTCCATTAAATGACATGGAGAAACAAAGTTCGATTCTTGATGGCACAGTTGATTTCGTCTTCACATCCAACTTCCCCGCTTCATCACAATTCATCGATAGAACCCTAAAAACAAATGGCATTGCAGCGGTGGTGACTCTAAATGCGGCTGCGTTTCATAAGCCCTCAAACTACAAGGTAGCTTACATGAGAAGGTTCGAGAAAGTAGTAATGGCAATGAAGAAAATAACAACTTCACCCGTTAAACTTGGTTCCCAACGAAAGCTATGTGGATACGCAACAGAGGCGAAGAAAGCAGCACTTCAGAAACTCGAGGACGTTCTCCTTGAGCCTCCACGTGTTGCCTCCGGTAAATCAAGAGCGTATTTGAAGCGTACAAAGTTTTTACCTGATTTAATGGGTGACACACTTGAAAGCTACCCTCGCCGAGTTTTCATCGACGTAGACTTGCCACAAAAAGATGGAGGTAGTGGAACAGATTGGTTTTCGAAGAATTATCCAACAAGGAACAAGAATTTTGAGATGTATAAGATAGAGATTGTGGTCGAGGGTTCGACCACGGCAGAAGTTGAGATGTCTGATTGGTTGATGAAGAATGTAAAAGATGAAGAGTACGTGGTGATGAAAGCTGAGGCTGAAGTTGTTGAGGAAATGATGAGGAATAAGTCTATTACGTTGGTGGATGAGCTTTTCTTGGAGTGCAAGCCACATGGTTTGAATTTGAAACGAGGGACTAGAGGTAGAAGGGCTTATTGGGAATGTTTGGCTTTGTATGGAAAATTGAGAGATGAAGGAGTAGCAGTTCACCAGTGGTGGGGTTAATTAACTATTTGATTCATTAATTGCTTTTGGCAGAAGTAATTAATTTATTATTGCATGAGATTCTCAAGAAAGTGTACCTAATCACAATCTATTAAAAAAAAAAAGTTCAGGAGACCATGCTTTTTATAGATGGAAATTGTTGTGCTCATGCAGGATTTATGTGGATATGAAAACAAAGACTTACTAGTTTCAAAGGCTTGAGAGAGTTACAGAGATAGGAGTGGATCAAGGTGGCCTTAATTAGAGCAACAAAATTAAAGCCAAGGATTTAATCTCTATCTCTTCTTGTTTTCTCATTCTTTTATATTATACTACTATTTTGGAAAGGGTAAATTGAGCTACTCACTTTGTATCCAATGTAATTTATAGTAATATGAATTATTATGGTATATAAGTAAAATAAATAATGAATATAATGTTTGATTTTTATGGGTTAGTATATCCAATATTCGTTGATTATTATAAGATAGATATTTCCAATATCACATCCTTCTTCTTTTTTGGGGTAATATATTCAATATTCATTGATTATTATATGATAGATATTTCATGACCCATAAACATAAATTCAACCAATGTTCTATACATAAATGAAATGATAATGCTCAGAAAATAAAATTCTAACACAGAGCTAAAGTAATCCAACATTTATTTACAACATTGTACAACTTTAAAAAACAATAAAAACAAGTTTCTATCTTAGTTACTTGTTTCTATCTTAGTTTGAGTGATGTCTTCTTCAAACATATTCAAAATGTATTTTAGAAATTAAAAATTAGTTTCCTATTGTTTTGTACTCTCTCTCTCTCTAACCCTTCCTTCAAGAACTTTGTGAGATTGATTCGTAGATTAGGGGGAGAATTGTTAGAATGTGTAATGACTTGATTATTTCACGGAATTTGAGGTGCTCAATATTCTAAAGGATACAAGAATGCTTTATTTTCTCCTCTAACATCTTGAGGGATTTTTTTGGTATATCAACACCGAGGAATTCAATGGAGCTTATGTCAACGAAGGGGTCTTGTTGAGGATTGTTCAAAGATTGCATTGAGTTGAAGAATTGAAAGGTTTAGGTTTACCTAAATGGTTTCCCTCATTCCCAAGTGAAATTCCAATTTTACCCTAACGCAAGTTAACTCACGCAGCGTGAGTTAACATACTCTAGTTATAAGAGTAGCGTGACTTAAGTCACGCAACGTGAGTTAAGTCACGCTACGTTACTTAAGTAGTTTATCAGCAGAACAACAACACAGTGCCGAGACCTGTCTACCAAGATGTTCTTGTTGACCAGGACTGGGGCAGACATCCTCCTGATCCAAGGCAGGTCCTTAGCACCATGCGAGACAGAGTGGAGCATGTGCTGCAGATTCCAGAGGTGGTTTCTAATCCACTCTTTCTCGGCATTTTGGAAGGCCTCCGTTTCGATTATATAGTGTTTGACCAGCAGCCGGTTCCGAGGAGGAGGTCTAGGAGTCCACAGGAGTAGTGTCTTATTTTTAGGACTTGTTTGTATATTTGTAGTATTTTATTAACATTTTGTTGGATTTGTATGTAATCCATTTACATTTGCGCGGGTGCGCCCCTTTTATGACATTTGCGTTAATTTCGTTGAAATTGCGTTTCTAAATTATGATTGAATGAATGCATGTTCTGTAAATTACGAGTTTTGGTTGAATGAATGAATGAGTTTTGCAAAAGAGGGAACAAGGCAGAGGCAGCTGCTACTGCCTGTCTGTTCTGGTGCCAGCGTGAGTTAACTCACGCTAGTACAAAAGGCAGCGTGAGTTAACTCACGCTGATTTTTTTAAAATGAACACTAGCGTGACTTAACTCAGTTTAAGTTTACACTAGCGTGACTTAACTCACATTGATTTTTTTAAAATTAACACTAGCGTGACTTAACTCAATTTAAGTTTACACTAGCATGATTTAAGTCACGTAAGGACATTTTGGTCATTTCACTTGGGAATGAGCAAATCCGTTTGGGTAAAGAGCAGGATTCTTAATTCTTGAATTATAGGCTTGCGTGACCAGGCCCGGTGATTACCCCCACTTGGGTCATAGGCTTGCGTGACCAAGCCCCGTCAATAAATTTATTCTTAACATATGTAGAACTAATATTTTTGTAAAAAACAATATGCTCTTAAATATGAAAAATTAATGTCGTTTGGTTTTGGTTTTTATACATTACAATATAAATAAGTTTTTTTTTTTTACAAAAATATAGAGTTTTTCTATTCAAACCCCATATATTTCTGGTTACACCCAAGTTTTCTTAAAAGTTTTTTATAATATCAAAATTACCCTTTTATATAAATTTTCTTAAAACCTTGATTTTATTCATTGTCGCTGAGTTTCACCCCCTTTCACCCATAACCGATCAAACAATCTGATGTTCAATCGATTTCTATGGAAGATTAAAGAGTGAATCCAAATATCTTTCATCCATACTCGATTGCATATAAGTAAATGGATTTCTTCTTCTTTTTCAATAATGTTAGTTTCAATTTTTTTTTCTTTTTCAACTGTCCTGTACGACGTTTTCAATTTACATTGTTGAGGTTAACTTAAATTCAGTTTAAGTAGGTTCATGTAAACTAAGTTTACATGAACCTACTTAAACTAAGTTTACATGACCTAGTTAACATCTAGTCAAACTGAGTTAAAATGACCTACTTAAACTCAGTTTACATGACCTACTTATTAAACTCAGTTTACATGACCTACTTAAATTGAGTTTACATGGACATATTTAAAATAAGATTACGTAGAATCATTGAACAATGTTGATATGTACACTTAAACTAAGTTTACATGACCTACTTAAATTGAGTTTAAGTATGTACACTTAAACTCAGTTTACATGACCTACTTAAACTAAGTTTACATGACCTACTTAAACTAAATTTACACGACCTACTTGAACTGAGTTTAAGTAAAAGGAGTTTTGGGGTGTAACCAAGAAAGAAGGAAGAAGCTTTTTGAAAATCAAATTTTATGAAAGGGTAATTTTGTCATTTTAGGTTGTAACCATGAATATACAGGGTGTAATTAGAAAAAGTCAAATATAAATAAGTTAAATATATAGTAATTTTCCTTTAAAAAAATATAGTAATTTTCTTTCTTATCTATAATTAAAATATCATTTTATCTTTCTTAAAAAAAAAACATTGTATCTATTAGATTATGATATTGTTTTCATCCATAAGAAATAAGATGTTAATTATACCCGATGGCCGACAAAAAAAACTACACTTATAGGATGTATATTATAAATATGTGTTCTTTTTCTTCTTTTTTTGTACACAATAAATATATGTTCTTTGCTTAAAAAAATATTCTCAACTTTTGCATTTTGAGTAAAGAAAAAAAACTTTCATTTTAAATGTTTTGGAGACATGTACTCAAAAGAAAAATATGAAGGTTGTAATATACAACTCACTTCAAAAAGGCTTTGACCAAAAATAACACACACACTTCAAAAAGTTACAAGTTACCCTTAAAAGATCTTAGCCATTGGAGTTTTATTTTTTTAAATCAATAGCTAATTGGGCATTTGGGTATGGTATATAAGTTTTATGATTTTTTTTATCCTAAAATATGCCACCATTGTCAAAGGTGCAACCCAAAATAAAACTTATATCATGTTACATGAATTTGAGGTATATAAAGCGAGCAAGACACATGCGATCAGGATAACTATTAACTTTTTTTGTGGTGGCCGACGTTTGAACCGCGAACCTTACATATATTATGTATTGTCCATGCAAAATGAGCTAAACTCAAGAGGACTGGTATAACTACTAATTATTGTCATAAGTTTCCCATAATAGCATATTATTATCTTAATTACCGAAACCAATGCCAACCCTCGTTAAAAAGAAAAACCAATGCGAAGCTATACCAAATTGTCCACCCCATTCATAGGACCAATTCCACCCCCACACACACACCATAAACGCATGTATTATTTTGGAGATAAATTTACTAATCTGTTGTTCAAAAATATATACTTAGTAATCTAAAGAAAAAAATATCACAATAGAAAAAAGAGTAGTTAGCACTTAGCCATTAGTGAATGGCATAACACAATTTTCGTCTCACCAACCATTTTACAAACAATCTCTACCATATATCACCTTCAAACAAATATGTATCTCTCTCCTGATTCAAACACCAAAACCAAATAATTATAGTTATAATTATTATTACATCAACAAGCCTCTCAAAAACTCTCTCCCCCTCTCACATTTTCCTTATCGATGAAGGTGAATGAGAGAGAGATAAGTTCCAAAAGTAAATATATGATTAATTAACCCTCAAACACCATCATCGACCTGGATCATCACAAGATAAGAGAGAATTAACAAATGGAGATGCAACGAATGAAAGAGTTGTTATCACTTTTGTTAGCATCGAAAAGTAACCGAGTTGCTCTTGTTGGTGGTAATCATACCGCAGCTAGATTTTGCTCTCGCTAAATATTTACCTCCGTTTCTATCCACACACCCCTCTCTCCTCTCTCACACCCTTCATCATAGTTTTTTTCAACTTTTTCATATACTATAATATATTCTCCTTCTGCCATTTTAATTTCAAACTATACATTATAAACAATATTTCTTCATTTCTTTCTTTTGATTTTAAATCCCCACCATGGCGGTTGAACTAGCTGCTTTTTCCTTTAGAACAAAAGGTTACATTTCCAACAAAAGCAAGCATGTTAGTGCACTTGCTTTCAACCCAAAAGCCTATTATCTTATAATCAGGTTCCCTTATTCAGGAACATGGAATATTTTTTATCGATTGGTTCTTTTGGCATTGTTTGTGGCTTCATTCTCGTGGATAAGTTCATCATTTGTTTCAAGAAACCTTAGTCTTGATGATTCAACCTCAAACATGAAGATTCTTCCACAACAAGGAATCAACGGATTTGATAATTCCATCAACATGGATCAACTTTTAACCCTCCTCTTCAACGACCTAACGAACGAAGGCCTTGTGAAGAAATCGAATCAACACAAAGCCGTTTTTCTTGGAGATCAAGAACAAGAAGGGATTCATCAGTTTCAGAGTTTCATAGATCAATACAACATGGATTACATTCCATTAAATGACATGGAGAAACAAAGTTCGATTCTTGATGGCACAGTTGATTTCGTCTTCACATCCAACTTCCCCGCTTCATCACAATTCATCGATAGAACCCTAAAAACAAATGGCATTGCAGCGGTGGTGACTCTAAATGCGGCTGCGTTTCATAAGCCCTCAAACTACAAGGTAGCTTACATGAGAAGGTTCGAGAAAGTAGTAATGGCAATGAAGAAAATAACAACTTCACCCGTTAAACTTGGTTCCCAACGAAAGCTATGTGGATACGCAACAGAGGCGAAGAAAGCAGCACTTCAGAAACTCGAGGACGTTCTCCTTGAGCCTCCACGTGCTGCCTCCGGTAAATCAAGAGCGTATTTGAAGCGTACAAAGTTTTTACCTGATTTAATGGGTGACACACTTGAAAGCTACCCTCGCCGAGTTTTCATCGACGTAGACTTGCCACAAAAAGATGGAGGTAGTGGAACAGATTGGTTTTCGAAGAATTATCCAACAAGGAACAAGAATTTTGAGATGTATAAGATAGAGACTGTGGTCGAGGGTTCGACCACGGCAGAAGTTGAGATGTCTGATTGGTTGATGAAGAATGTAAAAGATGAAGAGTACGTGGTGATGAAAGCTGAGGCTGAAGTTGTTGAGGAAATGATGAGGAATAAGTCTATTACGTTGGTGGATGAGCTTTTCTTGGAGTGCAAGCCACATGGTTTGAATTTGAAACGAGGGACTAGAGGTAGAAGGGCTTATTGGGAATGTTTGGCTTTGTATGGAAAATTGAGAGATGAAGGAGTAGCAGTTCACCAGTGGTGGGGTTAATTAACTATTTGATTCATTAATTGCTTTTGGCAGAAGTAATTAATTTATTATTGCATGAGATTCTCAAGAAAGTGTACCTAATCACAATCTATTAAAAAAAAAAAGTTCAGGAGACCATGCTTTTTATAGATGGAAATTGTTGTGCTCATGCAGGATTTATGTGGATATGAAAACAAAGACTTACTAGTTTCAAAGGCTTGAGAGAGTTAGAGAGATAGGAGTGGATCAAGGTGGCCTTAATTAGAGCAACAAAATTAAAGCCAAGGATTTAATCTCTATCTCTTCTTGTTTTTTCATTCTTTTATATTATACTACTATTTTGGAAAGGGTAAATTGAGCTACTCACTTTGTATCCAATGTAATTTATAGTAATATGAATTATTATGGTATATAAGTAAAATAAATAATGAATATAATGTTTGATTTTTATGGGTTAGTATATCCAATATTCGTTGATTATTATAAGATAGATATTTCCAATATCACATCCTTCTTCTTTTTTTGGGTAATATATTCAATATTCATTGATTATTATATGATAGATATTTCATGACCCATAAACATAAATTCAACCAATGTTCTATACATAAATGAAATGATAATGCTCAGAAAATAAAATTCTAACACAGAGCTTAAGTAATCCAACATTTATTTACAACATTGTACAACTTTAAAAAACAATAAAAACAAGTTTCTATCTTAGTTACTTGTTTCTATCTTAGTTTGAGTGATGTCTTCTTCAAACATATTCAAAATGTATTTTAGAAATTAAAAATTAGTTTCCTATTGTTTTTTACTCTCTCTCTCTCTAACCCTTCCTTCAAGAACTTTGTGAGATTGATTCGTAGATTAGGGGCAGAATTGTTAGAATGTGTAATGACTTGATTATTTCACGGAATTTGAGGTGCTCAATATTCTAAAGGATACAAGAATGCTTTATTTTCTCCTCTAACATCTTGAGGGACTTTTCTGGTATATCAACACCGAGGAATTCAATGGAGCTTATGTCAACGAAGGGGTCTTGTTGAGGATTGTTCAAAGATTGCATTGAGTTGAAGAATTGAAAGGTTTAGGTTTACACTTTGAATACGAAGGATTTGAATTTGGTTCAAGTTTGACGTGATCTTATTAGAGTAGATCTAAGTTTTGTCATCTTTGGAGGCAAAAGTTGGCATAATCGGTAAATTGCTTGAAACAAAAACTTTGTAGCACCTTTTGCATTAAAATATCATAATGGAAGATGATGAATTCACTCGCCTAGAGTAGGTGTATCCCATAGCAAAGACAATTGAGGGAGATGGCTAGAGAGAGGAGAGAGCACCAATTCTAATTCCATGCCTTTAGAGAGAGAAAGAGCATGACTAAATGAATTGTTTGTGACCTCCAACACTTATATACTCCTCGGGTGCTATTACCAAAATGCCCTTTGTCTTAGTCGCGTTTAGCATGACTCTGATACTTAACTCATGCTTGTCTGCCATTTCGCAATAAACATTTCCATCATACATATTTTCCTTAAACATTTGTCATCTGACTCGTTGATTAGTAATATTTCCATTAGCTGACGAGTGGGGTGTTACATCTATAGTCTACCATGCTAATTTTCATTCTTGAATGTGTCTTTTGGAAGTCAATTAGATCCACAAAACTAATATTAAGAAAAGAGACAAGTGGGTGTGTATTTGTAACTGAGATAGATTCATGAACCCTAGTAACAATGATGCCACACCATATAATGATCAAATGATAATTAACTCCACAAAAAAAATGAAACTTCAAGATTTTTTTTGTTTTTACAGCAGAAACTTCAAGTTAATAATTAACATTCAATGAATTTATTCTTGAATCCTGCTCTTTACCTAAATGGTTTCCCTCATTCCCAAGTGAAATTCCAATTTTACCCTAACGCAAGTTAACTCACGCAACGTGAGTTAACATACTCTAGTTATAAGAGTAGCGTGACTTAAGTCACGCAGCGTGAGTTAAGTCACGCTACGTTACTTAAGTAGTTTATTAGCAGAACAACAACACAGTGCCGAGACCTGTCTACCAAGATGTTCTTAATGACCAGGACTGGGGCAGACATCCTCCCGATCCAAGGCAGGTCCTTAGCACCATGCGAGACAGAGTGGAGCATGCGCTGCAGATTCCAGAGGTGGTTTCAAATCCACTCTTCCTCAGCATTTTGGAAGGCCTCCGTTTCGATTATATAGTGTTTGACCAGCAGCCGGTTCCGAGGAGGAGGTCTAGGAGTCCACAGGAGTAGTGTCTTATTTTTAGGACTTGTTTGTATATTTGTAGTATTTTATTAACATTTTGTTGGATTTGTATGTAATCCATTTACATTTGCGCGGGTGCGCCCCTTTTATGACATTTGCGTTAATTTCGTTGAAATTGCGTTTCTAAATTATGATTGAATGAAAGCATGTTCTGTAAATTACGAGTTTTGGTTGAATGAATGAATGAGTTTTGCAAAAGAGGGAACAAGGCAGAGGCAGCTGCTACTGCCTGTCTGTTCTGGTGCCAGCGTGAGTTAACTCACGCTAGTACAAAAGGCAGCGTGAGTTAACTCACGCTGATTTTTTTAAAATGAACACTAGCGTCACTTAACTCAGTTTAAGTTTACACTAGCGTGACTTAACTCACATTGATTTTTTTAAAATTAACACTAGCGTGACTTAACTCAATTTAAGTTTACACTAGCATGATTTAAGTCACGTAAGGACATTTTGGTCATTTCACTTGGGAATGAGCAAATCCGTTTGAGTAAAGAGCAGGATTCTTAATTCTTGAATCATAGGCTTGCGTGACCAGGCATGGTGATTACCCCCATTTGGGTCATAGGCTTGCGTGACCAAGCCCCGTCAATAAATTTATTCTTAACATATGTAGAACTAATATTTTTGTAAAAAACAATATGCTCTTAAATATGAAAAATTAATGTCGTTTGGTTTTGGTTTTTATACATTACAATATAAATAAGATTTTTTTTTACAAAAATATAGAGTTTTTCTATTCACACCCCATATATTTCTGGTTACACCCAAGTTTTCTTAAAAGTTTTTTATAATATCAAAATTGCCCTTTTATATAAATTTTCTTAAAACCTTGATTTTATTCATTGTCGCTGAGTTTCACCCCCTTTCACCCATAAACGATCAAACAATCTGATGTTCAATCGATTTCTATGGAAGATTAAAGAGTGAATCCAAGTATCTTTCATCCATACTCGATTGCATATAAGTAAATGGATTTCTTCTTCTTTTTCAATAATGTTAGTTTCAATTTTTTCTTCTTATTCAACTGTACTGTACGACGGTTTCAATTTACATTGTTGAGGTTAACTTAAATTCAATTTAAGTAGGTTCATGTAAACTAAGTTTACATGACCTAGTTAACATCTAGTCAAACTGAGTTAAAATGACCTACTTAAACTCAGTTTACATGACCTACTTATTAAACTCAGTTTACATGACCTACTTAAATTGAGTTTACATGGGCATATTTAAAATAAGATTACGTAGAATCATTGAACAATGTTGATATGTACACTTAAACTAAGTTTACATGACCTACTTAAATTGAGTTTAAGTATGTACACTTAAACTCAGTTTACATGACCTACTTAAACTAAGTTTACATGACCTACTTAAACTAAATTTACACGACCTACTTGAACTGAGTTTAAGTAAAAGGAGTTTTGGGGTGTAACCAAGAAAGAAGGAAGAAGCTTTTTGAAAATCAAATTTTATGAAAGGGTAATTTTGTCATTTTAGGTTGTAACCATGAATATACAGGGTGTAATTAGAAAAAGTCAAATATAAATAAGTTAAATATATAGTAATTTTCCTTTAAAAAAATATAGTAATTTTCTTTCTTATCTATAATTAAAATATCATTTTATCTTTCTTAAAAAAAAAACATTGTATCTATTAGATTATGATATTGTTTTCATCCATAAGAAATAAGATGTTAATTATACGCGATGGCCGATAAAAAAAAACTACACTTATAGGATGTATATTATAAATATGTGTTCTTTTTCTTCTTTTTTTGTACACAATAAATATATGTTCTTTGCTTAAAAAAATGTTCTCAACTTTTGCATTTTGAGTAAAGAAAAAAAACTTTCATTTTAAGTGTTTTGGAGCCATGTACTCAAAAGAAAAATATGAAGGTTGTAATATACAACTCACTTCAAAAACGCTTTGACCAAAAATAACACACACACTTCAAAAAGTTACAAGTTACCCTTAAAAGATCTTAGCCATTGGAGTTTTATTTTTTTAAATCAATAGCTAATTGGGCATTTGGGTATGGTATATAAGTTTTATGATTTTTTTTATCCTAAAATATGCCACCATTGTCAAAGGTGCAACCCAAAATAAAACTTATATCATGTTACATGAATTTGAGGTATATAAAGCGAGCAAGACACATGCGATCAGGATAACTATTAACTTTTTTTGTGGTGGCCGACGTTTGAACCGCGAACCTTACATATATTATGTATTGTCCATGCAAAATGAGCTAAACTCAGGAGGACTGGTATAACTACTAATTATTGTCATAAGTTTCCCATAATAGCATATTATTATCCTAATTACCAAAACCAATGCCAACCCTCCTTAAAAAGAAAAACCAATGCGAAGCTATACCAAATTGTCCACCACATTCATAGGACCAATTCCACCCCCACACACACACCATAAACGCATGTATTATTTTGGAGATAAATTTACTAATCTGTTGTTCAAAAATATATACTTAGTAATCTAAAGAAAAAAATATCACAATAGAAAAAAGAGTAGTTAGCACTTAGCCATTAGTGAATGGCATAACACAATTTTCGTCTCACCAACCATTTTATAAACAATCTCTACCATATATCACCTTCAAACAAATCTGTATCTCTCTCCTGATTCAAACACCAAAACCAAATAATTATAGTTATAATTATTATTACATCAACAAGCCTCTCAAAAACTCTCTCCCCCTCTCACATTTTCCTTATCGATGAAGGTGAATGAGAGAGAGATAAGTTCCAAAAGTAAATATATGATTAATTAACCCTCAAACACCATCATCGACCTGGATCATCACAAGATAAGAGAGAATTAACAAATGGAGATGCAACGAATGAAAGAGTTGTTATCACTTTTGTTAGCATCGAAAAGTAACCGAGTTGCTCTTGTTGGTGGTAATCATACCGCAGCTAGATTTTGCTCTCGCTAAATATTTACCTCCGTTTCTATCCACACACCCCTCTCTCCTCTCTCACACCCTTCATCATAGTTTTTTTCAACTTTTTCATATACTATAATATATTCTCCTTCTGCCATTTTAATTTCAAACTATACATTATAAACAATATTTCTTCATTTCTTTCTTTTGATTTTAAATCCCCACCATGGCGGTTGAACTAGCTGCTTTTTCCTTTAGAACAAAAGGTTACATTTCCAACAAAAGCAAGCATGTTAGTGCACTTGCTTTCAACCCAAAAGCCTATTATCTTATAATCAGGTTCCCTTATTCAGGAACATGGAATATTTTTTATCGATTGGTTCTTTTGGCATTGTTTGTGGCTTCATTCTCATGGATAAGTTCAACATTTGTTTCAAGAAACCTTAGTCTTGATGATTCAACCTCAAACATGAAGATTCTTCCACAACAAGGAATCAACGGATTTGATAATTCCATCAACATGGATCAACTTTTAACCCTCCTCTTCAACGACCTAACGAACGAAGGCCTTGTGAAGAAATCGAATCAACACAAAGCAGTTTTTCTTGGAGATCAAGAACAAGAAGGGGTTCATCAGTTTCAGAGTTTCATAGATCAATACAACATGGATTACATTCCATTAAATGACATGGAGAAACAAAGTTCGATTCTTGATGGCACAGTTGATTTCGTCTTCACATCCAACTTCCCCGCTTCATCACAATTCATCGATAGAACCCTAAAAACAAATGGCATTGCAGCGGTGGTGACTCTAAATGCGGATGCGTTTCATAAGCCCTCAAACTACAAGGTAGCTTACATGAGAAGGTTCGAGAAAGTAGTAATGGCAATGAAGAAAATAACAACTTCACCCGTTAAACTTGGTTCCCAACGAAAGCTATGTGGATACGCAACAGAGGCGAAGAAAGCAGCACTTCAGAAACTCGAGGACGTTCTCCTTGAGCCTCCACGTGCTGCCTCCGGTAAATCAAGAGCGTATTTGAAGCGTACAAAGTTTTTACCTGATTTAATGGGTGACACACTTGAAAGCTACCCTCGCCGAGTTTTCATCGACGTAGACTTGCCACAAAAAGATGGAGGTAGTGGAACAGATTGGTTTTCGAAGAATTATCCAACAAGGAACAAGAATTTTGAGATGTATAAGATAGAGATTGTGGTCGAGGGTTCGACCACGGCACAAGTTGAGATGTCTGATTGGTTGATGAAGAATGTAAAAGATGAAGAGTACGTGGTGATGAAAGCTGAGGCTGAAGTTGTTGAGGAAATGATGAGGAATAAGTCTATTACGTTGGTGGATGAGCTTTTCTTGGAGTGCAAGCCACATGGTTTGAATTTGAAACGAGGGACTAGAGGTAGAAGGGCTTATTGGGAATGTTTGGCTTTGTATGGAAAATTGAGAGATGAAGGAGTAGCAGTTCACCAGTGGTGGGGTTAATTAACTATTTGATTCATTAATTGCTTTTGACAGAAGTAATTAATTTATTATTGCATGAGATTCTCAAGAAAGTGTACCTAATCACAATCTATTAAAAAAAAAAAGTTCAGGAGACCATGCTTTTTATAGATGGAAATTGTTGTGCTCATGCAGGATTTATGTGGATATGAAAACAAAGACTTACTAGTTTTAAAGGCTTGAGAGAGTTAGAGAGATAGGAGTGGATCAAGGTGGCCTTAATTAGAGCAACAAAATTAAAGCCAAGGATTTAATCTCTATCTCTTCTTGTTTTTTCATTCTTTTATATTATACTACTATTTTGGAAAGGGTAAATTGAGCTACTCACTTTGTATCCAATGTAATTTATAGTAATATGAATTATTATGGTATATAAGTAAAATAAATAATGAATATAATGTTTGATTTTTATGGGTTAGTATATCCAATATTCGTTGATTATTATAAGATAGATATTTCCAATATCACATCCTTCTTCTTTTTTTGGGTAATATATCCAATATTCATTGATTTTTATATGATAGATATTTCATGACCCATAAACATAAATTCAACCAATGTTCTATACATAAATGAAATAATAATGCTCAGAAAATAAAATTCTAACACAGAGCTAAAGTAATCCAACATTTATTTACAACATTGTACAACTTTAAAAAACAATAAAAACAAGTTTCTATCTTAGTTACTTGTTTCTATCTTAGTTTGAGTGATGTCTTCTTCAAACATATTCAAAATGTATTTTAGAAATTAAAAATTAGTTTCCTATTGTTTTGTACTCTCTCTCTCTCTAACCCTTCCTTCAAGAACTTTGTGAGATTGATTCGTAGATTAGGGGCAGAATTGTTAGAATGTGTAATGACTTGATTATTTCACGGAATTTGAGGTGCTCAATATTCTAAAGGATACAAGAATGCTTTATTTTCTCCTCTAACATCTTGAGGGACTTTTCTGGTATATCAACACCGAGGAATTCAATGGAGCTTATGTCAACGAAGGGGTCTTGTTGAGGATTGTTCAAAGATTGCATTGAGTTGAAGAATTGAATGGTTTAGGTTTACACTTTGAATACGAAGGATTTGAATTTGGTTCAAGTTTGACGTGATCTTATTAGAGTAGATCTAAGTTTTGTCATCTTTGGAGGCAAAAGTTGGCATAATCGGTAAATTGCTTGAAACAAAAACTTTGTAGCACCTTTTGCATTAAAATATCATAATGGAAGATGATGAATTCACTCGCCTAGAGTAGGTGTATCCCATAGCAAAGACAATTGAGGGAGATGGCTAGAGAGAGGAGAGAGCACCAATTCTAATTCCATGCCTTTAGAGAGAGAAAGAGCATGACTAAATGAATTGTTTGTGACCTCCAACACTTATATACTCCTCGGGTGCTATTACCAAAATGCCCTTTGTCTTAGTCGCGTTTAGCATGACTCTGATACTTAACTCATGCTTGTCTGCCATTTCGCAATAAACATTTCCATCATACATATTTTCCTTAAACATTTGTCATCTGACTCGTTGATTAGTAATATTTCCATTAGCTGACGAGTGGGGTGTTACATCTATAGTCTACCATGCTAATTTTCATTCTTGAATGTGTCTTTTGGAAGTCAATTAGATCCACAAAACTAATATTAAGAAAAGAGACAAGTGGGTGTGTATTTGTAACTGAGATAGATTCATGAACCCTAGTAACAATGATGCCACACCATATAATGATCAAATGATAATTAACTCCACAAAAAAAATGAAACTTCAAGATTTTTTTTGTTTTTACAGCAGAAACTTCAAGTTAATAATTAACATTCAATGAATTTATTCTTGAATCCTGCTCTTTACCTAAATGGTTTCCCTCATTCCCAAGTGAAATTCCAATTTTACCCTAACGCAAGTTAACTCACGCAACGTGAGTTAACATACTCTAGTTATAAGAGTAGCGTGACTTAAGTCACGCAGCGTGAGTTAAGTCACGCTACGTTACTTAAGTAGTTTATTAGCAGAACAACAACACAGTGCCGAGACCTGTCTACCAAGATGTTCTTAATGACCAGGACTGGGGCAGACATCCTCCCGATCCAAGGCAGGTCCTTAGCACCATGCGAGACAGAGTGGAGCATGCGCTGCAGATTCCAGAGGTGGTTTCAAATCCACTCTTCCTCAGCATTTTGGAAGGCCTCCGTTTCGATTATATAGTGTTTGACCAGCAGCCGGTTCCGAGGAGGAGGTCTAGGAGTCCACAGGAGTAGTGTCTTATTTTTAGGACTTGTTTGTATATTTGTAGTATTTTATTAACATTTTGTTGGATTTGTATGTAATCCATTTACATTTGCGCGGGTGCGCCCCTTTTATGACATTTGCGTTAATTTCGTTGAAATTGCGTTTCTAAATTATGATTGAATGAAAGCATGTTCTGTAAATTACGAGTTTTGGTTGAATGAATGAATGAGTTTTGCAAAAGAGGGAACAAGGCAGAGGCAGCTGCTACTGCCTGTCTGTTCTGGTGCCAGCGTGAGTTAACTCACGCTAGTACAAAAGGCAGCGTGAGTTAACTCACGCTGATTTTTTTAAAATGAACACTAGCGTCACTTAACTCAGTTTAAGTTTACACTAGCGTGACTTAACTCACATTGATTTTTTTAAAATTAACACTAGCGTGACTTAACTCAATTTAAGTTTACACTAGCATGATTTAAGTCACGTAAGGACATTTTGGTCATTTCACTTGGGAATGAGCAAATCCGTTTGAGTAAAGAGCAGGATTCTTAATTCTTGAATCATAGGCTTGCGTGACCAGGCATGGTGATTACCCCCATTTGGGTCATAGGCTTGCGTGACCAAGCCCCGTCAATAAATTTATTCTTAACATATGTAGAACTAATATTTTTGTAAAAAACAATATGCTCTTAAATATGAAAAATTAATGTCGTTTGGTTTTGGTTTTTATACATTACAATATAAATAAGATTTTTTTTTACAAAAATATAGAGTTTTTCTATTCACACCCCATATATTTCTGGTTACACCCAAGTTTTCTTAAAAGTTTTTTATAATATCAAAATTGCCCTTTTATATAAATTTTCTTAAAACCTTGATTTTATTCATTGTCGCTGAGTTTCACCCCCTTTCACCCATAAACGATCAAACAATCTGATGTTCAATCGATTTCTATGGAAGATTAAAGAGTGAATCCAAGTATCTTTCATCCATACTCGATTGCATATAAGTAAATGGATTTCTTCTTCTTTTTCAATAATGTTAGTTTCAATTTTTTCTTCTTTTTCAACTGTACTGTACGACGGTTTCAATTTACATTGTTGAGGTTAACTTAAATTCAATTTAAGTAGGTTCATGTAAACTAAGTTTACATGACCTAGTTAACATCTAGTCAAACTGAGTTAAAATGACCTACTTAAACTCAGTTTACATGACCTACTTATTAAACTCAGTTTACATGACCTACTTAAATTGAGTTTACATGGGCATATTTAAAATAAGATTACGTAGAATCATTGAACAATGTTGATATGTACACTTAAACTAAGTTTACATGACCTACTTAAATTGAGTTTAAGTATGTACACTTAAACTCAGTTTACATGACCTACTTAAACTAAGTTTACATGACCTACTTAAACTAAATTTACACGACCTACTTGAACTGAGTTTAAGTAAAAGGAGTTTTGGGGTGTAACCAAGAAAGAAGGAAGAAGCTTTTTGAAAATCAAATTTTATGAAAGGGCAATTTTGTCATTTTAGGTTGTAACCATGAATATACAGGGTGTAATTAGAAAAAGTCAAATATAAATAAGTTAAATATATAGTAATTTTCCTTTAAAAAAATATAGTAATTTTCTTTCTTATCTATAATTAAAATATCATTTTATCTTTCTTAAAAAAAAAACATTGTATCTATTAGATTATGATATTGTTTTCATCCATAAGAAATAAGATGTTAATTATACGCGATGGCCGATAAAAAAAAACTACACTTATAGGATGTATATTATAAATATGTGTTCTTTTTCTTCTTTTTTTGTACACAATAAATATATGTTCTTTGCTTAAAAAAATGTTCTCAACTTTTGCATTTTGAGTAAAGAAAAAAAACTTTCATTTTAAGTGTTTTGGAGCCATGTACTCAAAAGAAAAATATGAAGGTTGTAATATACAACTCACTTCAAAAACGCTTTGACCAAAAATAACACACACACTTCAAAAAGTTACAAGTTACCCTTAAAAGATCTTAGCCATTGGAGTTTTATTTTTTTAAATCAATAGCTAATTGGGCATTTGGGTATGGTATATAAGTTTTATGATTTTTTTTATCCTAAAATATGCCACCATTGTCAAAGGTGCAACCCAAAATAAAACTTATATCATGTTACATGAATTTGAGGTATATAAAGCGAGCAAGACACATGCGATCAGGATAACTATTAACTTTTTTTGTGGTGGCCGACGTTTGAACCGCGAACCTTACATATATTATGTATTGTCCATGCAAAATGAGCTAAACTCAGGAGGACTGGTATAACTACTAATTATTGTCATAAGTTTCCCATAATAGCATATTATTATCCTAATTACCAAAACCAATGCCAACCCTCCTTAAAAAGAAAAACCAATGCGAAGCTATACCAAATTGTCCACCACATTCATAGGACCAATTCCACCCCCACACACACACCATAAACGCATGTATTATTTTGGAGATAAATTTACTAATCTGTTGTTCAAAAATATATACTTAGTAATCTAAAGAAAAAAATATCACAATAGAAAAAAGAGTAGTTAGCACTTAGCCATTAGTGAATGGCATAACACAATTTTCGTCTCACCAACCATTTTACAAACAATCTCTACCATATATCACCTTCAAACAAATCTGTATCTCTCTCCTGATTCAAACACCAAAACCAAATAATTATAGTTATAATTATTATTACATCAACAAGCCTCTCAAAAACTCTCTCCCCCTCTCACATTTTCCTTATCGATGAAGGTGAATGAGAGAGAGATAAGTTCCAAAAGTAAATATATGATTAATTAACCCTCAAACACCATCATCGACCTGGATCATCACAAGATAAGAGAGAATTAACAAATGGAGATGCAACGAATGAAAGAGTTGTTATCACTTTTGTTAGCATCGAAAAGTAACCGAGTTGCTCTTGTTGGTGGTAATCATACCGCAGCTAGATTTTGCTCTCGCTAAATATTTACCTCCGTTTCTATCCACACACCCCTCTCTCCTCTCTCACACCCTTCATCATAGTTTTTTTCAACTTTTTCATATACTATAATATATTCTCCTTCTGCCATTTTAATTTCAAACTATACATTATAAACAATATTTCTTCATTTCTTTCTTTTGATTTTAAATCCCCACCATGGCGGTTGAACTAGCTGCTTTTTCCTTTAGAACAAAAGGTTACATTTCCAACAAAAGCAAGCATGTTAGTGCACTTGCTTTCAACCCAAAAGCCTATTATCTTATAATCAGGTTCCCTTATTCAGGAACATGGAATATTTTTTATCGATTGGTTCTTTTGGCATTGTTTGTGGCTTCATTCTCATGGATAAGTTCAACATTTGTTTCAAGAAACCTTAGTCTTGATGATTCAACCTCAAACATGAAGATTCTTCCACAACAAGGAATCAACGGATTTGATAATTCCATCAACATGGATCAACTTTTAACCCTCCTCTTCAACGACCTAACGAACGAAGGCCTTGTGAAGAAATCGAATCAACACAAAGCAGTTTTTCTTGGAGATCAAGAACAAGAAGGGGTTCATCAGTTTCAGAGTTTCATAGATCAATACAACATGGATTACATTCCATTAAATGACATGGAGAAACAAAGTTCGATTCTTGATGGCACAGTTGATTTCGTCTTCACATCCAACTTCCCCGCTTCATCACAATTCATCGATAGAACCCTAAAAACAAATGGCATTGCAGCGGTGGTGACTCTAAATGCGGATGCGTTTCATAAGCCCTCAAACTACAAGGTAGCTTACATGAGAAGGTTCGAGAAAGTAGTAATGGCAATGAAGAAAATAACAACTTCACCCGTTAAACTTGGTTCCCAACGAAAGCTATGTGGATACGCAACAGAGGCGAAGAAAGCAGCACTTCAGAAACTCGAGGACGTTCTCCTTGAGCCTCCACGTGCTGCCTCCGGTAAATCAAGAGCGTATTTGAAGCGTACAAAGTTTTTACCTGATTTAATGGGTGACACACTTGAAAGCTACCCTCGCCGAGTTTTCATCGACGTAGACTTGCCACAAAAAGATGGAGGTAGTGGAACAGATTGGTTTTCGAAGAATTATCCAACAAGGAACAAGAATTTTGAGATGTATAAGATAGAGATTGTGGTCGAGGGTTCGACCACGGCACAAGTTGAGATGTCTGATTGGTTGATGAAGAATGTAAAAGATGAAGAGTACGTGGTGATGAAAGCTGAGGCTGAAGTTGTTGAGGAAATGATGAGGAATAAGTCTATTACGTTGGTGGATGAGCTTTTCTTGGAGTGCAAGCCACATGGTTTGAATTTGAAACGAGGGACTAGAGGTAGAAGGGCTTATTGGGAATGTTTGGCTTTGTATGGAAAATTGAGAGATGAAGGAGTAGCAGTTCACCAGTGGTGGGGTTAATTAACTATTTGATTCATTAATTGCTTTTGACAGAAGTAATTAATTTATTATTGCATGAGATTCTCAAGAAAGTGTACCTAATCACAATCTATTAAAAAAAAAAAGTTCAGGAGACCATGCTTTTTATAGATGGAAATTGTTGTGCTCATGCAGGATTTATGTGGATATGAAAACAAAGACTTACTAGTTTTAAAGGCTTGAGAGAGTTAGAGAGATAGGAGTGGATCAAGGTGGCCTTAATTAGAGCAACAAAATTAAAGCCAAGGATTTAATCTCTATCTCTTCTTGTTTTTTCATTCTTTTATATTATACTACTATTTTGGAAAGGGTAAATTGAGCTACTCACTTTGTATCCAATGTAATTTATAGTAATATGAATTATTATGGTATATAAGTAAAATAAATAATGAATATAATGTTTGATTTTTATGGGTTAGTATATCCAATATTCGTTGATTATTATAAGATAGATATTTCCAATATCACATCCTTCTTCTTTTTTTGGGTAATATATCCAATATTCATTGATTTTTATATGATAGATATTTCATGACCCATAAACATAAATTCAACCAACGTTCTATACATAAATGAAATAATAATGCTCAGAAAATAAAATTCTAACACAGAGCTAAAGTAATCCAACATTTATTTACAACATTGTACAACTTTAAAAAACAATAAAAACAAGTTTCTATCTTAGTTACTTGTTTCTATCTTAGTTTGAGTGATGTCTTCTTCAAACATATTCAAAATGTATTTTAGAAATTAAAAATTAGTTTCCTATTGTTTTGTACTCTCTCTCTCTCTAACCCTTCCTTCAAGAACTTTGTGAGATTGATTCGTAGATTAGGGGCAGAATTGTTAGAATGTGTAATGACTTGATTATTTCACGGAATTTGAGGTGCTCAATATTCTAAAGGATACAAGAATGCTTTATTTTCTCCTCTAACATCTTGAGGGACTTTTCTGGTATATCAACACCGAGGAATTCAATGGAGCTTATGTCAATGAAGGGGTCTTGTTGAGGATTGTTCAAAGATTGCATTGAGTTGAAGAATTGAAAGGTTTAGGTTTACACTTTGAATACGAAGGATTTGAATTTGGTTCAAGTTTGACGTGATCTTATTAGAGTAGATCTAAGTTTTGTCATCTTTGGAGGCAAAAGTTGGCATAATCGGTAAATTGCTTGAAACAAAAACTTTGTAGCACCTTTTGCATTAAAATATCATAATGGAAGATGATGAATTCACTCGCCTAGAGTAGGTGTATCCCATAGCAAAGACAATTGAGGGAGATGGCTAGAGAGAGGAGAGAGCACCAATTCTAATTCCATGCCTTTAGAGAGAGAGAGAGCATGACTAAATGAATTGTTTGTGACCTCCAACACTTATATACTCCTCGGGTGCTATTACCAAAATGCCCTTTGTCTTAGTCGCGTTTAGCATGACTCTGATACTTAACTCATGCTTGTCTGCCATTTCGCAATAAACATTTCCATCATACATATTTTCCTTAAACATTTGTCATCTGACTCGTTGATTAGTAATATTTCCATTAGCTGACGAGTGGGGTGTTACATCTATAGTCTACCATGCTAATTTTCATTCTTGAATGTGTCCTTTGGAAGTCAATTAGATCCACAAAACTAATATTAAGAAAAGAGACAAGTGGGTGTGTATTTGTAACTGAGATAGATTCATGAACCCTAGTAACAATGATGCCACACCATATAATGATAAAATGATAATTAACTCCACAAAAAAAAATGAAACTTCAAGACTTTTTTGTTTTTACAGCAGAAACTTCAAGTTAATAATTAACATTCAATGAATTTATTCTTGAATCCTGCTCTTTACCTAAATGGTTTCCCTCATTCCCAAGTGAAATTCCAATTTTACCCTAACGCAAGTTAACTCACGCAGCGTGAGTTAACATACTCTAGTTATAAGAGTAGCGTGACTTAAGTCACGCAGCGTGAGTTAAGTCACGCTATGTTACTTAAGTAGTTTATCAGCAGAACAACAACATAGTGCCGAGACCTGTCTACCAGGATGTTCTAAATGACCAGGACTGGGGCAGACATCCTCCCGATCCAAGGCAGGTCCTTAGCACCATGCGAGAAAGAGTGGAGCATGCGCTGTAGATTCCAGAGGTGGTTTCAAATCCACTCTTCCTCGGCATTTTGGAAGGCCTCCGTTTCGATTATATCGTGTTTGACCAGTAGCCGGTTCCGAGGACGAGGTCTAGGAGTCCACAGGAGTAGTGTCTTATTTTTAGGACTTGTTTGTATATTTGTAGTATTTTATTAACATTTTGTTGGATTTGTATGTAATCCATTTACATTTGCGCGGGTGCGCCCCTTTTATGACATTTGCGTTAATTTCGTTAAAATTGCGTTTCTAAATTATGATTGAATGAATGCATGTTATGTAAATTACGAGTTTTGGTTGAATGAATGAATGAGTTTTGCAAAAGAGGGAACAAGGCAGAGGCAGCTGCTACTGCCTGTCTGTTCTGGTGCCAGCGTGAGTTAACTCACGCTAGTACAAAAGGCAGCGTGAGTTAACTCACGCTGATTTTTTTAAAATGAACACTAGCGTGACTTAACTCAGTTTAAGTTTACACTAGCCTGACTTAACTCACACTGATTTTTTTAAAATTAACACTAGCGTGACTTAACTCAATTTAAGTTTACACTAGCGTGATTTAAGTCACGTAAGGACATTTTGGTCATTTCACTTGGGAATGAGCAAATCCGTTTGGGTAAAGAGCAGGATTCTTAATTCTTGAATCATAGGCTTGTGTGACCAGGCCCGGTGATTACCCCCACTTGGGTCATAGGCTTGCGTTGTAACGCCCCATTTTTATTTAATTATTTTTAGTTGATGTTTGAGTATTTTTATATGATTTTATATGACTATATTTTACATATATGATTTAGATATGATTTTATGTGAAATATATGACTTGGTATGAATTGTGTGATATTTGGTGTGATGATAATTTATTATATGATTTATGGTGTTGTGTTTTATTCAAATAAATGTTGTTTGATTATTTTATTTATTTAATAAAAAGGTAGAAAATAGTATTATTTGGTTTAAAGGGAATTAAGTATAATTATGAGGAATAAGTGGGAGTTAAGGAAATAGGAGGGGGTTATAGTTTACAATAAAAAGAAAAGGAGAGTCAGAAAGAGTTTTACGTACAATTGAAAAAAAAGAGAGAAAGTGAGTTTTTGAGAGAAGAAGAGGAGAAAACCTAGAACCAAGAGAAGAGGCTAGAAGAAGAGAGAAGGACGCAACTTAATTCAGGAATCATAATCTAAGGTAAGGGTGGGATTCCTTCAATAATATGTATATATAATTTTGATTGATGATGAAATTGTGTTCTAGGTTTAGGGTTTAGAAAGTTTATGATAATTGATATGATGTGATGAATTGTGTTGTTTAATGCATGTTTCTGTGTTGTTTTGATTGTTATGTTGTATATAGAACCTGTAAACATTGTTCTCTATCAAATTTGGGATTTGGGTAGATGAAATTTGGGTTTTTGAGTGAAAAATAGAGTTTTCCCGAGAGCTACCTTTGACAGCATACCCTGTTCCATGTTGTTGCATCTTTTGCATCAGTTTCTGTTTCAAACTAGCTTTCGGTGTAAACACAAAAGTTGTAGGTATGAATGTTAGCTTTCTAATGCCGTTGGTCTGACGTCAAAATGATTTATAGAACTTGAGTTATGGTCAAATTACTGAACGTAGGTCACAGTGAATTTTTATGAATTTCAGCACAACTTTGTCCGAATTTGAAATGAAAACTAGTATTGATTGGTACATAATTGGTCTTAGGTGTAAACATGAAAGTTGTAGATAATTGAGTTATATTTCTAATGGCACTGGTTTGACTCGAAAATGTTTTGTAGATCTCGAGTTATGATAAAAATAGTCCAAGTAGGTCTTCAGAAAATTTTAAGAAAACTTAACTTAACTAATCCCAAGTTAGTCCAAAACTTATGGTTGATTTCCCAACTTCAAACTTAAGTATTAGGGATTTAGTCGGAGTGTTTTATGAGTATTTGGCTTATGTTTTACTGATCAACTAGCTTTATTTTTGAAGAATGTTTTGATTAGATATGAATTGATGAGCAAAGATAAATAATTGATGATGTGTTATTTAATGATGTAATTGATGTATCATTTGAAGATGTGTGATATAAAGATGTGTTATTTGAATATGTATTGATTTAAAGATGTGTTATATAAAGATGTATCATTTAAAGATGTGTCAGTTTAATAATAAGGTAATTTAATGAATGTATATGCCGTGTATAATGTTATGATAAATTGAATTGATGTGATAGTGTGATTGATGAATTATTTGACTAAGTGTAATTTATAAATAATGTAATGATTGATGATTTAGAGTTGGAATTATGTGACAGATTTATATATTGTGAAAGATGTTCATATGAAGTGGTAATGGTTATACTGGGCGATTATTGTTGATGTTGACTTGCTGCATATTATTTAATGGTGCTGCCTTACTGTCGTGATTAGGATGTTAATGTTGGTCTAAGTTGTTTAAATTGTAAGATGTCGATCCAAATTATTGGAGTCATATGAGATGTCTAAGTTGTTTAAGTTGTAAGACGTTGAGTCCATGCATACTCATTTAAGTTGAGGGCTTGATGCCCTGTAATGTATATTTATACATATTACGTTGAGGGCTTGATGCCCTGTAAGTTGAGGGCTTGATGCCCTGTGAGCCTATTTACGCTTATACGTTGAGGGCTTGATGCCCTGGTTGGTACCACATGCATGAGGTCTAAGTGTTGCATAGTCGTGTCGTGTCGTTTGTGAAGTGATGATGTAATTGTGAAGTGATGATGTAATTTGCAAAGTGATGATGTATTCGTGATGGTGTAATTGTGACTTGTTGATGTATTTATGACGTGTTGAAGTATTTGTGATGTTATGATGTACTTGTGAATGTTTGAGATGTTTTCGTTATATGTGATGATTTGTTGATGTTGTTGATATTGTTGTTGTTGATTGTTTATTGTTGTTGTATCTTGCTAAATGTCGTTGATGTTGATAACGTTGCTGTTGCAATATATATATATATATATATATATATATATATATATATGAACTTGTTGATACTTGTGGTATAATTTGTTGTTGTTTCATCGATTTGATGAATTATATATTATTATTATTGAATGTGTTTCTCACCCCTTCTGTTGGAATTGCCGCCTTGTGGGCAAGTGCAGGTAGTGAAGGCTTATAGGATTGTCGGCTCAAGTGTCCTAGGGCTCTGATACGTAACGGGATGGGAAACGTTGTCTTATTCTTTCATTCCTTTATGTATCGAATTTTTAAATAATGTTGTTGAACCTTAATTATGTTGGATATCATTTTATTGTTGAGGCCTTTGTGCCAAGATTTTGTTGAAGTTGATTATATTTTAAAAAAGACTTTTCCGCTGCAAAATATTACGAGATTAATTTATGTTGTTGAATAAATAGGATATTTTCTATTTATGAATTTTTAAAAAGTAGTGTGACATGCCCGTATTTGTTGAACTCTGATTATATATTCTTTATTAAACGTTGTTTTGGGAAACGGGGTGTTACATGCGTGACCAAGCCCCGTCAATAAATTTATTCTTAACATATGTAGAACTAATATTTTTGTAAAAAACAATATGCTCTTAAATATGAAAAATTAATGTCGTTTGGTTTTGGTTTTTATACATTACAATATAAATAAGTTTTTTTTTTTACAAAAATATAGAGTTTTTCTATTCACACCCCATATATTTCTGGTTACACCCAAGTTTTCTTAAAAGTTTTTTATAATATCAAAATTGCCCTTTTATATAAATTTTCTTAAAACCTTGATTTTATTCATTGTCGCTGAGTTTCACCCCCTTTCACCCATAAACGATCAAACAATATGATGTTCAATCGATTTCTATGGAAGATTAAAGAGTGAATCCAAATATCTTTCATCCATACTCGATTGCATATAAGTAAATGGATTTCTTCTTCTTTTTCAATAATGTTAGTTTCAATTTTTTCTTCTTTTTCAACTGTACTGTACGACGGTTTCAATTTACATTGTTGAGGTTAACTTAAATTCAGTTTAAGTAGGTTCATGTAAACTAAGTTTGCATGAACCTACTTAAACTATGTTTACATGACCTAGTTAACATCTAGTCAAACTGAGTTAATATGACCTACTTAAACTCAGTTTACATGACCTACTTATTAAACTCAATTTACATGACCTACTTAAATTGAGTTTACATGGACATATTTAAAATAAGATTATGTAGAATCATTGAACAATGTTGATATGTACACTTAAACTAAGTTTACATGACCTACTTAAATTGAGTTTAAGTATGTACACTTAAACTTAGTTTACATGACCTACTTAAACTAAATTTACACGACCTACTTGAACTGAGTTTAAGTAAAAGGAGTTTTGGGGTGTAACCAAGAAAGAAGGAAGAATCTTTTTGAAAATCAAATTTTATAAAAGGCTAATTTTGTCATTTTAGGATGTAACCATGAATATACAGGGTGTAATTAGAAAAAGTCAAAAATTAATAAGTTAAATATATAGTAATTTTCCTTTAAAAAAAATATAGTAATTTTCTTTCTTATCTATTATTAAAATATCATTTTATCTTTCTTAAAAAAAAAAGATTGTATTTATTAAATTATGATATTGTTTTCATCCATAAGAAATAAGATGTTAATTATACGCGATGGCCGATAAAAAAAAAACTACACTTATAGGATGTATATTATAAATATGTGTTCTTTTTCTTCTTTTTTTGTACACAATAAATATATGTTCTTTGCTTATAAAATTGTTCTCAACTTTTGCATTTTGAGTAAAGAAAAAAAAAACCTTCATTTTAATTGTTTTGGAGCCATGTACTCAAAAGAAAAATATGAAGGTTGTAATATACAACTCACTTCAAAAAGGCTTTGACCAAAAAAAAACACACACACTTCAAAAAGTTACAAGTTACCCTTAGAAGATCTTAGCTATTGGAGTTTTATATTTTAAATCAATAGCTAATTGGGCATTTGGGTATGGTATATAAGTTTTATGATTTTTTTTATCCTAAAATATGCCACCATTGTCAAAGGTGCAATCCAAAATAAAACTTATATCATGTTACATGAATTTGAGGTATATAAAGCGAGCAAGACACATGCGATCAGGATAACTATTAAATTTTTTTGTGGTGGCCGACGTTTGAACCGCGAACCTTACATATATTGTTCTTTGCTTAAAAAAATGTTCTCAACTTTTGCATTTTGAGTAAAGAAAAAAAAAACCTTCATTTTAAGTGTTTTGGAGCCATGTACTCAAAAGAAAAATATGAAGGTTGTAATATACAACTCACTTCAAAAAGGCTTTGACCAAAAAAAACACACACTTCAAAAAGTTACAAGTTACCCTTAGAAGATCTTAGCCATTGGAGTTTTATATTTTAAATCAATAGCTAATTGGGCATTTGGGTATGGTATATAAGTTTTATGATTTTTTTTATCCTAAAATATGCCACCATTGTCAAAGGTGCAATCCAAAATAAAACTTATATCATGTTACATGAATTTGAGGTATATAAAGCGAGCAAGACACATGCGATCAGGATAACTATTAAATTTTTTTGTGGTGGCCGACGTTTGAACCGCGAACCTTACATATATTGTTCTTTGTTTAAAAAAATGTTCTCAACTTTTGCATTTTGAGTAAAGAAAAAAAAACCTTCATTTTAAGTGTTTTGGAGCCATGTACTCAAAAGAAAAATATGAAGGTTGTAATATACAACTCACTTCAAAAAGGCTTTGACCAAAAAAAACACACACTTCAAAAAGTTACAAGTTACCCTTAGAAGATCTTAGCCATTGGAGTTTTATATTTTAAATCAATAGCTAATTGGGCATTTGGGTATGGTATATAAGTTTTATGATTTTTTTTTTATCCTGAAATATGCCACCATTGTCAAAGGTGCAACCCAAAATAAAACTTATATCATGTTACATGAATTTGAGGTATATAAAGCGAGCAAGACACATGCGATCAGGATAACTATTAACTTTTTTTGTGGTGGCTGACGTTTGAACCGCGAACCTTACATATATTATGTATTGTCCATGCAAAATGAGCTAAACTCAGGAGGACTGGTATAACTACTAATTATTGTCATCAGTTTCCCATAATAGCATATTATTATCCTAATTACCAAAACCAATGCCAACCCTCCTTAAAAAGAAAAACCAATGCGAAGCTATACCAAGTTGTCCACCCCATTCACAGGACCAATTCCACCCCCCCCCCCACACACACCATACACGCATGTATTATTTTGGAGATAAATTTACTAATTTGTTGTTCAAAAATATATACTTACTAATCTAAAGAAAAAAATATCACAATAGATAAAAGAGTAGTTAGCACTTAGCCATTAGTGAATGGCATAACACAATTTTCGTGTCACCAACCATTTTACAAACAATCTATACCATATATCACCTTCAAACAAATTCTTATCTCTCTCCTAATTCAAACACCAAAACCAATAAATTATAGTTATAATTATTATTACATCAACAAGCCTCTCAAAAACTCTCTCCCCCTCTCACATTTTCCTTATCGATGAAGGTGAATGAGAGAGAGATAAGTTCCTAAAGTAAATATATGATTAATTAGCCCTCAAACACCATCATCGACCTTGATCATCACAAGATAAGAGAGAATTAACAAATGGAGATGCAACGAATGAAAGAGTTGTTATCACTTTTGTTAGCATCGAAAAGTAACCGAGTTGCTCTTGTTGGTGGTAATCATACCGCAGCTAGATTTTGCTCTCGCTAAATATTTACCTCCGTTTCTATCCACACACCCCTCTCTCCTCTCTCACACCCTTCATCATAGTTTTTTTCGAATTTTTCATATACTATAATATATTCTCCTTTTGCCATTTTAATTTCAAACTATACATTATAAACAATATTTCTTCATTTCTTTCTTTTGATTTTAAATCCCCACCATGGCGGTTGAACTAGCTGCTTTTTCCTTTGGAACAAAAGGTTACATTTCCAACAAAAACAAGCATGTTAGTGCACTTGCTTTCAACCCAAAAGCCAATTATCTTATAATCAGGTTCCCTTATTCAGGAACATGGAATATTTTTTATCGATTGGTTCTTTTGGCATTGTTTGTGGCTTCATTCTCATGGATAAGTTCATCATTTGTTTCAAGAAACCTTAGTCTTGATGATTCAACCTCAAACATGAAGATTCTTCCACAACAAGGAATCAACGGATTTGATAATTCCATCAACATGGATCAACTTTTAACCCTCCTCTTCAACGACCTAACGAACGAAGGCCTTGTGAAGAAATCGAATCAACACAAAGCCGTTTTCTTGGAGATCAAGAACAAGAAGGGGTTCATCAGTTTCAGAGTTTCATAGATCAATACAACATGGATTACATTCCATTAAATGACATGGAGAAACAAAGTTCGATTCTTGATGGCACAGTTGATTTCGTCTTCACATCCAACTTCCCCGCTTCATCACAATTCATCGATAGAACCCTAAAAACAAATGGCATTGCAGCGGTGGTGACTCTAAATGCGGATGCGTTTCATAAGCCCTCAAACTACAAGGTAGCTTACATGAGAAGGTTCGAGAAAGTAGTAATGGCAATGAAGAAAATAACAACTTCACCCGTTAAACTTGGTTCCCAACGAAAGCTATGTGGATACGCAACAGAGGCGAAGAAAGCAGCACTTCAGAAACTCGAGGACGTTCTCCTTGAGCCTCCACGTGCTGCCTCCGGTAAATCAAGAGCGTATTTGAAGCGTACAAAGTTTTTACCTGATTTAATGGGTGACACACTTGAAAGCTACCCTCGTCGAGTTTTCATCGACGTAGGCTTGCCACAAAAAGATGGAGGTAGTGGAATAGATTGGTTTTCGAAGAATTATCCAACAAGGAACAAGAATTTTGAGATGTATAAGATAGAGATTGTGGTCGAGGGTTCGACCACGGCACAAGTTGAGATGTCTGATTGGTTGATGAAGAATGTAAAAGATGAAGAGTATGTGGTGATGAAAGCTGAGGCTGAAGTTGTTGAGGAAATGATGAGGAATAAGTCTATTACGTTGGTGGATGAGCTTTTCTTGGAGTGCAAGCCACATGGTTTGAATTTGAAACGAGGGACTAGAGGTAGAAGGGCTTATTGGGAATGTTTGGCTTTGTATGGAAAATTGAGAGATGAAGGAGTAGCAGTTCACCAGTGGTGGGGTTAATTAACTATTTGATTGATTAATTGCTTTTGGCAGAAGTAATTAATTTATTATTGCATGAGATTCTCAAGAAAGTGTACCTAATCACAATCTATTAAAAAAAAAAAGTTCAGGAGACCATGGTTTTTGTAGATGGAAATTGTTGTGCTCATGCGGGATTTATGTGGATATGAAAACAAAGACTTACCTGTTTTAAAGGCTTGAGATAGTTAGAGAGATAGGAGTGGATCAAGGTGGCCTTAATTAGAGTAACAAAATTAAAGCCAAGGATTTAATCTCTATCTCTTCTTGTTTTTTCATTCTTTTATATTATACTACTATTTTGTAAAGGGTAAATTGAGCTACTCACTTTGTATCCAATGTAATTTATAGTACTATGAATTATTATGGTATATAAGTAAAATAAATAATGAATATAATGTTTGATTTTTATGGGTTAGTATATCCAATATTCATTGATTATTATAAGATAGATATTTCCAATATCACATCCTTCTTCTTTTTTTGGGTAATATATCCAATATTCATTGATTATTATATGATAGATATTTCATGACCCATAAACATAAATTCAACCAATGTTCCATACATAAATGAAATAATAATGCTCAGAAAATAAAATTCTAACACAGAGCTAAAGTAATCCAACATTTATTTACAACATTGTACAACTGTAAAAAACAGTAAAAACAAGTTTCTATCTTAGTTACTTGTTTCTATCTTCGTTTGAGTGATGTCTTCTTCAAACATATTCAAAATGTATTTTAGAAATTAAAAATTAGTTTCCTATTGTTTTGTACTCTCTCTCTCTAACCCTTCCTTCAAGAACTTTGTGAGATTGATTCGTAGATTAGGGGGAGAATTGTTAGAATATGTAATGGCTTGATTATTTCACGGAATTTGAGGTGCTCAATATTCTAAAGGATACAAAAATGCTTTATTTTCTCCTCTAACATCTTGAGGGACTTTTCTGGTATATCAACACCGAGGAATTCAATGGAGCTTATGTCAATGAAGGGGTCTTGTTGAGGATTGTTCAAGGATTGCATTGAGTTGAAGAATTGAAATGTTTAGGTTTACACTTTGAATACGAAGGATTTGAATTTGGTCACTTTCTTACAATTGGATCAAGATGCTTTAAGCCCAACTTGAAGTCCAATTTTCTTTATTTTAATAAGCAATTTTCGTTTTTTATTTTGGGTGAATTTTTAGATGGTCTTTTGTATTCTCCTAGCCTCTCCAAATGCTTCAAAGTAGTGCTCTAAGTTATTATAGTGGCTATTGGGAATTTTAATCATGTTAGTGCCCATTTTCTAGGTAATAAACATGCACTTATCAATGTATTTGGTAAATGCATGGTAGTGGAATTTATCTTTAGTATTCCAAGCCTAGACTATAAATAAGAAGCTCATGTAATTCACAAATCACAATTTGAAGATTAATATATTTGAGTTTCTTTATTGTGAGAACTTTTCCTTTGTTCTTGGGATAAGAACTTTTATAGTGTTGGTTCTACCGGCAGGTCGCGGTTAGAGTCGCACTTTAATTGATAACTATGGTTCTACCGGTAGGTCGCGGTTAGGATCAAGTTACTTGTTTTCAAGACGGTCCTATCGGGTCTCGTATCAGTCGGTATCAGAGCTTCGGCTCTTGAAATCAGGTCTTGTTTATACCATCTATTCCCTTATTTTGTTAAAAAAAATTGTTCCGATGTTGCTTGTTTTCTTTTATAATACATACTGTGTCTTCTTTTACTCTATTGTATCTAGCATCAATATCACTTTGCCTACCCTTTTGTGAAAAGGACATTGGGTAAAAGGCAAAAGTGTTGATCCAATTTTATTATTATTTTTCCTTGGGATTAATAACCCTTATTTTGGTACTTTCTTCATCACAAAATCCTTGTTTCCAGGTTCTATCTCTTAATTCCTTTGATTTCTTATTATTGCTTTTAATCATTGGAGTCCAAGTCTTTGAAAATCATTGTTATAGTTTGTATTTGTTCCTTTGCGTTGAATTTTTGGGCCATATATTCCACCTCCTTGAAATTCTTATACTTGCTTGTTCCTTGTTGTTCATTCACCAAAATTACTTTCATTGTTCAACCCTTGTTTCAAAATTCCACCGATCCATTTCCTGAATTTGGATCCAGTTTTAAAGTTCATATATTTTCATCTTGTTATTACCTACTGTTCCTTAAAGTTATCAAACTGACCCTTGTTGTGTCTTGTTGTGTAGAATCAATCCAAAGGTTCTTTACTTAAGAGCTCATAAGGAAAAGTTGAGTGGTAAAAGGCAAGAGTGGTGAGACTATCAGAGGGTAAAAGTCAACCCTAGAGTGCTAGAGTGAAACACGAGTGGAAAAAAAAAGAGTGTAAACACGGGTGTGTGTGTTCTGTGAGGAATTATCATTATCTATTTACAATCACTTTTAACACATATTTTGCAGCAATTTTAATCACGAGTGGAGGGGAAGAAGAGAATGAAGTGGATATGAAGTTGTTTGTCAAGGTTGTCAACCAACAATTCCAAGCTTTAAACTTGAGATTGGATAGTTTACAATCTCCACGCAAATCTGGCAGTCAAAGGCATCCAAGTTCAGAAGAAGAGGAGTATTCAGATGGAAGGAGTAATGACAGGAGGCGTAGAGTTGGGTCAAGAAGGGATAGCCATTTGGGAAGCATTAAGATGATGATTCCCGCATTCAAAGGTAAGAATGATCCCGAGTTATATTTAGAGTGGGAGAGAAAGGTTGAACATGTGTTTGATTGTCATAATTATTCTGATGAAAAGAAGGTTAAATTAGCTGTTGTTGAATTCACTGATTATGCTAGTATTTGGTGGGATCAACTTGTGACTAGTAAGAGGAGGAATGGTGAGAGGCAAATTGGTACATGGGATGAGATGAAAACCGTCATGAGAAAAAGGTTTATACCTAGTCACTATTATAGAGATTTGTATAGAAAATTGCAAACTTTAACACAAGGATCCATGAGTGTGGAGGATTATTACAAAGAGATGGAAATAGCCATGATTATAGCCAATGTCGAAGAAGATCGAGAAGCAACTATGGCTAGATTCATTGGGGGGTTAAAGAAAGAGATATCTGATGTGGTGGAGTTGCAATACTATGTGGAGATGGAGGATTTGCTGCAAAAAGCTATTCAGGTGGAAAAACAATTGAAGGCCAAGAGTAATTCCAAATTTCCTTCTACGTCTTCTGGGAAGACTGATTGGAAGAACAATAAACATGTCTTTAAGCCAAAAGATGATGCAAAACACAAAAGCTCATCTGCTCCACTTCAAGGTAAATTGGAAACAAATTCAACTTCTAGGTCTCGTGATCTCAAGTGTTTCAGGTGTCAAGGAGTTGGACATATTGCTGCTGAATGTCCAAATAAAAGAGCAATGATGTTGCTGGATAATGGAGACATAGAAAGTGTGAGTTCCAATGATGATGAAATGCCTTTCCTAGACGATTGTAGTAATGTTGATGTTGCTGAACCTGTCAGTGGAGATATTCTTGTCACTAGGCGTGCTCTTAACATGCAGCTGAAGGTAGAAGGTGATGAAGACCAACGTGAACATATTTTCCATACTAGATGCCACATAAATTACAAGGTATGTAGTTTAATCATTGATAGTGGAAGTTGTACTAATGTTGCCAGCACCTTAGTGGTTGAGAAATTGTGTTTGCCGACATCAAAACATCCTAATCCATATAGACTTCAATGGTTGAATGATTGTGGAGACATAAGGGTGACTAAGCAAGTGTTAATTTCATTTTCCATTGGTAAGTACAAGGATGAAGTTCTTTGTGATGTGGCACCTATGCACGCTGGACATTTACTTCTTGGGCGTCCTCGGCAATTTGATAGAAGGGTTATTCATGATGGCTAAAAAAATAGATACACCCTTGTTATGAATAATCATACTGTTGTCTTAACACCACTTCAACCTGTTGAAGCTTATGCTAATCAGATCAGAATCGCAAGAGAGTGTAAGTTGAGAGGAATTTGGTGATGTTTTTCCCGAAGAAGTTCCTGATGGATTACATCCGCTAAGAGGTATTGAGCATCAAATTGACTTTATTCCCGGTGCTTCACTTCCAAATAGGCTAGCATATAAATCAAGCCCGGAAGAAGCAAAGGAAATCCAAAGACAAGTTGATGAATTCTTACAAAAGGGATTTGTGAGGGAGAGTCTTAGCCCGTGTTCGGTTCCTGTGATATTGGTTCCAAAGAAAGATGGGACATGGCAGATGTGTACCGACTGCCGAGCCATAAATAAAATCACGGTGAAGTATCGCTATCTTATCCCTAGATTGGATGATATGCTTGATGAGTTGCATGGTTCATGTTTGTTTTCAAAAATAGATTTGAAGAGTGGATATTACCAGATCCGCATGAAAGAAGGTAATGAATAGCAAAACATTTGATGAACATGTTGATCATTTGCATGTTGTTCTGAATGTTTTGAGAGAGAATAAATTGTTTGCAAATCTTAAAAAGTGTTCATTTTGCCTTGAATCTGTTGTGTTTTTGGGTTTTGTTATAAGCTCTAAAGGAGTCAGTGTGGATGAAGAGAAGGTAAAGGCAATAAGAGAATGGCATGTTCCTAAGAATGCCAATGAGGCAAGAAGCTTTCATGGTTTAGCAAGTTTTTATCGAAGGTTTGTAAAGAACTTTAGTTCTATTGCTGCACCTTTGAATGAACTTGTTAAAAAAAATGTTGTGTTTAAGTGGACTGATGTGCATGAAAAATCTTTTGAATTGTTAAAAGATAAGTTGACTAATGCACCCTTGCTTTGTTTACCTAACTTTGATAAAGCTTTTGAAATAGAATGTGATGCTTCTGGTGTGGGTATAGGAGCTGTGTTGATGCAGGATTCTAAACCAATTGCATATTTTAGTGAAAAGCTTAAAGGGGCAGCATTGAATTATTCCACTTATGACAAAGAGTTGTATGCTTTGGTGAGAGCTTTGCAAATTTGGCAGCACTACTTGTGGTCAAGAGAATTTATAATTCACTATGACCATCAAAGCTTAAAGTTTCTAAGATCTCAAGGTAAGCTTCAAAAGAGACATGCCAAGTGGTTGAAATTCATTGAGATGTTTCCTTATGTGATCAAGTACAAGCATGGTAAGGAAAACATAGTGGTTGATGCATTGTCTAGAAGGTACGCATTGCTTACCTCTTTACAAACTAAATTACTTGGGTTTGAAATGATAAAGAGTTTGTATGCTAATGACTCCGACTTTGGCCATGTATGGGATTCTTGTTCTACACATGCATCTGGTGACTATTACATGCATGATGGTTACTTGTTTAAGAAAAATAAATTGTGTGTTCCTATTTGTTCCTTGCGTGAAATGCTTGTTAGAGAAAGTCATGGAGGGGGGCTGATGGGACATTTTGGTGTGAAAAAAACTTTGGAAATTTTGCATGAACATTTTTATTGGCCTAAAATGAAGCATGATGTACAATCAGTTTGTGATAAATGCATCTCATGTAAACAAGCTAAATCTGAAGTCATGCCCCATGGGTTATAGACACCTTTGCCTGTGCCAGATCAACCTTGGGTCGATATTTCAATGGATTTTGTGTTGGGTTTACCTCGATCCCCAGGTGGAAAGGATAGTATATTTGTTGTTGTTGGCAGGTTTAGTAAAATGGCACATTTCATTGCATGCTCCAAAACCAATGATGCAACACATATTGCTGATCTTTTCTTTGTAGTGCGCTTACATGGATTGCCAAGAACCATAGTAAGTGATAGAGACGTAAAGTTTCTAAGTCATTTTTGGAGAACCTTGTGGAATAAATTAGGAACAAAACTCTTGTTTTCTACGGTTGTGCATCCCCAAACGGATGGACAGACTGAAGTGGTAAATAAAACTCTTACTACCTTGTTGCGTGCTATCATTCAAAAGAATTTGAAAAGTTGGGAGAAATGTTTGCCACATGTTGAATTTTCTTATAATAGAACATTTCACTCAACTACTTTTTATTCTCCTTTTGAAATTGTATATGGTTTTAATCCTTTGACTCCTTTGGATATCTTACCTTTGCCAACTAATGAGTTTGCTAATTTGGATGGTACAAAAAGGCCGATACTATTAGGGAGCTGCATGCAAAGGTTCGAGCCAACATTGAGAAGAAGAATAAACAGTATGCAAAGCAAGCTAATAAGGGGCGAGTAGAGGTTACTTTTGAGCCCGGAGATTGGGTTTGGGTTCATATGAGGAGGGAACGTTTTCCGAATCAAAGAAAATCCAAACTGAACCCAAGAGGAGATGGACCTTTTCAAGTTCTAGAGAAAATCAATGATAATGCCTACAAGCTGGATTTGCCAAGTGAGTATGGAAATATCAGTGCCACTTTTAATGTAGCTGATCTACCTTCGTTTGATGCAGGTAACGGATCAGATTCGAGGACGAATCCTTCCGAAGAGGGAGAGAATGATAGAGATGCGACCAACCCATCAGGAGATCCTTTGAATGGAATAGGAGGTCCTATGAATAAGTCCAAGTCAAAGAGGATGAACCAAGCATTACAAGGTTTAATCATAAAGATCAATGAAAAAGAAATTGAACATGCATAAGAGGCTGCACCAAATTGGGTCACTTTCTTAAAATTGGATCAAGATGCTTTGAGCCCAACTTGAAGTCCAATTTTCTCTATTTTAATAAGCAATTTTCGTTTTTTATTTTGGGTGAATTTTTAGATGGTATTTTGTATTCTCCTAGCCTCTCCAAATGCTTCAAAGTAGTGCTCTAAGTTATTATAGTGGCTAGTGGGAATTTTAATCATGTTAGTGCCCATTTTCTAGGTAATAAACATGCACTTATCAATGTATTTGGTAAATGCATGGTAGTGAAATTTATCTTTAGTATTCCAAGCCTAGACTATAAATAAGAAGCTCATGTAATTCACAAATCACAATTTGAAGATTAATATATTTGAGTTTCTCTATTGTGAGAACTTTTCCTTTGTTCTTGGGATAAGAACTTTTTATAGTGTTGGTTCTACCGGCAGGTCGCGGTTAGGGTCAAGTTACTTGTTTTCAAGACGGTCCTATCGGGTCTCGTATCACGGGGAGTAGATTCAATTTGGTGCAAAAACTTAAATTTTATTCGAGAGGGAGTGGGTTTGGGTGGTGGAAAGTTGGTTGGTTGATAACATTGGTCGAGTGATGGGAGATGAGTCTTCCACTCTATTTTGGAGGAATCCTTGTATGGAAGGAGGTTTGTTCGATGTAAGATTAAAACGTTGTATTAATTATATGCTTTGAAGTGGAAGAGGATGTGATTGGCTTGGGAGGAAGAACCGACAAGGGAGCGTACGCATATGTTATTTTCTATTGTTTTGTAGGATGGTTTGGACTTTAGAGGATAGGTGAGTTTGGCAATTATATCCGACAAACTCCTTCACCGTAAGCAATTAATGCTTATCAATTTTCGGCAACATGGAATAACAATAATTTACCAGCTACTCCTAACATTATTAGGTGTAAAGAGGTTCCTCTAAAAGTTTAACTCTTTGCTTGCCATTTGCTTCTCAATTGTATTCCAACTTAACATAATTTGTATAGGAGAGCGGCGCTTCAGGATAACCATCTAATTTGTATAGGAGGTTGTGGAATAAATGAATATGTGGATCACTTATTTACTAGATGTGCATTTTTCGGTAGAATTTGGTTATTGGTTACAAATTGGTCGGTCTTTGTTATAGTGAATCCGGGTGTTATCACGAGTCATTTTGATTATTTATGTTGTTCTCAAATTAGATTCGTTTAGCTTTGAATATTATTTGGCTTAGTGTGCATGGGTCGTTTGAAAAGAAAGAAATAGACACATTTTTCAGCATGAGCAGGATAATTTGCATGAAAAAATTAAGCTTCAGTTTTATTGGTGGTTGAAAGCGAAATATATTACTTTCATTTTTATTATCATTACTGGTGGATTAATCCCCTTCGATGTTTAAGAGTTGTTTCATAGTTATTTTTTTCCTTTGTTGCTCCGTCAGTGTTTTGTTTTGCGATGTAACATTGTAAAAGAAGAAATTCAAGTCTTCTTCTAACACTTCTTGTGCCGGAAGGACTTGTTCCGTTAATAAATTTCATTTTGGGTTTTTTTTGAAAAAAAAAAACTCAGACCATCTTAGTCTCAAAAAATATATAAACTAGAAGATTCACTAAAAGCAAGAGGTTGGGCATGTAATTGCTAGGATACGAAACAATGGAGAGAAAGCGATTTAAAAATTGAAAATTTCAGAATGAATTGTGAGAGCTTGTGTTGTGTGAAATACTGCAAACCTTGAAGAAGAAGAAGAAGAAGAAGATAATGGTTAATGCACAATAAAATGGCGTAGATGTTAATGGTATGTTCAAAGTCAACCATCACCACTTTATTTCATTTTTATTTTCCAGTCAATTTAAGTAATAAAAAATACTCTAAAATGCATAATAGATGGATTGAAGTTGCGACTACGCAGCCGATCTCAGTCCCAGCAATACAAGGTGAGTTGAAAATTATATTTTGCATTATGTGACACAGTATACTGTATATCAACAACTATCCAAATTTATATTTTGAAAGTTCCTCCCACATAATTTGCTTATGTACTAAATGAAATAATTTTTTTGATGAGTCCAAAATTTCAAAAGTTCTAGATTCAAAATTGAAAATTTAAATTTTAAAAACAAATTCAAATCCATGCAGTAAGACAACATAAAGATTGCTCGATAGGAAACATCTTTACGTGTATGGATGGTTACTAGTTTGTGTGAGAAGTGATTTTGGAAATGAGATTGTATGGGGAAGAGTTCTGACCCATGTAGTTACTTGTTTCTATCTTAGTTTGAGTGATGTCTTATTTTTCTAGGATAATTTTACATTGTAATGTGTTCCTCTATTCTCATTTGCATAAACATACTTTGCATGCATATTCAGGTTTTAAACCTACTTTGAGGTGGAAACTATATTTTAAAAAATATAGTCACAATGTGTTTTTTTAACTATTTTTATGCAGTTTTACGCTTGTGAATCGATTGAAATGTCATAAAGGATATTTTGAATTGATTCAAATCATGTATAAGACCTTTTGAATCGGTTCAATCTTTACTAAAATGATTGAACCGATTCAATCTTCATCCTGAATTAAATCATTCTTCAAACATATTCAAAATGTATTTTAGAAATTAAAAATTAGTTTCCTATTGTTTTGTACGCTCTCTCTCTAACCCTTCCTTCAAGAACTTTGTGAGATTGATTCGTAGATTAGGGGGAGAATTGTTAAAATGTGTAATGGCTTGATTTTTTCACGGAATTTGAGGTGCTCAATATTCTAAAGGATACAAGAATGCTTTATTTTCTCCTCTAACATCTTGAGGGACTTTTCTGGTATATCAACACCGAGGAATTCAATGGAGCTTATGTCAACGAAGGGGTCTTGTTGAGGATTGTTCAAGGATCGGTTAACTATAAGTCCTGAAATATACCCTAATTTGGGCGCTGCAATTTAGAAATATTTATAAAGATGGTGGTATCGGCGCTTTTTATGCTGGTTTGTCACCTACTCTAGTTGGCATGCTTCCATACAGTACCGGTTATTATTTCATGTATGACACAATAAAGAAATCTTACTGCCTGATCAAAAATAAGAAGTCTTTAAATCGTCCGGAGATGCTTATAATTGGAGCTCTATCAGGTGAGACATTCTCTATCTTTCTCTTTGTTTACAGCTCTTTGGTTTGCTTTGTCCCGTACACGATCAACCGATCATATTGTAGGAACCATATGATGGCATGAAATATTTATATTTATGAAATTTTTTGCTAGAAGCTGTTTTCTCTGTCTCGTCTCCTACTACTGTTTTTATAACCCAAAGGCAGAGACATAGTTTGTCAAGGTGTTTGTTGCTAGCTTTTGCGCGTCTTGTGCAGGCTTTGCTCTTAATAAAATTTGCCGATTAAAAAAAAATTGTCATGGTGTACTTGTTTTAATCGTATATCTGATGAACGGAGACAGGATAATGATACCATACTTGGAAATGTATTTTGCCGAAGTTTCTCTTTATGCTTATTTTTCTTTGCCATTTATGTGTCTTTTTTAAGCTTCACATCTATGCAATACGACACGTGAACTAAACTTTTGTAAGCGGCGATACAAATTGATTCAGGCTAATGGAATTGTTTTTGCACACCCAGGTTTTACTGCAAGTACAATTAGCTTTCCATTGGAGGTAGCTAGAAAGCGTCTGATGGTGGGAGCATTGCAAGGTAAGTGCCCACCAAACATGGCAGCAGCATTGTCGGAAGTTATTCGAGAAGAAGGTCTGAAGGGTCTATACAGAGGTTGGGGTGCAAGCTGTTTAAAGGTAATGCCATCCTCTGGAATCACCTGGATGTTTTATGAAGCATGGAAAGACATACTGGTTGTCCAGAAGGGTATTTCCTTATAGTCTTAATAAGGATGACTGGGTTTTTCATCTTTTTGAAATTAAGAAATACTGTAACTTCATACCTGGTTTCAAAAATTGGATGACTATTTCACAATGACAATGGTCACTCCTACTAACCAGGTAGTTAGCCGAGCTTGTAATTTTGAGGTTTCGATTTTGATTTGCAATGACCTCATCAAAAGAGAAAGGATGAGTAGGGGGGGAGTTTTATGTGCTTCTGTTTCTTTCCCTCATTAACTCCAATATGCAATCTAATTGTATCGGTTCTCACCATATAATGTTTCTGACTCTCTTGAGTAAAAATATATATATGGTCCTATGATTTTGTTAAAATTAGGGAATATAAATGCACACAATCAGAAGATCCAAGTAGTAATAGAGGTTATTATAAAGAAAAGAAAAAAGTAATAATAGAGGTCATGTTGTGTATAATGCATCAGCATATTCTTCAATACGTATTTATGATGATCATTTAGCTATGTTGATTCTTAATGCAGCTAGGAATCGATTTTTAATTATAAATTATTGTCGCTCGTCGCTACTGTAGGGATAGATTTTCTCCATTAGAATTCTCCATTTTTTCTCAATTGTAGTGTTTCAACCATAGAACTCTGTTGATTCTTAATGCAGCTAGGAACTGATTTTTAATTATAAATTATTGTCGCTCGTCGCTACTGTAGGGATAGATTTTCTCCATTTTTTCTCAATTGTAGTGTTTCAACCATAGAACTCAAATTTCTCTTTTTTCGTTATAATTTTATCTGTTCTCTCATGTTTGATTGTTTAGATGTTGTCACTAGGGAATTCTAATGGAGATAATACATTCCGCATAACTCGTAAGATGTATAGCTAATACCGTTGCATCTAATTCGATTCTAATTTGGGTTACAGCACCAATGCATGATTTAGTTTTAGAACCATACCCTGTCTAATTAGATTATGCATCATGTTGTGGCAATAGTTGTTTTTGAGCATCGGAAATCAACCAATATTTTACGACTGTTTTTATTTACAAAAGAACGTGAGAAGAAAAAAAATTGATTACCACCTAAAGCATACCAAATGCCTATAATTGCATTGCAATAATTTAAAACAAACTCTTTTAAAGTAATCAAATTAGTCCCTCTACTAAGTTTTTGCAATAGCATGTATTGAGGTTCGTAATTTTGTATGTCTCGTGAGACATTGCCCTGATTATGACTTGGACGTTGCTCTCTTTCAATTGTTAATCTTTTGACCCAGAAAATGTGTTATACATAACTTAAGTGTTGGATTATCATTCCAAAAAAATAGAAAAAGCATTTGATTAAGTAAGATCACATTACGGTGGAGTCGCTACTGCACAAGATGGTTCCCCTCTCCCTAGCTCCACTATGGTGAGCCTTTCACCAGCAAAGCCACTGCCACCACACGATATGAATGCTCATCTTAGCCGTGCCACCATCTCATTATGCCACAAGGTTTCTTACGGTTCCTCTCCTCCACTACTGCTTTTGCAGCAGGCGGCATGATTAGGCAAAGACATATCCAAGAAAGCATACCTCTCGCAGCAGGCGGCATGATTAGGCAATGACATGTCCAAGAAAGCATACCTCTCAAGACAGAAGCGTACCCTGTAATCAACGGACTTGAAGCAAAGCCGAACTCATCATTTGGACAGATGATTAATCTACTCCTCATAAAATCTTTAAAACATCAATTTGGCTCACGATATACTAATGACATCAAAGTAAATCCATTGATATACTAATGACATCAAAATAATCTATTGATAAAAAAAATTTGAACATTGCACAACATCGATTTGGTCACAATAAATTGTATCTTGTGAAATAGTATGACTCAATTGACTATATAACATGCAACAATCTTTTGATGACCACCGATTTATGTTCTGAAAACTTTGATATCAAAATGGAAGTTTACTCCTAATATTTCTTTTTGAATCGCTACATTCACAATAACAATATTATTCACAAGCTTTATTTCAATATAACAACAGAATCAACCTAGCTATGAAAGAAAAAAATATATACATGTACAAATGAACAGGTTACATGATTGTGTCTTGTTCTTCACTAGTATCATTTCTTCTTCCCAAGAACCAGGCTAGACATGAGCTGATTGATTGAGAACATTCAGCGAACATGTAAAGACAAAACAAGCATAATCCTGTATTAACAAAATGTTAGTCATACTCTACAACCAATATAAGCATCGAACCCAGACAGTTGAACATGGAAACAGTGAAAATAGATGATAAAAGGACATGTTTTTCCTTGTACCCACTGAAATCAAGTCACAAACATGAAAGATCCACTTTACTCAATTCATTGTCTTTCTTAATTAATGTGGGATTTTACAGTTCTTAAAATCAGGTAATGTTATGTACTGTTATTCATCACAGCATACCACTAAGTGAGATTCATAAAAATTGATGACATCTACGGCAACCTCAACATCATTTAAAACTCATCAACTACACGGTTTAGACATATCAAAAGTAAATAGTTAGTGAAGTGAAAAAAATCAAGGGTTGATATAAATCACAATTCCACTCGTGATTAGTTATACTTTACATATACGTGCAATATCTATTGATTTATTCTTAAGGGGTTGTTAATGCCACTCTACACTCTAAAGTAAGTTGCTCGCTTTAGAGGAATTAAATCTCAATACACACAACATCATAAATATTCACTAGAATCAACTTGTAAATACTAGAGATGCTATGAAAGTAACCCAATATCTAGCTATTTCTGTTTTTTAAGAAAAACAAAAAGCAGATTGACTAATAAACAGGCAAATACCTGTTCAAAAATAAATAAATAAACAGGCAAATATTTCTATTCAAGATAAAGAATTAAAATTTGATCGATTGCTGTTGTAAAACCTTCTCCGTCTATTATAAGAGGGAATTAGTTTTACTAGGTGAGTACTTAACATTTTCGTAATGTACAATATTATGTTCTTACTGAAACTAGAAAGCAAAAGCAGCCTTGTCATTCTAACTTAGGAGCTTGTCTATTTGAATTATTACTTTCAAATATTTAAGTAAACTCTGGGTATCCCCCCAGACCAGGGTACAAGGACTAACCTAACTATCTACCAACGGTGTCACATCATGTTGGTATTGCAATTATGATTTCTTATATAAAAAGAATTAAGAAAATTAAAAAGTCAATTGTTTCTTATATATAGGACCGGAGGGAGTAGTCATTAAGAATTTTAGTTCACAATGAACAGGCAGCAACAGAGTTCACCAATATTGGCAAAATATTAAGAAAGTATTAGGAATCAAAATGGGAGAAAAAGGAAGGGAGCATACGTAGCTAGAAAAGTCTATAATGGAATGATGTGATAAAAAAATGGTACAATGGTGCTCTATTTATAGGTTTTATTGACCCTGAAGGTGTAACCCATCAACATGGATTGGGACCCTGAAGGAGTATGATGAAGGAGGTCCAGTCTCCAGTGTTTGATCCCTCCAACTAACAAACTCCCCCTCCCCCCTAATAAACCAACCACTGGCATTTGCCTATGGGAAGAAAGAAAAAAAGGCTATATTGAATCTGCAAACTTCTAACTAACCAAGAATTCTCCTTATTGATGAATGCTAGAATAGATTAAAGAATGAAATTAAAAGAGGTATAAAACTAGAAAAGTACGAACCAGCATAGGCGATAGTAATACCCAAAGCCAGTCTTCCAAGAGCAGATAATGCATAAAGGCAAAGAATGACCTGTTATCATTGAAGTTAGAAATATAGTGAGCCAAACAGGACATTGACACTTGAGATTGAAGACAGCACGAACAAATGTAGTGACATTCAATCACTTGTATTTTGTGAAGCTATTACAAGTATTGACATGTGAGTCGGTGTCCGGTGTCTGTTTCAGTTGTTAATACAGTTTAGATATAGATAGAGAGAGAGAAATAGAAAACCTTAAAAAAGAGTCTTTTGTCATGACCAGTAGCAGCAACCCTCAAAACAGATTCAGCAGCACCGACAGTATTAGCGAAAGAAGCAACAATAGTATTAGCTGTATCTTGAGAAATTTGCCACTCAAGAGGATCAACGGGAACTCTGAAAATGAATGAAACCCTAATAATTGAATTGAATTGAAGAAAGAAGAAGAAGAAGAAGAAACATACTTACTGGATGGTCATTTGACGAAAGAGAAGACCAAGAATGGCAAGAGAACAAAGAAGAACAATGAAAACATCAGAGAAAAGAGAAACAATAGCAGAATTCTTGAAAGCGCAATGATAGTAAACAAGTGTGCCGCATACTAACGCAATTATCGCTTTCCCAATTTCATTTCTTTTTCTTTCCATAACAACTACCTCGCTGTTACTGTTATTCATCTTTCTCATCCAATCAAATTGTTTCTGAATCAATAATTGATTGATTCTTTCTTTCTACTATCAGATAGATATTTCCAACAACTTCTTACTTGTAGTTATTATCTATGTTTCTGTCACAACTTCTTCTTCTTTTCTTTTTTATCAACAAACGCGTTCTTCTTCTGATTTTTTTTTTAGTCAAAGGGATCACAAAAAATTTAATTCAATTTTAATCACTTCTTTTTAACATTTTACCAATTTCATCCCCTATTTTAAAACTTAACCATTTTTCATTTCTTCATCATATTTTTTATTTAAATTTGTTTGAAAAAAAATTGATCATGTGAGATATAAATACAATACAATATTTATCTTAAAACTTTTGAGTTTTGCTAGCCGGTACATTGGTTATTGGTTAAGAAATACACAAATAAAAGTTTTATCTTAAAAATAAGATGTTATTTTGATCAAGTAATACTTACACGTGTAAACAAAAAAAAAGTAATGCTTACATCATTTTTTTTTTATGAAAACTTATTTATTTCATATGGTAGACTAATATCTATGGGACACTCTTTAGTATTGTCCAACTTTTATACATGAAAATCAAGCCGGCCATTAACCATTTTTCAATGTTTTTTTTTTTTTTGGAGTACAATGGGTCAATTTGGACAAACAACTAATCTATGACTTATAGCACAAACACCTATCTTAGTAAGCTTGCATAAACTATTTTTTGATTGCAAAAGATAAAATGACGTTACGTTATTTATAAGTTGTTTTTATAAAAGGGAGATTAAGTAGCTCAACTAATTTGAATTAAGGGAAAATGAGTTGGAGGTCATGGTTCTTCAAAGCAATCCTACAAAACCTAGACGAAGGAATGAAATATTAATCTAACAATTTAACTACTAATATCTGCGACTCCTGTAACTTTTAAACACAGTTAAATCAAATGTGTATCCAAACACAGTTAATCTCAAATTCCAAAGGCAATTCCAACACGTCTTTATCAACGCTAACAACTACAGCTGCAAATAGCCGTAAACATGTTCTTTAATTTTCCAAACATAGGCTAAATCACAAGTCTAAGAACCAACAAGAGTAATCCATAATGATGTTCGTTACACTAAGAATTATACAAAAAGACAACCTAGAAACTCACAAATATTACAGAACAATACTACATTTGATATAGCAGAAAAGCCTTGCTATGCTCTGTCATACTCATACATAATCCACAAACCTTCCCTAGACATCCTAAACAAGCAGCTTCAGCAACATTTATCATTCATAGCATAAAGAACTAACGACCGCGATTAGCAGGGGAATAGAATGGGGCATGGATCCCTCTCTAACCTATTATTTGATAAATCAAGTTTTTTCATCTTTTCTTCACACCAAAACAGTTGTTCTCTTGTCATCCTATTCATTCTTAGAACCCTTGATAAGATTTTCGCGTCAATAAGGCCAAGCAATAATTGAATATCTTCATGCTTTTGGGGCCAAGAATTTTTTCTCCAACCCTTCTTCCTTAGCTCCTTCAGTTTCACCACTTTCTGCATTTAAATGAAAATAATGTTCACATTATCTTAATCAAATAATAACTAAATCAAAATAAATAGCTAAACTTCCAACTTCATCAATAACAATAGAAAAGTAAATTCTGGACAACGGAATTTGCTAAAGATGGTAGTGCATAAAACTTTAGATCATGGGCATTAGGAACTAAATATTGATAGAACTATAAAACCAAATTCTATTTCGTCAAAACAAGAAACCCCCTCCAAATAAGCTGTCCTGCACTTGGATTAAAAGCAGAAAAAAGTTCTCAGATCATCAAAGTATAACCAATAGTTAACATATATTTGCTGATAATAAGCCTGATTAGCATTTAACCATTAGAACAAGCATATTAAAGAAGAACCATTTGGATCAAACCATAAAAGTTAATCATATAGCAATTTATGTAGATAACTAGAATTGATAATACGGAGTGCAGTGTAACATTCTAAAAGCTAAATAGGTATCTGTGTGCTTCAAATGTTGACGAATATATAACATAAAATTCCAAAGTTGGATCACAAGGTAAAGAATCAGAATTTACCTTCTCAAGAGTAGACTGAACCTGTTGTAGAGGAGTTGCAAGCTGATTCTGATTTCCAAACAGGTTGATAACGCTTGATTTTTTCTTGTCCCTTTTCAAGAATAGACGAAAGGTAAGGATAGAGTTTTCAATTATCCTGATAAGATCTGGAGCAAGAACTCTGATATCTGACTCATCTGTTATTTCATGATCTGAACCTGAATCCATTCATTAGCTTGAGCACTTAATCATACAAACATAAACATCAGAAACATAAATGCAGAATTACATTACAAAATGACCAATATTTCTTTTATACTAATAACTTCAGGAACATCCATGGGGCAGGCCACATATGAGTTTAGATGATTTACAGAAAATTCACCTCGTATATTTGGAACCTGAAGTAGTTTAGGCAAAGTGTTCCTTGAGCGAGCATAAATTTCAGGTCGAGGGCCCTGCTCAAAAGGTTCATTTTCAATAAACCTTTGCAACAGAACCTGAAATTGTTGAAACTCCTGCGCACTACGGCTGTAACAGGTAGGATTCTCATGTTGCCATGATATCTTATAACTCATATGAGAGTATTGACAATGAAGAGCCTCCCAAGTCAAGCATATTTGACCTACATATGCCGTTTCAATATCCAAGTAGGGAATATTTTCAGGCTCTTGAAGATGTTCAGTCTCATCATCAGGTCCTTCAAATTTTTTCAAGGAAAGACACCGAAGGGGAGATGCCAGCTTCTTTGATGTAGATCTTGGAGATGGAGTTGAAGTGTTCTGTGAACCTGACACAGAGAATGTGTTTCATATTATGAGTTTTGATAAATGTGGACAGGAGATAACAGAAATAGTACATTTTGATAGCAACTGGAATTTTCGTGTGTTAAAAGATAAAATCTTGATAACTATCTCCAAATATAACACATTTGATAAACTGACATTATATTCAGATTAGGCATGTTCAAACTGTGGAGCATAATTTCCTTAACTCCAATTAAAATCAGGATTATGTTGGAGTTGGGATATGATGAAGCTCAACTCTCCTATCCTTGAAGTTATTAATAAACTGAAATGAATCCAGGCAGCATCCAAGTTTCAAAATGCATGCACCTGTTTAAGCATCATGCAACTCATATTGCAGGAATAATAATTAAAACTCTCGTGAAAATCAAACTCCGATTGATAAGATATCATGACACTTATTAAAAAAAAGGATATCATGTCATGACACTTATAAGATCTAAATATGGGGTAGATTAAAAGTGATTTTATCATTGCCAACATAAAATAAATCATGGATTTTTTCTTCTATTGTAATTTTTTTACTTTTTTCACTACCCTCCCATTTCACCTAAAAAAGAAGCAAGAGCTAAAAAACTACCTTTTCCAATTTCACTAAGATGCTGCACATTCATCCGATCAAAGAACAACATTCTTTCACAGTACTTTTCAAAAACAGCATCAAAGCCTCGCCACCATTGCTGGCCTTCTGCCTCCACATCCCTCCATTCATTTGGTACTGTCTCTCCCTCTTCCTCTTCATCCTCCCCTTCCTCCAGACACGAATCTTCTTCCGGAATCAACACCATAAAACTGTTTCTTCTCAATTCCTTGAGCCTCCTCTTTACCTCATTGGTAATAAAATCATCGTCGTCCTCAGCATCAGCACAAGAATCTGCATTTTCTGACTTACACTGATCAGGACCACCAGTGCTGGGCTTTGGTTCCTCGGGCTCAGGCACTGCCTTGTCTACCAAATCTTTTTCCACACCTGCTTTCTGAGATTTCCTAAAATTTTTTATCTTCAAAAAATCCATGCTTTACCACCTCACCTTTCAAAAACAAACTAACCTAGCCACAGCCCAATACTACAAAAAATTTAGATTAAAACCTACAATCACATCAAAACAGAAAGAGAATGAGTAATATTGATAACTAACAGACCAAAGTAATACTAATAGACAACAGTGTAGCACCAACCCAACCAACAATGTGTTTTTGCTTAACAAAAATGAGCTAAAAAAACAAAAAATTGAAACGACGAAAGCAACCTTTTAACTTGATCAAAGGCCTAAAAGCCAAAAATAAACCAACTTTCATTACAAGACATTAATGTGATCTAATGATGAAATCACCCCAAACGTTAGTGATGGTTAGTGTGATCTAATGGTGAAGTTATAACATACATACCTATTGGGTTTCTGTATTAGGCTTATCTCATCCTTACAAATCCGGTTTGTAAGGTAAAGGTTGTCACCCTTTATAAACTCTTATCAAGAGTCTAGAGTCCTATCTTTTCTATGTGGGAGTGGGAGTTGGGTTTTTCCCATTACACTCTGTCACACCCAGCACTATTGGGATTGGTGCGTGAACATAAATAGAGGGTGGCCCGATTGATAGGCTCTGATACCATATCATGTAGAGTCTAATAATACCATCATGTTTCAAATTACATAGATCACACAAATGACATTTCAAAAACAATTTATTTTTTTGAAAAGTTTGTTATTTTTTAAGCCTCTTAAAAGAAAGGTGCTGAAAAGAAAGTAGATTCACATGAATGAACACACACTTCCAAAAAAGAGATGTTGGGTTATTTTGTTAGTTTTTGTCTACCTTTGGCATAAAACATGGAAAGCATTGAACATTTAGAGAGATCAAAGGCGGGTTGCATGCATTGAAGTTGTACAACAGTAAATCAATTTAAAGAAGAGAAAATGCAAAAGGATGAATAAAATCAAAAAAAGAGAAACAGACCTTAAATAATTAGACAGAAGATTGTTCCATTGACAGAGCAAAGATGAAGATCAATGTATGAGGAAAAGAAAACCCTAGCTTAACTTAGCTGAGCTGAGTTGAGCTTAGCAAGAAGAGTGAAGTGAAGAGAGTGAAAGTAATAAATGTTAGAGAGAGAGAGAGAGTGTATGTGATTTGTTTGAAATCTCATTTCCCAATGAAAGAAAGAAAGAAAAAGAAAAGTTAATATTAAACTGAAAGAGAATATACATAAATAAAAAGAATGGTAGTAGTAAATGCGTTTATTAGCATTAATGTAATAGTAATGGGATGAGAAAGCCTATGAAGAGAGAGAGAGAGAGAACAGAAACAGTAGAGACTAGAGAGGAAAAGAAAGAAGACAGTGTCGTCGTACGCTGAGTGAGGAATATTGTCAGAAAGCCGCGCTTAAAACTTGTTTTTCATCATTTCTCTTTCTTAAACTTATTTACTCCTTTCTCCTTTTTTAAATACAATTTTCATCAATATACATTAAAATATCAAAGGTAACATTAAATATCTCTATTAATTTGGTGATCATAATATATCTTTATGACAAATTTATTAATTTAAACATTTTTTAATATCCGACCTTTTTGTAGGAACGGAGAAAGTAATTTGATATCAAATTAAATAAATTAAAGTTCTAGAGACATAGCTCAATTGGCTAATGCCGAAATTGTAAGGTTGGACGTCGTAAACTGGGATCGAACCTAGGACCTCACAGTTATGTGTAAGTTTAATTTCAGTGTCGGACATCGTGACCCGGGTTCGAACCCGGGACCTCACAGTTATGTGTGATTTTAATGTGTGTGAGTTTAATTTCAATGAATTACTACTTCATCTAAGAGAAAAAAAAATTGAAGACAATGTATTCCCGGTTACACCCCATGTTTTTTACACCCCAAATTTGATATGCGACGTTTTTTATACCGCATGTATTCTTGGTTACATCTAAAATGATAAAATTACCTTTAAATAAAATTTAATTTTCAAATTCACCCACAAAATTAACACCTCTTCTTTCTTTCCTCTTCCAAAACTCAGTTTAAATAGGTCATGTAAACTGATTTTAAGTATACATGCTTGAATTCAGTTTAAGCAGGACATGTAAATTAAGTTTAAGTATGTCATTTAAACTTAGTTTTAAGTAGGTAGTGTAAATTGAGTTTAAGTGTTCATACTAAAAGTTAAATTTTTCTTTAATCTCTTCAACATTGTTTAGTGATTCTACGTAATCTTATTTCCAATATATACATGTAATCTCAGTTTAAGTAGGTTATGTAAACTAAGTTTACATGAACCTCTTTAAACTGAATTTAAGTTAACCTCAACAATGTAAATTAATGTACAATGCATAACATATCAACGTTGAAAGAAAAAAAATGAAACTCTAGCATCATTGAAAAAGAAGAAGAATTTCAATTACTTATATGCAATCGAGTATGGATGAAAGATGTTTTGATTCACTCTTCAATCTTCTATAGAGATTGATTGAACATCCATAATTGTTTGTGAGCGAAAGAGGGTGAATTTTAGAGTGATAATGAATGAATTCAAGTTTTTATAAAAATTTATATAAAATGGCAATTTTGGTATTATTGTAAACTTTTAAGTAAATTTGGATGTAACTAAAAATACATGGGGGTGCGAATAGAAAAATTCCAATAATTGTTATGTTATGACATACACGGATCTAGGAAAAGTGGTAGATTGCTCTAAAAAATGTAAATTTATACAATAAAAAAGAGTTTCGCTCATTAATTTTTTAAATCAAATGTGCAAATGCATTTGAGATTAAATTTTGAATAATTTCTACCATATTTTTGAAAATATAAAGACACATAAAGAACATTTTTAATTTGTAGATGTTGACGAGTCTTTCATTTTTCTAATATATAATATGATAATTTTTATAATCTCGAGTATTTTGCTCAATGATAATGATGTTATTATTATATCACATCTGTATTGCTAAATTTTTATAAATATCTATCATATAAAATCTTGCCCTCGCAATTCAACAGGATCCGTCACTGGTTATGACAATATTAATTTTTTATATATGTATACAATCAAATCACATCATTTATGTACATTTTTATAGTCACTTGGATCCTCTCCTCTCATTCTCTCATTATTCGTTTTATGTCTTTCTCTCTCTTGATATTCTCCCACTCTTAATCAAATTACATTTTACATGCATAATTGTCATTTTGATTACTGAATGTTCCCTCAATATATCGAAATTCTAAAATAATATTTGATTTTGCACTTCATTAATCCAAATATTCTTTGACATCAAAATAATCTCTAAATGTTGACATTGACTATTTTCATATAAAAACTTATATGACAGTAAGTAAGTATTTATCGGAAGATATGACAATAATGTAAGAGACAATTTTGATTAACATAGTGTACAGTCTAATACTATTTTGAAATTTTGATATATTGAATAACTATTGCTACTACTCGTTACACATTCACGGAACAAAATGTCTACTACCCCAAGTTTTTAATTTTAGCTATAAATATCACATGATTTCTTCTTTCAAAAAAAAAAATCACATGTTTTCTGTTGATACATTGTTCTCCCATTAATTACATGCATATAAAGAGAGCATATTTGTAGGCAATGAAAAGCTTTTGTCCACTTTCATCTTCAATGGAAGACTTTTTGTGATAATAAATAAACATGATGTCCAATACATGTAAAATCTATGAGAATAATAATGATTAGGCCGTTGTGTGAAAATCTGAAGTTTCGTAAATGGGTTGGTTTGCTTCTAAGGCTTGCAACAAGCAAATCTTTTAGTCTGAATTTGAAGTTTCAATTGCATAACAAAAATTAAGTAGTAATGAACTAGAAATATTAGTAAATAATTAGTTTTATTTTTAATTCATTTTACTCTTTTAAGTTTGATGGTTGTATTTAAGAAGACATTGTGTCTCATTTGGTAATCAATCAACATTTCAAGAATTATCTTCTTCTCTCTAAAACTCTCGTTAAAAACTATCTTTGGAATCCCAACACTTGAGACTTGATTTTGTAGGTTTGTCCCTAAAATCCAATTTTTCCGTCTAACATAGGTTTAATGTTGTGAATCAGTGGTTGTGTACTTGTGTTTAACTTATGCAGCAACAATGTTTTAGTGTTTGTTGTAAATGCGCACGCATTCAAATTTTAGCATTTAAGAATCTAAATGCAATGATTTTCTGCAGGTGTTGTCAAGAATTAGCTAACCTTGATGACAAAGACACTGAAATAGTTTAGGATCATGGACCTTGACAAGGATTTTTAGGATGTTTTGTTATTTGGAGATAGAGATTAGGCTTTAGATATGTATGTACTAATGTAACAGTGCTTTTGCTTACAAGGAACTTGTGCATGGAGTGAACTCAGTGAAGTGAGAGTACTCCTATGCTCCATGAGTTACATCTCTTTCTTAGCAACAATACTTGTTCAATTCATCTGATTATTCTGTACTATAGACATGATGATGTTCTAAATGTTTTGTACTCCAATGACATGTAGTAGTCATCATATATAAAGGTCAATATTTTTCAACATAATTGGTCTTGTACATTTAAAATGCTTTGAAAATGCTCAGTTTGCTAATAACCTAACCAAGCAGATGGTATTGGCTGAAACCTACTTTTAGCACATGCCAACATATCATAATAATCTACATGGTTGAAGCAATCACGGAAATCAGTAAAAAGCTTCTCAAACACCCTCCGTTGAACTTTGACTGATCTAGTGTAAGGATATGGAAGAAAAACCTGCTGAAAGTTATTGACATATATAATTGCAACCACTAAAAATTTCATCCTATTGCACAAATCTATGAAATAATGATAAAGAATATATAATTGTAAGTGTCTTTAGAAGAAGCAAGCAAAATACTAACTAAACTTACATCCCCTTCATGTGCAAGGCGTTTAAGTAAGCAAAAGGTATGCTGATTTTCTTCCAAATTGTCAAGAACAGCAAGCCAGATTCGAGATACAAGTTCATGGGCTACGTCTCTTGACTTGCCACTAGCAATAAACTGATCTGCTAAATCAAAACAAAATGAATGATCAAAGTTCTAATAACTATAAATAATAATAACAATGATAATATAATCCAACAAGAACAAGATAAACCAACTTCATTTCAATTAGAATCAAAGGATCAATTCAGTTTGATATGTCAAAATAAAGTTGAGAACCGGCATGGTATATGGTCGCCTTTGCTAGATTATGGGCAACCATATCAGCTTCTCTCCTAAAAAACTCGACATAATAGATGTTACGGGATAAAAGCAAAAGGACATAAAGATATAAGTGTAACAATAAAAGTAAATATGGTGGGGCATGCCACACCAATCATAGTTCCGTGAAGTATTCCACCATGAGGAGGCATAATGGAAAGTTGAAGCTGCTCTTTCAAAAACAGATAACTGTGCCCAACAATCTCATCCACTTGTATATCAGGATCAGAAGCAAATATCTGTTGACTTATATGTAAGGCCATGAATCTCCTGAAATCATTAACATACAATATCAATTTGTGAAACATTAATATAATTATAAACTATATAGAATACGAACTCGAATCCTGATTGTAACAGTCTTTGATCAAGTTTTACTTACCTTCTGGCTAAACCTGGAGGAATAGGTCCAGGCCAAGTTTGAGAAGGATTGGTGAATGGATAGATGTGAGAAAGAGCAGCTTGCCAAAAACATTCAGTTCTGAAAAGAGATGCCCACTGCTTCTTGACACATGATATTTGTGTCCAATCACTCACTCCTGTTCTTATGAATATCTCTATCACCACATGATCTGGAAGTTTCTCTATATCAATCATCTCTTTTGAATTTTTACTCTCCATAAAGATTTCTTCTATTGGTTTCTTATATCTCTTCTGTTCATATATAGATAGAATGAAGAGAAATTGGACGTTGGATGAAAATATGAGAATGGAGTTCCAAACACGTCTTCATTATTATGATGTTATGATATGATGATGGACATTGGTTGGTTGGTAAACAATTGAATTTTTTATTTTTTTTTATTAAAGGAAATTGAAAATTATTTATATACTATTTATTATTAATATTTGGAGATGATGTTGCTATTTTACCACCTAACCACCAATGATTTTAATTTTAACCAAAACTAGAAAAGCAATACAATCTATTTTAATTTCACCACCCATAGTGTACTTATGGTCCATAGGTTGCAGTAATGGATGGGTTCCCATATTTTGGCTGCCAGCCCCATCACCTTCCTCATCATCCAGAATCAGAATCACATTCTTCTGTCTTCATTTTATCACCCTTTGATCTTATATCATTATATATCACCATGTCACTACCACCATCAAGTTCCATTCATTTTCAATAGGTATGAACACTTTTTTTATGGATCCTTCTAAGTTTCATTAAGTGGACGTACGGTTATTTGAAAAAATAGCAGTGAGTCGTCATGGCTCACCCTGATTTTCACAAATCCACCGTGATGTTAAACATACATTTAGTATCAGATTGAACGAGGATGACAAGGAACTCGAAGAGATTTCAAGTATGATGAACTACTCTCTCTATCCCTAATTATAAACACACTCTTACACAAAAGAAAAAAAAATTGTCACTAAATGTAAGCTCTTATACAAATTACTAGATGCATGTATTTTTATTTTTTTTCCTAAACATACCCCTAATTAATACAACTAACTTTTCTTTAAATATGAAAAGTCAAATTTAATACACATAGAAATAAAAAAAAAATTAGTAATATTGACATACAAAATAGACACATTAATTATAATAATTTTTCTTAAAAAATATGAAAAAGGCGAAGAGAGCTTAAACATAGGGAACGGAGGGAGTATTTGGTAGATACAATCTTAACGTCAGGGTTGGAAGCATTTACTTAAGAGTTCAGAGTATAACAAATAATCTCTGTCTATGTTTTTAGCCTTTGCTTACCATTTTATTCAAATGATGCTTTATTGAAATGCAAAATTTAAAGAACTATCAGCTTGACATCTGATATAAAACACAATTGAACACAAACCATATCATACAACAATGAAATTGAAATCAATAGATACAAAACAAATTTACAGCACCCCAACCCCCTTCCCCCAAAAAGTATCAAGTTCAAATAATATCACAACAATTGCATATTATTTCCCTATTCAATGAGAACAATTTCTTTATTTCCATTTCTCCAAATAACGACGGCTCGTCAACTATTACTGTTATCTCCGACAAGCAGTACGAGTCTTAAACTACCGATCAATGCTCATCAATAGAGTGATTGAGCTCTCGTAAACACAAATACCCCTCCTCCATCAACAGCACGACCCAAAAGCATATTATCATCCAAATAAATCAGGTAATATAGTCCTCCTACCAATTCCCTATAATTCAAAAGAGCCTTATGTGCTTAATTTTCCAATAAAGACACTAACTAATTCAACAAAGTGGCCCATCATATATATACCTTCCTGGATCCCTCACGGGGACTTGAGCTTTGAAAGAATGGTGATATTGCAAAATCAGCAGGGGAAAAATACACTGTATAATGCCTAAAAAAAAAAAACACTGTATAAGTTAACGGCCATCAAGTCTTTCACACTACAATTAGGCTATTCACATAAAATATATCACCAAAGTTTTGATTTCAAGCAGAAATGGTATCTAGGTATCGAATATCGGTGTAGGACAGTGCATTCAAATTAAAGTGCAACAGACGATTTAAGCTTGACTTACCTGCAAACTTATAAACGATCATGGTAGTATTGCTGGAGAAATTAGAGACTGCAGCTGTTCACTAATATTTATATCTTGAACTGTGATCTGCCACGTAAAAATTGCACATTTTTCATAACAGCATCATAGCAAGCAACCAAAGAAGGAAATGTCATATTCATACCAGAATAACAACTTATATGATAGTATTTTCTCAATCTTCGTGATGCAGAAGTGAACTTTTTGAGGGATCACCTCATCATCATAATAAAAAAATCAGATTATATTAGTGAAATGATGTTTGGACATCAAAATATTGATGTCAAATATGGTATCTTTTGTTTTTTGTGTGTATTTTTGAAATGTGTGTAAAGTATAGAAGATAAAAAGTAAGACACAGTGATAAACACGTATGTTGTCAGTATTTTGATGTTCAAATAACACAATTGTTATATTAAGCCTAGCAGTGCATAAGCTGTTAAATAAAATTTGGCAATTCCGCGTGGGAAAAATGTCAGTACTTGTGATAAATATCATAAGCAAAACTGAAGTTGATGTCCAACCTTTGAAAAAACTTGTAATTACCAAAAGAAGTAAAAGTATGCATCATGTACTAAGAGTACCAGGCATCTGTTTAGATATTTTGTATCTCAAGTTGTAACTATAGTAAAAAACATGTTCATGTAAGTAAAAATGATTGCCTCTTGAAACTGAAGGTAGATATTAAGGACTGATACAAGAGTAAATTTGGCAGATACAACCAATGTAATTACACCTTCTTGTTCCTGCATGATGTAGGCTAAGATTTTTTTAATAGTTGGCCCAAAAGTGAGAGCAACAAACCTCACGCATAAGTATTTCATCCAATTTAGTTTTTCCAACCATCTAAGGTTAGGCTAGGTGTTAGGAAGAGAACAATAAGTGCAACTCTTAGAATCAAAAGAACTAGGTTTTGAGTAATTCACTTTCCCGCATATTTGAATTTTGAACACACCCTTGGAGATAAAACTGTGAAATTCTTAGCTAGCATGTAAATCATGGCTCTTAAATTTACACAACATGTCTACTGTGACTAAAGCAAAACTGTTACAGCACATTTTATGTTCAAGATGCATCCATTGTTATTTTCCTGCCGAGAGGATGAAGTATACAATACTCATGTTGTCATCAAAAGCCTAAGAATGATCAGAGTTATCTGGGGGAAATGGAAAGTGAAATATAAGTATGCTTTGACAAGTAGGAACAACTTGATTGCAACTAAGAAGCTAAGTAAGAAAGTAAAAAAAGTAAAGGAATTACGGACAACATTGCGAATAAGAGACTCGTGAGGAAGCAAGGATGAGAAGGCACGGAGCAAGAGATTCTTCATTTTAATAAGATGAGAAACCTTAATTTGTTAACTCGTTACGCTCACATTCACAAAGTCAGGATGGCCGAGTGGTCTAAGGCGCCAGACTCAAGTTCTGCTCTTCGAGAGAGGGAGTGGGTTCAAATCCCACTTCTGATATTTATCTCTTTTTTTTCTTCTAATTAATGACTTTTTTTAAAAAAATAATAAATCTAACTGCCTTCTTTTTCTAACTACTTCTTTTTTCTCTAAAATAAATGAATTCGTTACCTATTTAAGAAAAGGATGGTATTTTTTTTTAGTGGAACCAAAATAGTATTGATAGCAATAGATTTGTAATTTAAATGTGTAATAGGTTGAAAATAATAGGTTTTTTTTTTACAATGCTAAGAGAAAACAACAAGATGAAACAAAAACTACTCCCTAGAGAAAAATAGTTTTTGGAGAAGCATGATTGCAAAGATTAACATGCAAGGATGCTCTAAGTTTGGTTATAAAATTTGCACGAGTAAGGATTGACACCAAATTTAATCCATTTATTTCATTCAATCGAATTAACATGTTTATTTTCTTGATATCTTTTGATAACATCCATAGTATCTCACACTATCATTTCTTTCTTTATATGTTTGTTTCATTTCTCTCTCGTTTGTCCAAGCCTTCTCCACATGGACATGTATATCATCATCCGTTGCAAACACAAAGAAGGAGTTAAACATTTATGAAAATGCTATAACCAACAAATCATTTATGATTTAAAGTAGGATACACTAATTTCACAACAAATTCCACTCTCCTGAATAAATTGTAAAGCTTCTTGATTCTCAAAATTGAGGTTATAATCTCTTTAAATAGGATACTCAATGAGGTGATTAATCTTTTTCTAAAGTTCTGTAAAAATAATATTTATGATTATAATTTCTAACCACAAACAAAAGGTTTTGATATTAGATGAGCGACTGTTAGCTAGGGGTGGCAAAATAGGCCCGGTCCGTCGGGTCAGCCCGTTTAACCTGCCATTTTAGGCGGGCTGGGTGAGATTTTGAACCCATCTCTTTAGTTGGCCCGCCCTTGTTAAGCCCGCTGAAAAAGAGGGTCATAACGGGGTGGGGCAGACTGGCCCGCGGGCTTACTAAACTTTCTTTTTTTACTATTAATGACCGAATTTTTAATTTACATACCCCATAAACAATGGGCCAAATAATATCAAACCAACATCAAATTGTCTCACTCTCATTGATAGTGATAACTGATAACTGATTCACCACTAGTCAACTACCTCTAGAAAAAATCTGATTTACCACTGCATTGTATTGAAACTTATTTCATGTTGTTGGATTTATTTTGTAATTTGTTTTATGTTGGATGTATGGAATTTATTTTGAGATTTGTTTAATGTTAGAGTCTTTATATTGAATTTATTATTTTTATAATAGCAGCGTATTTGCTAATAATAATCGACAAAAAATATTTTAAAAAATAGATGGGCCAGCCCGCCAACCCGCTAGTCCGCCTTTATGCGGGGCGGGGTGTGAGTTTGAGCCACCCCCTCAAGTTGGCCTGTCCCGTTTTTGGCGGGCTAATAGCGGGTTGGGCCTAAGCGGGGCGGCTGGCCCGTATTGCCATTCCTACTGTTAGGAGTACAATAGAGACAAATAAAGAATGTCCGAAAAAAAAAAAAAAAAAAAAAAAAAAAAGAGGAGGAAGATGATTGCATTGAATATTATGATTTTGTTTACAGGTTAGATATTAGTTGGAAAAATACTAATCATTTGATCAAATAAATTGAATGGATCATATTTGGTGCGGATCCTCACTCAAATTTGTATGTGTATCTTTTTGAAAAAAATGTGTGTATGTGTATTGTTAAGTGTATCTTTTCCGGTGTCCATAAGATTTTTCAATAAAGGTTCGACCTCTTTTGCGAATAAGAAAAACTACACAAGACTTAACTTGTGATTAATTGCACTATGGTTGGTCGACAAAGTTTTTCATCTCTTGTAAATCATATGAACTATAGCAGTGAATGGTAATTATTTCATTTAAAGATAAGTTTTAACCTTTTTGTGAATTGATAACTCTTTAAATGTGAGTTTTATGAGTGAGTCTGCACTGCTTGGATTATTACCTATAACTATAAATTAGAAATTTAAATCATTGTATTGAGTCTAATAATCTAGAATTATTGTCTAGTAGAGTCAAGCACATTAGGTGTTAGATATTGTTAGATTTTCACTTGGTTGTTAATTGATATAGAAGAAATTTTGAACCTTTGTTGACCCAATGAATCATTCACAATTACACTTATCACAAGTTAAGAACCATAGTTCACCTGATTTACAATAAAGGTTTCTCCTTTAGTTGATTGATGAACTAATCACAATTTAATTGATCATAAGTTAAGTTTCAATGCAGTTCATCTAGTTCACAAGAGAGGTCAAACTTTTGTCAGTCAATAAATTAACCAGAGTTCTATTAATCACAAGATAAGTCTTATTGTAGTTCATTTGATTCACAAATGAGCCGAACCTTTGACTACCAATGAACTCACAATATTTCAACTGATCACCAAATTTTCGTTTGTGACGAATAACTTACCCACAACTATTGAAAAGTAACCTAGAAAAATAAACCATAAAAGAAACAGAAATGATAAATAGACACAAAAAATGTGACACATAAATGACATCATACATGTATTCTACCATACTATATTGTTGCTGAATACATCTTTTTTTCTTTTTTCTTTTCCCTTTCCCTTTCTTTCCCTTACCTGTTCCTTGTACACGGTTGTAAAAATTCTTCTTTCATTCCTCGTACATTGTTCAACTTCCCTTCCCTGGACACTTTTCAACGATGGCAGCCAGAACAAATTGTCCCATTTCGAGTACCGCACATCGTCGTTTCCATCGAGGAGATGACCGACGATGAAGATTATGTTGACGACGTTGGTGATGGGTGAAGGCGATGAGTTAATCGGTGAAGGTGATGACACGCCAGAGAGGAGAGAAGAACGGGGGGGCGAAGGAAGGATCTCAGGCAGAGAATCTGAAACGGGCAGTGAGTGGAGAGAACAAAGACGATGAAGGAAGTTAGAGCAGGTGGTCACTGACGAGAGAACAATGAAAGGAGGAGAAAGATCTGAAACGGACGGTGAGGGAAAGAGATAACAAGCGGTCGGTGGTGAGAAGAGAGAGAGAGAAGGACGCACAGAGAAGAGAATGAAGAGAGTAGGTTGTGTTTTGACAAAATTGCCCCTGTTTTAATGTTGAAATGTCAAAACTATTCATGGTGTTGTATTTGTGTCAAATAATTTGTGTTTGTTTATCATTTCTCAAAAGAAATAACATAGATACTAATTGGTATTTTGAAAGGAAAAAATCCACCAGCTCTTATTTATATAAAGCACTATCACAAAGAAACTTTTGATAGCATTATGAAAGAAAAAAAGTGATACCTTAAGCAATCCTATAATAGCGCTTAAACGATAAAAAAAAGCTATCGTAAACCACTTTGTTATAACGCTTATAGGCTAAAGAGTTTTGTAAAACCAATCTTAGACAGCGCTTAAAAGTTAAAATGCTATCTAAAGCCATCCTTAGACAGCGCTTTAAAGCAAAAACACTATTTATAACCAAAAAAAATGCTATCTAAGCTCTTTTTTGGTATCATAACCAACTTGAAATCATAAAGATATATACCAAAAAGACATGAAGACATCAGTGTAACAGTAAAAGTAAAGAAGGTGGGGCATGACACACACACCAATCATGGTTCCGTGAAGTAATCCACTATGAGCAGCCAAAGGTATAATAGAAAGTTGAAGATGCTCTTTCAAATAATTGTTGATTTATATGTATGGTCATGAACATCCTGAAATTATTAACATACAATATCAATTTGTGAAACACTAATAATATAAACTACATAGGATCCGAACTCAAATCCTGACATTAACAATCTTAATCATGTTTTACTTACTTTTTGGATAAACCTGGTGGAATCGGTCTGGGCCAAGTTTGAGAAGCATTGGTGAATGGATAGATGTAAGAAAGAGCAGCTAGCCAAAAACATTCAGTTCGGAGAAGAGATGCCCATTGCTTCTTGACACATGATATTTGTGTCCAATCACTCACTCCTGTTCTTATGAATACCTCTATCATCACATGATCTGGAAGTTTCTCTATATCACTTATCTCTTTTGAATTCTTCCTCTCCATTTCTTCTATTAGTTAGTTTCTATCTCTTCTGTCCATATGATATATAATAGTAGAGATAGAATGAAGGGAAATTGGAGGTTGGATGAAAAAATGAGAATGGAGTTCCAAACACGTCTTCATTATTATGATTTATGATACGACGAAGGACATTGGTTGGTTGGTTAACAATTGAATATTATTTAACTTTTATGGGTTATGCTAACCATTACCCTTAGGGCATTAGCTAAAATAATTTATAAATTTTATGTATATAAAGTTCCTTTTCAATGTTTTGAATACACCATTTCAATAAAAAAAAATCTTATAGCATTTCCCAATTTTTTTTTTAAGGAACCCAACTTTTATTTATAATAATTAATATATTTGGGCATGTTGATGCTCTTGCAGATTCCTGTTGTTATTATGTAACCGAAAAAAAGAACTCCTGTTGAATTTAACCACCTAGCCAGCAGTGATTTTAATTTTAGCAAAAATTAGAAAAGCAAAAAAAATTGTGTGCTTGCCGGTCCATATAGGTTACATTAGTGAATGGGTCCCCCGTATAATGGCTGCCGGCCCCATATTATCACCATGTCATATGTCCCATACAGAGCAAAGAAATGCAGTGGTGGTTCTTCGATAGAAATGTGGTGTACGATGTTCTGGCGTGGAAGAAAGTGAGCTTCTATAGAGGAGGAGAACGTTAACACTCCAACACTCAAGTATCAAGAAGAGGTGATTTGTGAAAAAAAAGTGGTGAGTGAGAAAACCATTACCAAGGGCCAGACTTATATAGGCAAGGAGGTTAATAATTGTCTCGGTAAAATCCGACGTCATTTGAGAAAACCATTACCAACGGGATCAACTTAGGGTGCGCTCCTGTGTGGTAAGCTGCACAGGACATTTTGAAGACTTGAAGTTAAATTTTGCAGCAGTCTCAACCTAAAAATGAAATCAAATATATTCGAAGACTCTCCTTGCTCAATCTCAGCCTGGGCATCATGCAATATCAAGAACGCACCTCTGGAATATTTAAAAATTAAAATATCAGGCAAGAAATTGTTGGAATTCAGAACCACACCAGTGTAATGAGAGGTTATGTTGTGCCTCTAACAAAGCTATAATCCACAGTTCAGCAATAATGGTTCTTCAAGTCAAGTCAATCCTTACATTCTAGAAGTCATACGTGTCTGTAAAAATCAACCAATTTTAAAAACTTCATGGAAAAAAAAAATTATTTAAAACCTTTAGCTAAACTCAAAATGAATAAATGCAAGACTTGTTGAAATCTATGGTGATTTGGATAATGTGTTGCACACCAAGTGTACCCACGATTTAATGTTTTAATATCCAAGCTTCAAATAAAATTAATTAGAATGATAGTCAAGTAGAATTTAACCACAATTCACAGCATAAGGGTTGGTGACACTCATTAAGATGGAAGCACTTTACTTGAGAGTTCAGAGTATATACAATTTGAATTCCATGTTTTAAACAAAAAGGTGTTTATTTGAGTTTTTTTTCTTCAACCTCTCACTTTGTATGTATTTGGCTTTTGCTTACTACTTTGTTCAAATGGTGCTTTGTCTAATGCGCGCAATCTAAAGAACTATCGGCTAGATATCTAAAGAACTGTCAGCTAGACATCTGATAGCCAAAGTTACATTGAACACAAACTATATTAATATACAATAATGAAAAGAAATCAACAGATACAAAACAAACCTACAACACACCGTCCCCTTCACCCAAAAAGTAGTAAGTTCAAATAATATCACAACAATAGCATATTATTGCCTTATACAATGATGATAATTCCTTGTGGACTATAGGCCTCCAATCTATTTCTTCCTCTCCATATGGCCAGTTCCTCAACCACGGCTTATCGAGTGTTACTGTTATTGCTGTCAAGCAGTAAAAGTCTTAAACTACTGATCAATGCTCGTCAGTAAAGTGATTGGGCTCTCGTAAACACAAATACTCCTCCTCCACCAACAGCACGGCCCAAAAGCATATTATCATCCAAATAACTCAGATAATATAATCCTCCCACTGATTCCCTACAATCCAAAAGAGCATTATGCGCGTAATTTTCCAATAAAGACACTAATCAATTCAACAAAGTGACCCATCATATATATACCTTCCCGGATCCCTCACGGGAAATTGAGCTTTGAAAGCACGGAGATATTGCAATATCTGCAAGAGATAAACACACTGTATAAGTTAACAATTATGTCGTATGCATATCTTGTCTGCATTGATCCTCATGCAGAAAATCTACCATTACGCCATTAACAAATATATCACCAAAGTTTTGATTTGATGCAGAAACAGTTTCATGACATAAGTTATTGGTGTCAATGGTATCACGTATTGAATGCCAGTACGACAATGCGCACAAAAATGAGCTAAAAAAACAAAAAATTCAAACGACGAAAACAACCTTTTAACTTGATCAAAGGCCTAAAAGCCAAAAATAAAGCAACTTTCATTACAAGACATTAATGTGATCTAATGATGAAATCACCCCAAACGTTAGTGATGGTTAGTGTGATCTAATGGTGAAGTTATAACATACATACCTATTGGGTTTCTGTATTGGGCTTATCTCATCCTTACAAATCCGGTTTGTAAGGTAAAGGTTGTCACCCTTTATAAACTCTTATCAAGAGTCTAGAGTCCTATCTTTTCTATGTGGGAGTGGGAGTTGGGTTTTTCCCATTACACTCTGTCACACCCAGCACTATTGGGATTGGTGCGTGAACATAAATAGAGGGTGGCCCGATCGATAGGCTCTGATACCATATCATGTAGAGTCTAATAATACCATCATGTTTCAAATTACATAGATCACACAAATGACATTTCAAAAACAATTTATTTTTTTGAAAAGTTTGTTATTTTTTAAGCCTCTTAAAAGAAAGGTGCTGAAAAGAAAGTAGATTCACATGAATGAACACACACTTCCAAAAAAGAGATGTTGGGTTATTTTGTTAGTTTTTGTCTACCTTTGGCATAAAACATGGAAAGCATTGAACATTTAGAGAGATCAAAGGCGGGTTGCATGCATTGAAGTTGTACAACAGTAAATCAATTTAAAGAAGAGAAAATGCAAAAGGATGAATAAAATTAAAAAAAGAGAAACAGACCTTAAATAATTAGACAGAAGATTGTTCCATTGCCAGTACGACAATGCGCACAAATAAAAAAAGCAACAGATTAAACTAAGGTTGATTTACCTGCAAACTTATAAAAGATCGTGGCAGTATTGCTGGAGATATTAGAGCCTGCAGCTGTTCGCTAATATTTATATCTTGAACTGAGATCTGCCAGGTATAAATTGCTCATTTGTTATGTAAGCATCATACCAACCAAAGAAGGAAATGTCGTATTCATACCAGAATATAAATCATGTATGATAATCCTTTTCTTGATCTTAATGAAGTGGAAGTGAAATTTGAGGGATCACCGTCATAATAACAAATCAGATTATATTATGCCTAGCATATATGTTTTATGCTCCAACATTTCTTGAGGAGTAATAGTAAACTGTATAATAAAATATGGAAATGGGGCATGGAGAAAATGTCATTAATTGTGATAAATATCAAAAGCAAATTGAATGTGGATGATCTCTACAACCATTAGAACCAACCTTTTAATTAATAACAAGAGAAGAGAAATTATATGTTGCAAAATATTGGCATCTGCTTATGTATATTGTATCTCAAAGAAAGTAATAAACATGTTCATCCATATTAAAATGATTACCTCTTGAAACTGAAGGTAAATATTTCGGACCGATACAAGAGTGAACTTGGCAGATACAACCAATGTAGCACCTTCTTGTTCCTGCACCAATGTATCTCAACCAAAGTAAACATGTTCAAGCTGACGAAGGAAGGACACTAAAGCTTAATTAGTTCAGGGGAAAATCAAAGATAGATTGTCAATATTTCTTCAAAGCTGAAAGTGAAAGATGCTACAGCTTTTAGAAATCAGAAAGGGATTTAAAGATGAACCATTGAGGCTAACTTGATGTAGCAAATTATTCCATTTTTTTACATGTTATTATAAAAACTAATATTATTGTAAACAGATAACATGTCTAAATGTTCTCAAGATGGATGTGATTGGATCTCATTCATTCTACTAGGAGCGACACTTCCTCTTGTGGAGGAATTTTGAGAAATCACAATGGCCACTTCATCAACGGCTTCTAAAGCAATATCAATTCAAGTAATGCTATATTTGCTGAGATATGAGCTCTTTTAAGTGAAATTAATCCCTCTCTCTCTCTCCCTCCCTCTCTCTCTCTCTATTATTAAAATAATCTTTGAAGTTGACTCCCTAGTTGTTTTCAATATGGTCAAGAAATGTCATTCATCATATATCTTGCTCTCCAAATTCTCGTAGAAGATATTAATGAGCTAATGCAACTTCCAAACTGGACAGCTATTCTCTGCCATGCTCTTAGAGAAGCAAATAATTGTGACCACTTCTTAGCTCAACTCGGGCATACTGCCCCGTTTTCTTTGCTTGTAACTTATACTGGATGCATTTGCATCCAACCCTCTAGTGCTTAATAATATTCCACTTCTCAAAGGTGAGAACAACAGACCTCAAGAATAAGTATTTCATCCAATTTAGTTTTTCCAACCATCTAAGGTTAGGCTAGGTGTTAGCAAGAGAGCAGTATGTGCGACTCCTAGAATCAAAGGAACTAGGTTTTGACTTTTGAGCCTTTTGAGTAATGATGTTATTTCACTTTCTGGTATATTTTAACACACCCTTTAAGATAAAAAAAAACTGTAAAATTCTTAGCTATCATGCAATCCCGGGATGAAGGCTAAACAGTTAAAGCATGTGTCATGTTGAAGATACGTTATTAGTTCTTAATCCAGGATGAAGTATACTTATATAGTCATACTCTCTCAAAAGCCTAAAAACCAAATCCTAGCAATGCATATGCGTTTTCAATTATATGAAAGCAATCACCGGTAACAGGAATAGACAACTTTAAGTATGGTTTCAGAAGTACGAACTTGATTGCAACGAGCTAAGTAAGAATGTGAAAAGTAAAGGGAATTACCTCAAAGAAATTAGGAATACTCCAGCGGACAACATTGCGAATAATACCTCCATTAGAGGTATCACGGCATTCAAATTTCTGAAATACTTGTCCAACCTATCTCATCATATCATAGAAGCAAAGAATGTAAAAATAAAATGGTAAGAAAAGAGGGAAAGCAATGACGGATAGATAGATAGATAGATACTTGAAAGAAAGGAAGAGTAGCAGCAGCTTGGAAGAGAATGAGAACATCAGGAGCGGAAGTATACTGCAAGCGCCAAGTTCCGTCCAACTTATTAAAATCAATTGGGTGACCCAAGTTCCTTCCTTCCACATTCACCTTACAGAGAAAAATTGATTATAAAGAAAGAAAGAAAGAATGCGAGAAATTGAAAATAGAGTAGTAACTAACAAGAGCTTCCTCGATAGAAGAACGTTGATGAGGAGTTGTTAAGAGTCCTCTTTGTGTGTCTTGGACAGATGTTAAAAGCTCATGCTTCTTGTTTTCTAGTTCAGAATCATATGCCTTCAAAAACAAATTAAAGTGATTAACCAAATCTATCTATAATATATAATTAGAATGGAAACCTTACTTACCTGAGTAACAGCAGATGGCAGCATAGCCATGGAAATGGATTTTGATTTCCTATTAACATTGTAATTGGTGAGTGTATGGCTTCTCCTATTATTAATAATACATAGTGATGAACTCAAATTGAGAGCCAAAGCCATTTTCCCCAACTCAACTGCCAAGCTAAACTTCACGTTCGTTCTCCCTTAACCAGTTACAGTAACGCTCGCGTTCTAGCCATCACACAATATTTTATTATTGATTCTCATAATAAATAACATGTTACTACCGAACCAAGCATCATCAAATAGTCAGGATGGCCGAGTGGTCTAAGGCGCCAGACTCAAGTTCTGGTCTTCGAAAGAGGGCGTGGGTTCAAATCCCACTTCTGACATTTTTTCTTTTATTTTTCTTGTCTAACTCGTTATGTTATTATACTAGGATTTTAAATTAAAAAAAATGCAATTTAAAAATGATGAATACCTCTAAATAAGAGTAAGAAACATACTAGTCACTAGATTAACTAACGAAAGTCTCATTCATAGTTGTATGAGGATACCCGAACACCCTTTAACAATAATTAATTAAAATGCGATCATGAACAACCACCAAATAAAAGTTTAAAAATGATGAATACCTTTCAATTTTTCAATCCACTCCAATGTTAGCATGATTCTCATCTTGCATGTTATAAGTACTTTTGACTGAGAATTCTCGCTTGTTCGTGTCTCCCAAACAATAATAGCATGACCATTGACACTAGAAGGAGCCGAGAGCTAACACTTTCTCAGCTTTATTGTTAGGTAGGTTGTCAAAAAGAAAATTTTGATCTCATCTAAACTCTATTTATAAATATTTATCAATACGCATAAATTCAAAGTGACACAACTAAAATTTGAACAATTCAAAGTCTTTGTTCTCCTTCGATTTCTTCAAAAAAGAAAAAACTTTATTGTTTTTCGATCTCTTCCTCACATATTTTTTTAAGCAAAAAATTGTTACTGTGTTATACTACCATTAGATTTTAAACAAAAAAATATATTTTGATATGCCATACACCGGTCTTTCCAATGATAACACCCTCTTGTTAAATTTGTAATTTTTTGAAATATATTAATTTATATTGTTATGAAATTCATGCAATAAACTTTTTTTTTAATCCTTAAAAAAACGTTTTTTTTTAACATAGTTCGGTCTAACCAGTGTCATATAATTCTATATGATTTAACACTTGTATAATTTTTTATATATAAAAACCGAGTTAAACAACCGGGTTATTTGGTTCATGCATTCGACTCTACCAATGAACAAATGGTTTGATCAACAAAGTTAAAGACGCAATACCTTGATCGGGTTGATCACTAGTTGAGTTTTTAATACATTGTTGTATTACATTAAATGGTAATGAGTCGTTTTTTATTACCAAGTTAGTGGCTTTTTTTTTAGGGACAATGGATGGTTTTTGACAACCAAGTTAATGGGTGGTTTTTAATACATGTACATTTTGTTATAAAAACCGAAAAAAAAAAAAAAAACAACCGAGTCATCTAGATCATACATACGGTTCAATCAATGATGGATGGTTTGACCAATAAACCAATAACTCATTATTTTTACTTGATTGATCATCAATTTAGTTTTTAAGACACTATTGCATTCTATTAGTAGATAATTTTAACCGGTTAATAAATGATTTAAAATAATATAGCAAATTGAAACTCACATATTGGAGTCTAGGTTAAATATGACGGATGCAGCAAATATGTGAAAGCGCCAAATTTTGAGGTGGTGAATATGATATGATCTACTAGCAAGATTGGGTGAATAAAGTAGAGAGAAAAGAAGTTAAATCTGGAAGGTAAGTAAATGAATTGATGAGTGAAAATGGAGGGAGGATGTTGAAGAAGTAGAATGAATTGAAAGAGTGGAAGTGACGACGTGGGAAGGAGTGGTAGTACATGTTTGGATTGGATTGGATGATAAAAAAAAAAGCAGTAGTAAATGAATGAGAGAGAGAGTTAAAAAAAAGAGGAAAGAGCGTGAACCACATACATACATGATACATGTGTCGGAACCCGGTCATTATTTGTTTTATTATAAATAAATAATAAAATAGAAAAGGCACTATTACTCTCATCATCAAATCAAATATCAATCATACTCTATATCTCTCTCTCTCTCTCTGGGTTTTTGATCCAGATCTTCTTCTTCGTGGATCTGTCTGTAAAGTAACAAAATGCCTGCCGTATATGGAGGAGCTCGTATGACCACCTTCGAAGACTCCGAGAAGGAGAGTGAATACGGTTATGTTCGCAAGGTCAGTTCTCTTTCATTTCTTTTTCACTAATTGATCTATCTATCTGCGATTATCATGATTTCATTCAAAATTCCAATTCCTGCTGTTTTATATTCTTCCATCGCCGCACGCACACTCCTAATTCAACTATTTTATATTTCTTCAACTCCCTACACGATCTATCTATCTGCTATTCAATTTCATCCATAATTACAGGTGTCTGGACCTGTCGTCATTGCTGATGGCATGAATGGGGCTGCTATGTATGAATTGGTTCGTGTTGGTAATGATAATCTCATCGGTGAAATTATTCGTTTGGAAGGGGACTCTGCCACTATCCAAGGTACTTCTGGATACATCTTTTTCTGTTCCTTTTTTTTCTAATCAAAAAATAAATCTAATTGCTTCTCTGCTATTTCAGTTTACGAGGAAACCGCTGGCTTAATGGTTAATGATCCCGTGTTACGTACTCACAAGGTTAGATTCTCTATATCCATTTATTTCTCTTGTTTTGTTTGTTTTCTCTTTTGCGTACTTTGATTGACGAGTAGTATGCGTCTTAACTTTAACAGCCTCTGTCTGTGGAGTTGGGACCTGGAATATTGGGAAATATTTTTGATGGAATCCAGGTTTGTATTTTTCCTACGAATATTTGGTTATAAATATCTGATTTCAATTGCCGGCTTTTTGAAAATTTGAATATTTTCTATCTTAACAGAGGCCATTGAAAACTATTGCCAAAATATCTGCTGACGTCTATATTCCTCGTGGTGTGTCTGTTCCTGCACTTGACAAAGATACACTTTGGGAATTTCAGCCTAAGAAAATTGGTACATATTGTTGCATTTTATGCTTAAGTTCTATAAAGAAAACATATTCACGGCCTGTTTGTTCTGATATTCTGTTCTATTTTATTACTGGTGACAGGTGAAGGAGATCTATTAACTGGTGGAGACTTATATGCTGTACGTTTTCTAGCCAATTAGATTACCCTGTGCGTTGTTATATGTTCTATTTGTAGATTTTTTATCCTGAATCTTTTTGTGGATTGTTTACCATTGCAGACTGTTTTCGAGAACAGTTTAATGGAACACCGTGTCGCACTTCCTCCTGATGCCATGGGAAAGGTTACCTATGTAGCACCAGCTGGCCAATATTCCTTGAAGGTTTGTCGGTTAAACTTCTGTTGTTTATTTAGCTCTATTTCTGTTAGAAGATCATTATCAAGTTCATTGGTTCATTTTTATGTTTAGAGTGATGTGTGTGTGTATTTTGGCAGCTCTTCCAAGTTTAAATGCGTTTATACATATTTTTTCCTGCACTCTCAAGCTTTTCTATATCTTTTGCAATATTTGGTTACATTATTTCTATTATTTGCAGGACACTGTGTTAGAACTCGAGTTTCAAGGTGTCAAAAAGAAGTTCACCATGCTTCAGGTTTGTGGCCATTTCTTTTTTTTAGTTGCTTGATTGAAGAATTGGTCTTCCTTATCCTTCATTATAACTTAATATACATATTGTACCAATTTTCAGAGTTGGCCTGTACGTACACCGAGGCCTGTTGCATCAAAACTTGCAGCCGATACTCCTCTTCTTACTGGTCAAGTAAGCCCAATTTTTATTTTGTGCCTTCTGTATGATCAAATTCTGATAGTTTCATGCCTGATGACTTCTGTTTTGCGTAGCGTGTTCTTGATGCCCTTTTCCCCTCAGTACTTGGTGGGACCTGTGCCATACCTGGAGCTTTCGGTTGTGGCAAAACAGTCATTAGTCAAGCTCTTTCTAAGGTGATTCTAACACACCATGTCAAGGAACAACGATGATGTAACTATAAATCGCTTTTAATAATTTGGCAGACCTCTTAATTTTTCCTTTTTTCCTCTTTGGCAGTATTCAAATTCTGATGCTGTTATTTACGTTGGTTGTGGGGAACGTGGAAATGAAATGGCAGAGGTATGCTTCCTTTTATGTTATTTATATCAAATATCTGTGATTGACCTTGCTGTTATGCGGCCGGTAAACCATTTTAATGTTTGTTCAGGTTCTGATGGACTTTCCTCAACTTACAATGACATTACCTGATGGTCGTGAAGAATCTGTCATGAAGCGTACGACACTTGTGGCTAACACTTCAAACATGCCCGTGGCTGCTCGTGAAGCTTCAATTTATACAGGTAATTTCTTACCTCCTAAAGTCTAAAACTTTTTTTTGTTCATAATTAATTATTAATCTTTTACCAGTTCTCTTCCACTGTCAAATATTTGGAATGGGAGAAAGTATACTATTGCAATGAATAGTGTTTCTCAGGACCTGTTATTTCTGGGCAGTAGACTTTGTAGTTAATTTGTGCTTAGTGTAAAAATTGAGGACCTGGATTATGCGTATTGATATGCCATTTTGTATTCCCGTATTTCTTACCTGAGATTAAACTTTTTTATATTAACTGCCGTGAACTTTAATACCTTTTTTTTTTTTCCTCATCTTCTAGATTCTGACAATATTTTGTTTTCGAGTCTCAGGAATCACTTTAGCCGAGTATTTTAGAGATATGGGTTACAATGTCAGTATGATGGCAGATTCCACATCTAGGTGGGCAGAAGCATTGCGTGAAATCTCAGGGCGACTGGTGAGAATTTCAATTATGCAATGACAGTTATTCACCAGTTTCTTTTAGAAAGAATTTGTTTCTTCTGAATGATATATTATTTTTTGAGCTTTAGTTTCTGGTGTTGGAGTTTCTTTCTCCACTAATGTAGAATAGATAATCATATAAATAATGATTAATGAGATACATGGACATTGATCATTGTAAATTGATGGGATTTGGTATTTTCCACAGGCGGAAATGCCTGCTGATAGTGGATATCCTGCTTACCTTGCTGCACGTTTAGCCTCTTTCTACGAACGTGCTGGGAAAGTAAAATGTCTTGGAGGTCCTGAACGGACAGGTAGTGTAACAATTGTCGGTGCTGTTTCTCCACCTGGAGGAGATTTCTCTGATCCCGTGACATCTGCAACCCTCAGCATAGTTCAGGTAATACTATACTATCAAATATATGTTTGTCAAAATATAGGGCAACTTCCTGCAAAGAAATTTTGCATTTGGTCGTCTTTCTGATGCCCATAAATTACTTAAATCCTTGTTGACCCTCGTCACTATGATCACTTTGGTTATATTTCTTCTACCTATTCTTAATTCTTTCAGAACTTTCATTCGTCATGTAAGTTGATCTTTTGCTACTTGGCAGGTTTTCTGGGGATTGGACAAAAAGCTTGCACAGAGGAAGCACTTTCCTTCAGTTAACTGGCTCATATCTTATTCAAAGTATTCAACGGTATGTCCTAGAGTTTCTGTAACTCATGTTTTCTCTTAAGCTATCATTTGTAATGGATATAGCTTGTGCTTGGGCTCTTAAAAATGATCATGATTTTTAATATGTTCTATGGTATCATCAGGCACTTGAATCCTTTTACGAGCAATTTGATCCAGATTTTATAAACATTAGGACAAAGGCTCGTGAAGTTCTGCAAAGAGAAGACGATCTGAATGAAATTGTCCAGGTGTGTTCCTTTGGACATTGATCATCTTGGTTGTGTTTTTTAAAGAAATCTTCCTATGATCTTTCCTGGTATGGGTTCAAAATTATTCAGCTTCTTTTGGAAACAGAGGTGGTATCATAAATAATTGATGACAGACTATCAAGTAATGTCCAGTCTAAACCTGGTTTGCATAATATAGTCCATGCAATGGATAGTCTAATAAGTGGATCTTTAACATATTATCTTAAATTAAGGTATTGTTTTGTTGATTGGACAAAGTTTGTCAGGATGTCTACGTACTTAATCTTTAAGTAGTAAAGTAGTAAACTATACTAGATCATTCACCATCCTTGTTTGTTCCAGCTTGTGGGAAAGGATGCTTTAGCTGAAGGAGACAAGATCACCTTAGAAACTGCAAAACTTTTGAGAGAGGATTACCTTGCTCAAAATGCTTTTACACCGTAAGTGCCCTTTTAAATTGTTAACTAAGATACATCATGACTCGTGCTAGTGTTTTTACTTATTGTCTCTTATATTGTTGCCTTTTGTGTGTGTAATAGATATGACAAGTTCTGTCCCTTTTACAAGTCTGTCTGGATGATGCGCAACATTATTCATTTCTACAATTTGGCAAATCAGGTATGGTGTGTTAGGAATCAAACAATGTTACTTATATTAGAGTAAGGAGAAATCCATCTAAACGTAGGCATGTAGGCTCAAGCTTGCAGTGTTGTATCTCTTCTATCCTTCACTTGCATATTCTATGTATTGTTTGCTTCTTTATGTTTTGCATTCTTTGTCGTAGCTCAGCCAAAGGGTGTTATTAGTATTACTTCAGCCTGAAAAGAGTTTTCAGTAAGATGGCTAAATTGTATTCAAATTGTCGATCTTTAATGTGAAACTGGCTACATTTGCAGGCAGTAGAGAGGGGAGCTGGTACTGATGGTCAGAAGATAACTTACACCCTCATCAAGCATCGTTTGGGAGATCTCTTCTATCGTTTAGTGTGAGTAATTTTACTGCTACTCTGGATGACTTATTTTGACATGTAAAGTAGGTCTTATTATGTTGGTATGTTGGTATTGCAGTTCTCAGAAATTCGAGGATCCAGCTGAAGGGGAAGCCGCTTTGGTTGCCAAATTCACTCAGTTACATGAGGACTTAACCAACGGTTTCCGCAACCTTGAGGACGAAGCCCGATAATTGTAGATTGCAAGTTTGCTCAGTTATTGTCTTATTCCTATAGTAAGAGGCAATCTGGTATCCATTGGTAGCTATGTCCCGAGTGTTCTCTCGTATTTATTTGGCTGTTTGATTCATTCATATCACATTTATTTCCTTTCTTGGCACTGGTTTGGCTTTTTGATATAGTTGTATGTGTAGCTATAGTCTTGTCATTCAGTCACCTGGGCTTTTGTCCCTAGAGAATAATAGACAAAACATCTTTCATAGTATGTATTTATGCAAATAAATTTGTTTACAACATGAAAGTGCCTGCGGGCATGTGGATTCTGGGTTCTGGATTCATTGATGGAAATTGTGGGGACATGAATAGACTGAACCATGCAGCAATGTGTATTTGAATTTGAAAGATCTTACATGTCAAATTTCCCCGGGCAATAAATTTTAGAAGCCTTAGTCGGGCATATTCTATTTATTGTAATCGGGCATATTCTATTTACTTCCCCTTTCCATTCATGTGTGACGTTAGCAGTTATATTTGGAAATAACATAGTTTCACTTTATTATTTATAAAGAGCATATTGAGTTAGAAAACTCTTGTTTATTCTAAGAAATAAGAACTATCAGTAACAACTATTGAGGCCATAATTAACGGTGGAGATTAGAAATAATCAATAAAACGTGCTTGAATTGCATCAAAATTATTGTTTGCCAAGCAAGCATTGGCATGTCTGAATGCCGCCTATTACTGCCAGTGTACCCTACACTCTGGTGCAGTTATGGGCTTATGGTTCTCCCCCAGCCACTTTTCGCCTCTTTCTGATAATCCCTGTTCTCCTGAATCTGTACTGTACTCCACTATGTGCATACATATCTGCCTTGCCCGTGTAAGATGTTAGTTATTTGTTACTTGACCGTGCAATGAAAGAGGAAGAAAATACGCTTCATATGAATGATGAGGATTCAGAATTTAGTCAAAAGTTGTAGGAAAAACAATATGCTGCTGTTATAAGTGAATTTGTTTTGACTTTTCTTGATGCCTTGGCTTTTTGCAGAGGTTGACATTGTACCTAAAGATGTTAGTTATTAGTTAACCAAACGGTAGCCATTTGATTTAATGTGTCTTATTGTGAGTTTATTCTAAATTTTCTAATGTCTATTTGTATTTATTTATTCATTAAATCATTGCACTTTAGGTGCTCTCTTGGCTAAGATCAGTTTGCTTGCACACGATTTTATTCTAAAATCGGAATTCTGGGAAAGATATCAATATTTATCCCATCAACAACGTTCGACTAGAGCATAACATGATCAAAAAATACAGATAAAACATAAGGTATTCTTGAGGGTTCAACCTTTAATTCATGGAAGAATTCATGTTAATGATTGACATTTTTGAGGCGTGATTATTAGTTGTCGTCGAAAATAGAGTTCGTATCAACTGGTTTTAACTATTTCTATCATTATCAAGGGAAAAAAATTCCATCTGTTTATTTGTATCATCTATCACTTAATGAACACACTGAAATGAATTCAATGAATAGTTACATCATACAACCAGTAAATTACCCCGTTAGAAATGAATTCTTGGTTTGCAAAATCAAGTTATACTCCAATCAAAATTGGAACAAAAAATCGTGAAAAGACTAAAAAGGTACCCCCAAAGAGAAAAAGAAAATTAAATTTGTTCATCTTTACACATATGATTATAACAACGTATTTTTTCAATGTTTGGCAGCATACACTTATGCATGACACATTGTATGTAGAGTCCTTGTTTTGACTTTGAGATGTCCGACATTGGCAAAGAAAACTTGGCTAACAAAGATAAGGTTTATTGGTCAAGCTATGATGTTCACCAAAAATAAATTGGTCAAGCTATGAGTTATGTATGATAAGTTTTAGTATGAAACAAATGCAATGCTTTGTTTGCATGACTTATAACCCCATTGGATAATATGGGGTTTGATAGCTCAACTGGTTTGAGCTAAGAGATAAAGAGTTTGAGGTCCTTAGTTCAAACTCAAACGAATGAGAAAAAATTAATATAACAACTCACTACTAACATTTGTCATTAAAAAAAGAACTTCATTGGATATTTAGAACAATATCTGCATGTTTCTGCACAAAACCAAGGGAATTAATAGTTGCCCCAATGGTGGGAATGAGAAAACAAAATGTGTTGAGTTTTACTCCAATGATTACAAATAACAAGCTATTTTGTCCATGGTTCGCATACATCGAATAGAAGATTGTTAATGTTGTAGGGTCAGTGTTTCCACATTGAGTGATTCATCCAAACAATGACTTGTGATTAAAAACAATCTCACATTCATATTTGAAATGATGCAATGTATTTGATCTCTTAATACACTGGAAGACACAGGGCAGCAGATTGTGTATGCAACTTTATAAAACCATTTGTATTGTGTCGGAGTAACCAAACAACAACGAGAATTACATTGGTTTCATTTCTTTCCTTTATTTTATGTTATTATTGCATATATATCAGTATTCAAATTTCATTTACCTCCGGAAAATGTCTTTTTGATCAACAATCATTGCTTCTCCAATAAAAACACAATCTCAAACGAAGCTGTGGAATCAAAGCACTGCTTGCTGCACTTGGAGTGGTGTAACCAGATTCAAGGAATAGTTCCCAACTGGATTTGGAAACTACAAAATCTTGGAAGCCTTAATATCTCACAATTTTCCCGCTAATTTGGAAGGACCTTTGCAAAGTCTTACGTGATCTACGTTCTCATCAAAAAACGTAGATCACGTTGACTGAACCTCGTCTCGGTTTTCTTTGTTATTTTTGCTGCTCCATTTTACAATGATGATTATGCAAATATGGTTTGTGTTTCTGCAAATATGATGATTATACAAAATAACAGTTTTCTGTCTGCTACAAAATAACAGTTTTCTGTCATATTAATTAATGTACATTATTTTATAGCACCGTTGTGATATTTGCGATCAGTGTTCATTTTGTTTATGCATTATAGTTGTTACTACTGCACTGCTTCAATTTTTATAATACACGTTTCTGGTTTGCACGTAAATCTGTTTTTTCTGTGTATCTTAGTGATTTGATACGGTTCTTTTGGTTTCATTTGTTCAGAACGAATCCTTCAGGAAAACACATTGAATCTTGCTAAGTAAATCTTATCATTTAATTTTTTTTGTTTTGTTTTGAAAAGGCTTGTCATTTAATTGTAGCTTGACTTTGTAGACTCTTTTTTTGTAGCTTCAGTCTTTTTTCAGACTTAGTTTTGAGGCTCAGTCACATCTTTAAAAGGACCAACTTTATCCACCTTCCAACTTAAATATGAATGAAATACTTAGTTATGTAGTAGAAAACAAATTATTTCATGTTCTTCCATTCACTTCTCCTATTACTGCTGGATTTCTATGCTTTACCGGTCCAGACTTGAGAGAAAGCCAGTACAGCAAGGTAAGACTCCAAAATCAAAACATCCTTTTGTAAGAACATAGCTCTCAGGTCTCGCTCAAAACATGCTTCTTTGAAAATAAAGAAATTTTTCATACTAAACATACCAGCAAGACATAAACCCAAAGAATAACTGAATTAGAAGTAAGGAATACAAGATAACATTATTACTAATTTAATACTCATTAAACTGGAAATAAACTAAAAGAATAACTGAATTGCAAATATGAAAATTTCATTGAAGGCAACAATAACATCAATTCCCCCATCCACAGAAAATAAGTCAAATTTTATCATCAGAAGTATAGCATAGTACACAACAAAATAAAGATATGTAGTGAAAACAGCTATTGTGCAAGCATTTGGCGTCAATACTAAACAAACAAATACAAATGGCAGGGGTTTGCCTTCTTCATACTTGAACAACTCCTTGAATCATCCAGGACCAACTTTAGGAATATCATAATGCTCACTCATGTTTGCGAGATATTGGTTGAAATCCTGGATTCTATCGCGGTGAGATTTATTAGAAATCTTGGCCAATCTATGAACATCAAGTTGCTCCCTCTGTTCTATGTACCGCCTCTCTGCTGGTGTAAGATGATCATCGTAATGAGCAGGCTTCTCTTCCCTGCCCAATTCACTTCCATCATTTACTTCTTGATCATTAGGATCTTTAGCTTGTTCTGTACTTCCACCTGCATTAAACACAAATGGCACAAACTATAAGTAAATATATTTCACAATTTATGGTGAACTAAAACCAAAAAGATTAAGGATCTGTTTGGAGTTTGGAGGGGAAAGGGAGGATTTTGAAGAAAAAAAAGGAGGGAGGAAGTGGAGGGAATAAAGGACTTCGGGAGGGGAGGGCTTTGGGGAGTTTATTTTTCTTCATAATACAAAATCCCCTAATTTGGGGGGACTCAAATAATTTATTGGAGGATAAATTCTTCAAAGCCATTCCATATTGCTATAATACACTACAATTAAAAATATATTAAACACGAGCATTATTTTATCACTCTACAAAATCGTTCTCTCAAATATGGCGACAGATTTCTATCCGTTTCCCTCCCCCACAACAAAGCCATCCCATTCCCTCCCCTCCAAACTCCCAAACGGAGCCTTGGGAAATATAAGCCAAAAAGAACAGTGACTACATAAGCAGTTAAAAAAATCAACTATGTTGCATAACAGGTCCCTGTTTACTGAAACCCATAGCTGAAAATGATATTTATTGTTGACTATTGTCATAAAACAATGTCCACTGTCCCTTATAATTTTCATTAAAAAAAGTATGTTCAAGTAAGGTGAAAAGTGCACTATTTCAAAATTCATAATATTATTGAGTTCTCCCTCATACTAATTTACTATAATCAAATCACCTAGACCAAAATGACCCGTTCTTGCAAAATTCATACATATTCTCATAAACAGCTTACATAATAAATAGAGTAGCAGTAAGTAACATGCGCATTAAAGCTCACACCTTGGAATCAATTCCATAAACCATTGCAGCAAAATATGCAGCACATCAAACAGAACCATTGACCATTTTAAAACATAATACTATGATTGTACGATGTAACAAGAATCAAGGCAAAAGTTTTAGCATGCTGAAAAATCCAACACCATAAGATGTTTTACTTGGCTCGGTTAATAGGTTATGTAGCTACGACCATGCACACACACGCAGAGATACTAACCTGCTGAGATTTCATCTTCAGTTGCTTGCAAAAACTCTTGTTGATTTCTTTTGTTCTTCTTTTTCTTCTTCTTGATTCCACCAGCAACATCTAATGCTTTTCCCTTCAGCTTCAGTTTACCACCAACAACATTCTCATACGCCGACATATCTGTGAAACAATGATACTAGTCAAAAATTAATTTCAATGGAAACTAAACTAAGGGCTTGTTTGGATAAACAGCTTATTTTCAGCCATATAACACATGCGCTTAGAATGTATAAGCTTGCTTAAGCAATTTTTATATCAAAAGATAATATAATGCAAAACTGTTTTTGTATATTCTATAAGTGGAATTTAAAAAAATAAGTTGAAAAAACTATTTTAATAAATTCTCCAAAACGGTGAATTCAAACAAACCCTAAAGTCATGAATGTTTGATTTGGGGCATTAGTAATAACATGACAATGAGCACCGAAACACAGGAATCTAAAAATTGTTTGAATCGATCGATTGATTAGTTGAATTAGATATATGAAATCAAAGCAAGAAGAAATATTAAAAAACGAACCTTTTCGAATTTGATTGAGTCGGAGAGAATCCAAACCTTGAATTGAATGAAAGACGAACAGATAGATCTTCCAATCGACCGTAAAAACGATGGTGCCAATGTATGTATAGAGATCAAATATTTTATTTATTTGTAGGGATAATAATTAAATACTATCGGTTATTCAATTTTTTTTTTCCCTAGGCCAAATATATATAAAGAGATTGAAGGGTGAAGATAATATAATTCTCAAACATAATTTTTTTGGACTCTTTCCAATGTGGCCTAAATCAATCACTAATGATTTGGGCGATGTTATTTGGTATTTCTTTCTGAATTTTTTGCACATTTTGCTCGCGCCCTGCAAGTCTACCAAATATGCCCTTGCGTTAGTTAAGTCACGTAGCGTGATTTAACTAACACACGTTGTAATCTCACGCACTCATGGCCTATGCGCACGTTAACTTGCGCAACTTGTGTAAAAACTGATTTTATTCTATACTAATTCATTTTTATTCAAAATTATAAAATAAATCCGATTTTATACTAATTCAATTTTATTCGAAATTATAAAATAAATTTTATTCTATACTAATTCATTTTGATTCGAAATTATAAAATAAATGCAAAAATAGATACAAATAGTAAATAGAACTCTCATTTTATTAATATTATTCAAAGATTACAATAAGCAATACATATATTTTATTCCAATTAACTAATCTACTTAATATTTATTTTTACCCTCTTCGGAATATGCCAATAGCTCTTGGGGAAAATAGTGATCCATCCTGTTAGGGAAAACGAAATCAAGACCCCTTGAGGTAAATTTATATTCGGTTCCTTTTATACCCCCATGATGATTCTTTTTACCCATGGTAAAAATATTTTGGGAGTAAAACGAAGCAAATCGAAATTTACCTCAAGGGATGACGCCCTTTTCCCCAACCTAATGGACCACTATTTCCCCCAAAAGCCACCGGTATTAACCTAAAGGGGTATAAACACCCTAGAAACTATAGAAGAAGAAGAAGAAGAAGAAGAAGAAGAAGAAGAAGAAGAAGAAGAAGAAGAAGAAGAAGAAGAAGAAGAAGAAGAAGAAGAAGAGAAAGAGGGGGAGAGAGTGGGAGGAGAAAATGTGAGGAAAAGAGGAAGTATGTGAGGGTTTTCATAGGTGGTATAAGGTATGTAGCACTTAATGAGGTCCAAAAACGTGGTCAAATGTGAAGGAAAACGTGCAAAAACGAGTCAAGACCTTTGACTACCGTCCAAGAAACATTTGTGCTTCGGTTTTTAGCACCGGCCACCTTGCGCAAGTTAACTCGCGCACAGCTTATAAGGTGCGTGAGTTAAGTCACACAGAGCTTATAAGGTGCGTGACTTAAGTCACGCAGCGTGACTTAACTAACACAATAAAATAATTAGAATAAAGTAAATAAAATAAATTAGAATAAAGTAAATAAAATTTTAGAATAAAGTAAATAAAATGATTTGAATTAAAATTTGCGATTAAATAAATTCGAAAAAAAAAATGCGATAGCGTGAATTCGAATAAATATTGCGATAGCGTGAATTCGAATAAATATTGCGATAGCGTGAATTCGAATAAATATTGCGAGAGCGTGAATTCGAATAAATATTGCGATAGCGTGAATTCGAATAAATTTTGCGATAGCGTGAATTCAAGTAAAAATTCGAATTAAGGTTTCGTTACATTACATAAACGCCATGTATGTCAACAATTACATTACATTCTGGAATGTACCTTCCAACTGCAACAATTATCTTACCACTGAATGAGGCAAATTCAAACTTGCTAAGCAGCAGGACTCTAACATTCGATCAACATCTTCAATGATGGTACTCAACTGCCAACGAAATGAGGTCCATTCCTTGACACTTGAATACCAGCATTGAAGATGCTTATCGAATGTTGGAGTCATGCCGATTAACAAGCTTGAATTTCCCCATGCAGTGTAAGACAATTGTCGTAGTTGGAATGTGCATTTCAACTACAACAATTGTCTTACCTCTGAAATGGGGTAAATTCAAACTACCCAAACAACAGGACTCAAACATTTCGCTCGACATTCATGCTTTCCTTTGAAAAGAATAAATTTTTGTTAGGCTTGCTTTAGATGATGGTATTCAAGTGCCAACGAAATGAGGTCCATTCCTTGACAGTTAATACCTTCGTCTAAACCAGCCTAACAAGAATTTAATCTTTTCAAAGGAAAAACATGAATGCCGAGAGAAATGCTTGAGTCCTCGCCGTTTGGCAAGTTTGGATTACTCCATTTCAGAGGTAAGACAATTGTTGTAGTTGGAATGCACCTTACCCTAACTAATGACGATCTTCTAGCAGAATCAAGTTGTTGATGATATCTTCAGTTGATCTCAGCAACGTTACCTGCATATCGATCCACTGGAACATGATGTGCTCCCAAAACATGCTCGTCACATTTTCGTCGTTCTTTAACTCCACCCAAGTGAATGATACCCTCCCCTCGTCAAGCGTTAGACGTTTATACCGGACGTATTCCACTCTCCTTGTGTCTCTGGGGTTGACTCCTTGGTTGAATTCATTCAGTTGATCCTTGAGACCTCTTAACGTTACATCAAGGCACCGAACCTTCAACCTCTGAGGTTCTCCGCCGTTGAATTCTGCATGAACGTCGATCCACCCCGTCATTACTTCAAATCTACCTACACAATAAGAAATTAAGCACAATCAATGAAAAACTCATTCCAACATTTAATCAAACACTTGGAGTGTAAATTATACATAAACCCTAAAAATGATAAGTACAACATAAACATCTAAATAATTAAGCAATATTACTCATTTACATGTAACATTGTATAATATCTTGCAAAAAAAATAAAAATTTAAGCAAACCCTAAATCTAAAAAAATTCTCTAAAACACAAAACTACAACATAAATATGCAAACATCTAAACATTTAAGCAACACAAGTCCTTTACATGTAAACATTGTATGGTTTCTTGCCAAAAACACCAAAATTTAAACAAACTCTAAATCTAAAAAATTTCTAATTTAAGAGAAAAAATCTAACATGCAAACATAAAAGGTTAATGGTGTTTCATCATGAAAACTTACTTATTATTGGAGTGTTGTTTGATTTGAATTTGAAGGAATTTTGGATTTGGGTGATTTGAGAGAGATTTTGGAGATTTTTTGAGATTTTAGATGAGAAGTGAGGAAATGAGGTGCTCTATTTTGTTTAAGACAGCACGTAACGTGAGTTAATTAACGCTGCGCAAGTTAACTCACGCAGCGTTAGTTAAGTGGCGCAGTCATTAACACTTGCGCTAGTTAACTTGCGCAAAGGTAATTTTGACATGGCTGCAGGGCGCGAGCAAAATGTGCAGGGTGAAGAGCAGAATTCTTTCTTTTTCGATGATACAATAGTAAAAAAAATAAGATTGTGCATAGTTCAACATTGTATTGTATTGCTTTGTGTACATTAGACAAACCCATACATATATTACCTTTTAGTTTTAGTACATGAAAAATGTTTATTTTGTTCCATACTAAAATTTGCTTTTGAATATGCGAGTCATATTCATTTTAATCATGATGCAATCTATATTTTGAAAGATTACTTTAAAATAAAATTATCAATGAACCTCTTAGATGTTTGGAGTGACTTCACCTCAAATTCAATTCCCCGCTTTTGATTTTTTTTTTTTGGTTTGGTTGTGCCATTGTTTTGGTGTTTGTTTTGATCTTCTTGTGCTTTGATTTTTCGTTTTAAAATATCATTTCTTTGGTCTATTTTTTTTTATAAAAAAGAACACATTAGAGAAACCAATTTTATCACAAACAATTGTTTTGGGGCTATTATAATAGGAAAAACCAGAAGTAAAATATATGTGGATTTTGTAAGACTATAAACAAATAAAACTCATTCTAGAGAATAGAAGTTAAAAGAAAAGTAATATACTCCAAAAATAAATTAAAGCCTTAAAAATATTATGATATTTGTAATAAATATAATATTTTGTCAAAAAAAATAAAATAAAGATAATATTTTCTATTAACTTTTAAATTTTAGTTTGGTTAGTTCTTTACCCTCGAATATGTCCATAAATTTTCAAAACCTAATGCTATATAGATTTAATTTAAACTCAATTTAAATATGTTTGTAAAAAGTATTAAATAAGATGAAATTAGATTAATATTATTTCACCTAAAAAGAGAATACTGAAATGATATATAAACTAAATAAATAGCCATGAGTGACACTGGTAAAAAAGAAAATTGTCTATATAATTAATAAAATATATTATTCACATTATAAAAAAAATTTGGTAAAGAAAATGCTTTTACTCTAATTGGAATGTTAGTTATCTTCTAATTTATTTATTTGAATTGAATCGCTTTCTCAGTGTAATTAAATCATTTATTTATAAATCAATGGAATCAACTCATGATTAGACCAAAGTATCATATTTATTTTTGTATTTAAAAAATAATATAAAAAAAGGTTATATTCTTGAATGTTTACTCAATAATTGTTCTTAATTCCCGATTGGATTAATGCAGAACCAACTGAATTTCTAGCTCATATATACGAGGACTCCATGGCGGAGAATTCTGTCAAGAAAAATGAGGGAGATTTCTTTTTATGGGCAGCAAAACTATTTCTTGAAAGCATAATTGATAAACAGCTCTAGAACCATTTTAAATCATAACATTCGCTTACAAAATAAGGTTCAATAATTACTGAATTATTTCTTACAGCTAAAGTTTACCACTGCATCTTAAGTGGCAGAGGCAGTAAACAAAAATAGGTAAACATGGCACCAAGTGAAGGATAGGATTCCAGACAAGTCATCATCAAAATATTCCTGGAATGATTCTGTAAGGTACCCTGTCGCAATAGAGTTTCCAGTACTTTCCATACCTGCATGCAGTGGAAATTTTCAACTACATGTACATTGTAATGACCCAGAACCATGAAATTTCCTAATTCATTATTGGTAATGAAAAGTTCAGTTGATGCAATGATAAATAAATTTGGTTTTCAATAATCTATCCATTCAATTCTTTATTGCATTGCAGTGGCATTATGAATTGTATATTTCAGAAACAGGCCAAATCTGGTTGAAACAGTAGGCTGTTGGTTTCCTATAGATATGAAAAACAAAGCGTATATATTACAATTTAGGCTGTTGGCAATATGAACTGTTGAATTGATGATGAGTTTGACAGAATTAGTGTGCCACTGTAATTTTAGCAAAAAGTACACTTTAAAGCTTCAACAAAATCATGGTGCTAACATAGTTTTGTCAAACTCACTACCGATCCAAACATGCACCGCCATGACTCATAAAGCAAACTGTTTGTAAGGAATAGAATGATGACAAAAAGAGCATCTGTGGTTGTCTCTGCACATTGTAAAGAAAATGTCCAAGAACTAGAAGCAACACTAATAGATATAAAATAATGCTTACTTGGATCTGCATCGATCATCATCCCTTTTTGCTCGATCAAAAAGAAGGATAATAAGAAATATCACGTAGAAGTAAGGCAAGAACTGCACGGGAAAAAAGAAGTTGCTAAGCTTAACATTCTCTACAACTTTCAACTGTACAGATGAATAAACACTCTTACGTGATTGAAAAGAGCTGGGACTGTCCAGAAGAATGCAGCTAGTATTTCAGGGACATAATGAAAATGACGAGCTAATCCCCACCTGCAGGTAGCACAGAAAAAGTGAACTGGTTATTTTGAGAAATAAGACATATTCTATAAGAAAATTTTAGGCCAAATAGAAAAATCAAATATATATTATGAGATTAAATGTATAAACTATTGTTTTCTTTTTTTAAAAGCATGTATAACCTATAGTTAGCGATAATATTTCTATATAGAGGCAAACTATAAATATCAGATTGTAACAAATTCTAAGTCAAATGTCTGGAATCCACCCCAAAAAATAGCGAGCTTAAGCTCTCTCAATCATTACAACAACTTAGTGTTTAAGTATGTTTACATATGCTTCAAAAATAGAATGTTTTTAAGGGAAAACATACCATCCAGAGGTTAAGAGAAGGCTTCTTTTTGTTTCCCCGGAAGCAGTGGTATATGAGGCTTCTATCTGCAAGTATATTTTCATTATGAATAGTTTATGTAAGTCTCACGACAATAAGATTCCCAATCTGACTTGCATTATATAGAAAATATAAAGTACATTCCAAATGAAAAATAGTAATTCAGTATATTCTATGCATCTTTACCTTTGATGGAGCTTTTCCCCAGACCAAGCTTTTTCCATTTGTCCTACGAAACTCTTGCCTTTGCCTGTCACAATCATAGTTGATGTATATGCACAGAATGCCAGCCACTAAAATAAAGAGTGCTAGCTGAAAGACAAGGAAGCTAATTTTCATAAAAAGGGGAAAACATTGAAATTTGAAAAGTATTTAAGAAATAAGGAAAACTCTGCAGTATAAATAACTACCACAAAACAACAGCTCAAACAGGAATGGGATGGTACCTGGGTGCCAAGATTCACTGGATGGTTGACAAGGTACATTCCAGGAGATGTATACACTGATGGAACCCAAACCAAACAGCCCCAGCAAATATAAAATCCAGCTGCAAGATTTAGGGACACGATAAAGAGATTTAAATACAATGTATACAGTGAACTTAGCAATAATATATGAAAATATACAGTGAACTTAGCAATAATATATGAAAATATACAGTGAACTTAGCAATAATATATGAAAACTAATCCAAACATGATAAATGAAATCCAGTTGTTATGGAAGGTATGATCTTAATATTAATAAACTATGAAAACTAATGACGCCAAACGGGCATATCAGCAGAATGATAGGAAAGAGCACGTATGTCAACAAAAACAAAGATAAAGCATGTGTAAACCTCGATCGTGTGCAATATCCATCGTGTTCCAGTATCCAGCTTCCCACCAGAAAAACTTGGTAACATACACCAGCATTAATGTAGTATTTACAAGCATCGAGTCAGCTACTTTCCCATTTTCTTCATACTATTAAGACAAGAATACAAACAATAGAGAATTAACCAAAGGGTGGAAATTTCACAAAATAAAATTACAAAATAAATTTATGTTCCTGATTCATATACTAGTAAGCTCATGTTCATGGAGGTAATAAGTCAGTACCAACTGGACACTATATTCAAACCAACTAAGGAAGTCACATATAAATATGATTTATATCCCTATCATAAATTAGATCTCAACAATAGACAAAAGAAATTCAAAAGTAGATGGCCTCAGCTTCTATGGAGCTTGATTGGTCACCTAACCACCAAGGTCCCCAGGTTCAAACTGTTTCTACAAGGAAGTATCAGCAAACTACAAATAGGTATTTAAAGGATTATTCATCTTTGTTTTCCAGCTAAATGCTGGAAGGCACAATCATTAGGCTTGACTTCAGTATTTATACAAAGAATAAAACCTCGTAGACTCAACCTGCTTTATGCAGTAGGTAAGTGCCAGAACAGCCCACGACATCATTCCAAATCTGCAGTTTGTGAAAACTTTTATGTCAAAATATTTTCCAATGCGTGGATAGAGCTCCATACCCTGCAAGAATGACAGAAAGTTAGAAGGCCGTCATTTATGGAAAAAGGTGGAATTAAACTCCACATGTCTAGGCCTGTTATTCATTTAAAAAAAATGTCTCAAGGGATGAGTTTTAGTTTATCAAACAATCTCTTCGAATATGGTGAAAATGAAAATTACAACCATAACACGTTGAAACATTTCTACAATAAGAATTTTAAAGTTCACATAGTGGCATTATGAACAGAATTTCAGTCAAACCAGTTTAAACAAAAGGATTGGTAATTCTAAAAGAATTTTCCATGCATTATCTGTGCCTTCTTGGTTTAGAATGAGAGAGGAGGTAATTTTAAAGAAAGGTCTGTTGCATCAATGATCCTCTAAAGGCACGACGCCAGTAATCAAACAAGAGAGATTTTTCATGCTATCACTCAGTTTTATTTAAATTTTTTCCATCGCTCACTTTCTCTTTCTTAAATCAATGTCAATTTCCAATGCAAATAAATGGATAAGACAAAATTTGTTGAGCAGTTTTATCAAAGTAAGAAGCAGAGATTAGTTTACCCAGTAAAAATCGATGATTATGTTCCCACTTGAACCCGAATCAGTAGAAGATGGTGCCAAATGACCCTATAAAGTATAACACATGAGTCAGAAAATTCAATGTAAATTGCACAGGAAACAAATTACTTATCATTTCTTCAATTTCACAACAGTCTCACTTTTATGTATAAGAAAATACAAAAGATAAAGCTCCCAAAGTTGAGTGTGGAATATATCTCCCCCAAATGATCATAAACGATTGTTGGGTTGAATATCCCAAACCTGAAACATAAATGCAAAAATTACATGTCAGCTGTTTCTGAAAAAGGAAAAGCTATCATGTGACACAACTTTCTTGTAGATAAACACATAATAATTTGGACTTAGTTTCTTGGAGTACTTTTTACCCTATAAAAGCGTATAAACCTATCTTCATAAAGCCTTGAAATTCAAAAGGTTAACCAATAGAGGAGACTACAATGAATAATGATATTTTTGTTTTACCAAATATATCCATCCATCATACATTATCTATGAAGAATTGACACATACACGGATGCGGTACCGACACCAACACGTAGACACTGCCACACTGGGAAAATTTTGATCAAATAGAAGTGATTGTATTTGTTAGTAATTACAAGCGTGTTGTCATACACGAAATGTGTCAAACACACCTTCAATTTGAAGTGTCAGTGCTACGTAGGACTTCATACCAAGTTTCATTCTGAGAGAACCTCAACTCAATATTATGTCGTGAGATCTCCTATGCCAATTTTCATAAACAACACAGAACTTCCAAGGTGAAATTCAAAAGGATAACCAATTGAGAAGACTAGCAATGACTAATGATTTTTTTTTCTTGTTCTATCAAATATAAACATCAGCCATATATGACAAGCTAAGATCATACAAAGTCTTATTCCTAGAAGACCTGAATATTATGTCTCCAGATCTCCTATGCCAATTTTCTTTTCTTTGTGGGACGAATATAATGGCTGATTTTTGTTCAAACAATTCATTTATTACTACTTGAATTTTCAAAAACAACACAGAACATCCAAGATGAAATGAAAAATCAATTTAATCGGCAATAATGAATGAATGAACCCTAGCGCTTAAACTTATTGAATGAATGCGTGTCCAGTGTTCCACACGTGTCACCGACTAATGTCAATACATTCAATTAATTTATTTTCTCAAATTATTACACGTGTCCAAGTGTTAGTATCTGTGTCAATGCTTCATAGCGAATGAAGTCCTATCTTCTTCATTACTTTTCTCCTTTCAATTAATAAGCGCAAAACCATAAGAACTCACCGCCAAAGTGCAACATATGTCACCAAAGTAACTAAATATGCAGCAACACCATTTGCCTGAAGAAATACAAATTACAACGCAACTTGTTATTACAATAAATTAAGAAGAAAAAAAAGTATGTAATTAATTTGCACGCATCGACAGTGTAAAGTTATTTTACACATGCGTCCAATTAAATCGTAACACATAGGGTGCGTTTGATTTGCTAAAAGGTAAACACGGGACAGAACTGGACAACACAACACCAGGCAAAACAACACATCTTGTCAAAAAAAAGACAGAACAACACAAGACAAACTTTTATGGTATTAAATAACGTTTTCGTCTTATACGATGTTTGGTCGACAAAAGGTTATTTTAGAGGATTTATAAGAATTGAAGATAAAAGTTGTGTTGTGATTTAGTGAGAAATAAAAATTTCGATTTTTATCTTGTCTTGCCCCCTAGGGAGGGGCAAAAATGTTTACGATCAAACACAGTACAACTCGAACTTGAGTTGTCCTGCCCAGTCTCATATTTATCATGAGATCAAACGCACCCATAAAAGTGGATCTATCTTGTGATTTGATTGCATGCAGCTGTGTCAATGATTTGATTGCATGCACATGAAAAGAGAGAGAGAGAGAAAGAGAAAGAGACCTTATAGACAGGGCGGTTACCGGTGGGAGAAATAGGGCCGTAAACAGTTTCACCAGGAAGAAGAAGTTGAAGTGTAGCTTGAAATGCAGCATAAACAGCGATAATTTGAAAAGCGAGAAGTGTTGGTTTAGGCCATAGATTAAGAAAACCGTTATTGGTCAAATAATCAAATGTCTTCAAGATTGATCCATCCATAGCCGTCATAGTATACCATCTTCATTCAATTCAAATCAAATTAATTAGATCTACTAAATAATAAATCTGAGTTAAGTAAACTTACTTACAGTAGAATGACGAAAGGAGGAGTAAGTGTGAGAAGAGATATCATAGAAACATATGTGACGAGTGGTGAATGCACCGTTTCGGTCTTCTTCTTCTTCGATTCCACCATTTTCGATCTTCTTTCTACTAACTAGAGGACTTCAAATGCTGCGATTTTCTTTATATATATACTCAATCTAACTGCACTAACGACTCCGTCACAGAATGTTTGTTTTTTAAACTGTATACAACTTTCTTTAGCAAAAAAACAAAATATACTTTCTTTCTTCTTGGTCAAAAGTATAATAAGATATTGTCTTCATTAGTACCTATCATTTAATATTTTACTCAATGTTCTGTTCTTATTATGTTTTATTTTATCACTTTATTTTCTTTCGCTTCATTTTTTTGACTCAGTTAATTAATATGTTAATGATACTATATTATAAAATGAAATATCATATGCACGTATAAAAAGAAAAAAAAATTGTCTATAAATCATAACTCAAATAAAAAAAAGTCATAACTTAAAGTGATAAAAATGCATGTTAAAATTGTTAGATTAAGCGACTTGAACGATGTTAAAAGTCATAATTTAATCATAACAGCTAAATCAATTTCTTCCACATATCGGTCAATGATTGAGAATAATGAAAGATCTATGTTCTTTAATCTCATCTATCTTCAAGAAAAAATGGATTTCATTGTTCATTTATATAAACTATATATATTTTTTGAAATGATCCATTCAACCAAATGTTGATAAGTCATTTATGTATGTGTTTGTTTACAGAGTGAGATATCCACCACCTGCGTCTTGGCTAACTCTACAAATCCATGCTTCTTTATTTTCGCGTTTTCTCAACCTCAAAATGCAAAAAAATTTAACTGCAACGTCCAACCAAAAACACCATATAATGTTTAGAGAAAGTTAAATTTTGTGATAACTATGATAAGTGCCTTATTCAAAACACAATATCGATAAAATGAGTTATTGTTCGACATTTCAACAAACACTTAAGATACAAACTTGAAGCAAACTAAAAATAAAATCTTATTTATTTATATGTATCAACGATAGTAAAATAACAAATTTAGTACGATTTCTAACCAAATTTCTTTAAGGATATTTCGTATGTTGCGGCGCAGATATGAAATGCAATTCATCACTTCTCTAGATCAAGTATTTGAGAGTTTTGTCACTACAATCTTTCATAAACAGTCATATACACTCAATAAGATTTTACTATTTAAATAATGTCATATCGTTTATCAATTCATAAAGGCCATGAATCGCTACATTAACTTATTTCCTAATTAACTCTATCAAAGAGTTTAGATTAAAAAAAGACAAAGAACAAATGCAATCACGAATAATAAATCAAAATAACAATGATTTTTTTTATGATCAAATAGAAACTATCCACCACTGCCTTGGATTTCAACTAATTCAATGAATAGTTTGACAGAGACGAAAGCTTCCCCTACATTAACTCTCAAAAAGGGGTTGAAAGTCATTATTTATCAACATTGCACTTCAATTTACAGGTAGAAGGCTTGACCTGATTGTTGCTAACGCGCGAACTAACAACTGACGCGTGAACAATTTGTCATTGCTGCAAAAAGGTGACACAAGGCGTACAAACAATAACTTCTTTGACAATGTTGATGTGATCCTAATATTTCCACCTTTTACAAGAGTTATTTTAATAGGCGAACAAAGAACCAAATTAATTTTGATTTAAAATGTACTTTTTGTAGTTCATGATATGTTTATCTTATTTTCGTTATATGAAGTGCTCTGTAAGTTCGATTGAGGTGATTTTTGAACCATTGAAAAGTTTACAAAATTATTTACATTTTATATGTTTGATTTTATAAAAAAAAAATTCTTGTAACGATCTTCTATCAAACTGATCATCTTTTGTGGTTTTAAAATTTACATCAGTTTCAATTTTTGTCTATTTCCATGGTTCTTTAATTTTTAATACCAAATTTCTTCTATTATTCACAAGTATACAAAATTCAAAATTACAACCCTTTTTTCTTATATCAAGTGGTAAACACAGTATCGTTTGGGCCAATTTTTGTTCAATTTTAAAATCCTTTTCTATTGCTATCATTTCTTTTCTTCATTTTAATCACTATTTGATTGTTAGAAAAAAATAGAAAGATCTAGTAACATAAAAATCAAAGTTTCATTTTTTTTTTAAGGAAAAAAGATCTGAATTCATATTTAGAGTGATTACCAATTTCTCACTCGAAATATTTAACTAAGAGGTAAGATCTCACACACAAATTATCAATGGAAGACGCATTTAAAATGCTATGACTTCAACCAATTAATCTATGGTTGAATAGTTGTAAAAATGGTTACATAATGAATGAGAGTGAATGTGTGGAGGCTGATTTAAATAAATGGAGCGGCTGAATTGATGTATGAATAATGGTAATTCATAGTCCTTGACGATAGGAGCGCCATTTCCCTTTCTCCTCGTACTGCTTCAGCTTTTTAATTTATTCATGTCATCAACTTTAAGCCACTTTATACTATGAGATATCTTCATTCAACTCATTGCTAGCAGAGGCACGAATTCTCAAGGGATGAGGAATTAGCGCCAGTATTTGGAGTATTACGCCCAAATGCCACTTAGTCTTTGTAGAATTCGTTAAGTGTGCTTAGAGAAACAATTTAAAATGTACTTAGAGATTATCTATTTTTGATGTAAATGGAAGATTATCTTCCGCGCATATAACTGCAAAAACTAAATTCAAATAAACAGTAAACTCTCTTTAAAAATTTAGTTTCTCGTTGTTGAAGGCTCAAATAGACGGTAAACTCTCTTTAAATTTTATCGTACATGCTAGATTCGAACCAAAACTTAAGTTAAACTAGAGTCTTAGGATTACATGTTTGGAATCATATTGTAGAGGGCAAACATGGACAAATTTTTCCTATCTTTCCTATCATCTAGGTTCTGATTATTGATATAATGCAGTTATGTTATATCATATTTTAATTAGGATGTATGGAAGATAGAGATCCAACACTCTCCAAATTCTTAAAAATCTACTATAATATTCATATTAATTTGTATTTTGAAACTAATTTGTCTCACAAACTTAATATTCACCGGATTAAAGAGTTTCAATATCATTGGGATTTATCGTCAACTCATTTGCTCCAACATAAACCATGTAAGTCGTTAGAATCAATTCACTCAAAAACAAATTTTTGATTCTAAAGCAAAGATACACTTAAATTTAACATCCAAAACTGCAATTCATGTGTGTAGACCTCATTTGATCATTCAAGCCTACGAATGATTGAAGCTTTACACAAGATATCCTCCTCCATGTCATGTATATTTAAGATATGCAAATAACATTAAACAAATACATCTTAGTCCTTAAAAACAAAACAAAACAAAACAAAAAGAGAAAAGAAATGAAATGAAATACATCTTAGAATCAGAGCTCTTTTGGTTTCTTTTCCCTATCATCATCAGACAAACTCCTTTTGACCTTCACTTTTGCCTTCTCAATGGTTTCTCCTGCCATATCTGCTGCTGATTTTGCAGCATCCTCCAACGTTGCTTTACTTGTTCCTAGGCTTTTGGCTAAAGCTTCTTTCACCTTATCCCCTGCTCCATTGTTATCTACCACTGCTTCACCCTCATCTCCTCTCCTAAAACTTATCAAAACAAAAATGTTGATTCATATATAAACGAAGTAGCTAGCTAAAAAAGTTGAATTACTTCTGAAAATTAAAGACAGAAAATCCAGCTCAAATGTTAAACAACTTCAAAGACATTTGAATTTGAAACGTAAGTTCAATATACTTTATCTAAACTTGTGTGAGAAAAAAGACAGCAAATAATTCTTTGACTAACTCAAAGTCAACGCACGCATCAACCTCGTACACGTTTTGAGACAAAAGATTCAATGTTACAAACACAATATTTATGACTGCTGCAATTGCAATATTGTCTAAATTTGTTGTTTAGTTTGAACAAAATTAATGATAGATTTACTGTTTTTCTCTTTTTAATTTTTGGTTGATAATTGACTTTTTAATTAGTAGGCACAATAATATGGTATGAAAATAACTAAGATGGAGAAGGATGTTGAATTAAAGGTAGCTTACTCTATATTTGGAGGAAAGAAATAAGCATAAGTGTGATGGACAATGGCCTTAACCATGTGCCAATATTGTCCAATACTTGTAGGGAAAACTGATGAATACATAGAATATGCACTTCTTAGTCTCTGCCATACCCACAAAGCTGATTTCTTGCTCTGATCTTCTTCATTAACTGAATCTCCATTCACATTAGCTATACAGAATACTAACACCAACAACACCAAAACCACACCACTTGCACCATGTTTTTTATCCATAGAGTATACCATAATGTTATTCTCATTCGAAACTAAAAAAAGTCATTACCATTAATCTTGTTAAGTACGGTAGGATACATTGTTAGCTTGTGGACACGTCATTCATTTGTACCACACGTGGCCATTTTGTATTACTTACTCACCCTTGTTCACTCTACACGTTTCACTTCCCCCATTTCTCTACTGTGTAAAGTTTATAGGCACCCACAACATGATCTTTATCTTTCTATATATCTTTTTTTTTTCGAATGGATAATCTATCTATCTTTTATATAATATAGTAATAATATAATGTACGAATAAATGAATCAGCTTGGAACCGTCTTTTTTATCATTAATTAAAAAAAGTTAGATAGATTAAAGGAAGGCACATGTCATAGAAGCCTACTACATGTCACAGAATCAATAATAATTCAATATGATAAGCATGGGACTAGTTATGCAAAGAGAAGCTCTAATTAAACTATGTGTAATTCGATTGGTTTATCTCAATAAATCTTGTGATAAACTTTTGTAAAGACCAAAGCAAACAAACAAACTCTTTAAGGGGTACCTAATTTCTTGTCATAAGTAAAAGTGGTACCTAATTTAGAATGAGTACCTTGGAAAACCATTAGATATGACATAAAAAAATTAAATGGATGAGATTTTTCCAATAACTAGTGACTTGATATTTTGCATTTTAGTTCTCAAGTATCCTCAAAATTCCACCGCCACTTCAGCTTCATCGACTCTCCTAGCTAGCTAAGATTGAGCAAAAGACAGATTACCATTATCTATATGGTGCTTCTTTTCCCATGAATCTAACAAATCACTCCCATAAGGGTGGTGAGGACCAGCAAAGACAACGATATTGAACCAGATTATGGGACCAAACATGGAGTCATAATGATGAAGAAAGCGTTTGGAGTTGATGGTGACAAGAAAGTTTGGTTTAGATGGAACAGTGTATCTTAAGATAAGATGTTAAGGAAAATTATGCCTTTAGAAGTTGATGGTGAGTGGGGAACCATATATTGAATTCCTCTTTAATAACATTCAGTTTTGAACGGAGGAAAATAAAAGGCAAAACCAAATATTAAATGGATTCACCATAAATAAACAAATGTATTAATTAACAAGATAACCAGAAAAAAGGACTGGTTCAGATGATGGATGACACAAAATAAAATAAAAAATATTATGGTGCATGATATATTCCATTAATTAACAGATCGAAACAGCAAGTTCAAATGAATATACATTACTTACTTGTCACTATAAGAAATCATATCCATTCAAAAAGTTTGAAATTCTCAAAGGAAAAATAAACGAATAAGAATTGTCATTAGCTATACAACAAACTAAGAGGAGTTGAGTATGAAACAAAAGGAAATTCACGGATGTAAATGGCAGCAAGATCACACTGACTTACCAACAACACATATATGCTTACAAAATACAAACAACAACCACCCACCCACCACCACCATCAATTTGTTTTCTCAAAGAAGAATAGAACCTAGAGAGACTCACTCACTCAGGGGATAAGAAGATAACTACACTGGAATCACATCAACCTTTGATGTATCTTCGCATCTCAAAACAATACCTTCAAGGCTAGCTGGAAAAATACATTTCGCCCATTGGCATCCAGTCGTCAAAGGCTCGGGCGGAGGCACAATCATAAGTACATTGTCATTTCTATGAACAACTCCCATTACGCTAACCGTGCTACCTTCTTTTATGTACCTACAAAAACATCATAGCCGCCACTTTCATAAGAACTTCATTTTCTTCGTGTATTTTTTAGTTAAACAAGATAAAGAAAGTACTATATACCCTTCTTTTAACTGCATGATACGATCATCACTAGAAAGGTTTCTCTTCCCCAGCCATCGGAGGAAATCGGGGGACATGTCTTTATTCTCCGGATTAACATCAATTACAACGGAATCGTCAACATAAGGAGTCACCCTTGCACCAAAGCCTGTTTTAACCAATGCTCTCAGTCCAGATTGGAAGTCAGAGATGTAAAAATCAACCACATGCCTCTGCATTGAATAAAAAATCAAGGAAAAATATTAAAGAGCTATAAGTTTCATATATTAACCTGCCAAAGTCCCAAAAATATATGATTTGCATTCTGATATTGGCGTGTCTACTCCACATTAAACGAGATTTGAATCCAATCAATACTTTCATAAAGGAGCAAATACAATACTACCATAACATCAGACATGAAGGCATACTACATAATAAGGGACTATTGTTGATGATCAAAGTCAAGTAAAAGCCACCATAATAAATCCCCCGTCAAAAGAAAGAAAGAAGTGCATTCAGTGTTAGAAGAGAAGTGACAAAAACCATCTTTTTTAAAAACTAGCAATTTCAGTTTATATATTTCTTCTTTCAAATAAAGGCTAGATAGAAACTAGAGAGAGATAGTAATCATAACAAAGCTTTCTTCTCCTTTTAATAGCTATAAGATAGATGATGATATGGTGTAACAAGGTCCAAGAAACCCAAACAAGAAAGAAATAATGATCTGATCATAACCAATAGTTGATGACTATGATGGAGCAGTAATGTGTCTAGTCCATATTAATAGTTTTAATTCAATGTGAAGTTTGAGGCAAAACTTAGGTAAAGTTCTGTAAGCGCAATCAGTGTTGTTCCTATTTAAAACATACTAACGTGTATTAATCTCACACATCTGTCATCTCATTTTCTTCCCCTCTGCAACCACTCCATCTCATCTTCCATGAAAGTTCTTGGAGCTTGAGACCAGTCCGACCCCACCAAGGCTTAAGCAACCCAAATATCCCCCCTTGTTCCATGCCTTTACACACCTGAAAAACTTAGCTGATCCCACTCGTGTTGGAGAATCATTAGAAAAGATGATTCTATGTGTCAGTATTGTTGTAATCAGTCACCAGGTGACTCTCCCATCTGTCCCAAGCTCCTAGTTTGAACATTGGTGTGGGTGTTGTGGTACCAAATGCTTATATGCTTATCAATTTGAATAAGAAAATCAATTTTTCTTCATTTTGTGCCGGAAAATTGGCTGAACATGTAGTCTTTCATTGTCGGCTAAGTTTCTTTCAATCTACACTAAGGTCAAGGTTCTTTATTCATCCAGGAAATCTTAGTTTACAATGCAACTTATAAATGGTAGAGGTGATGGGATTCTTGCCTGTTAATAAGTTTCAATGCAATGAATTTGGTTTTAACACTGTTTCTTCTTTAGGGCTAATAATTGGTTCCAGATTTGAGTTTCCTGGCTTCTACAAGATCTCCAACCATTCTAATGTTTGCTATGTCACAATGTTGGTAAATAGCGACTATATATCTACGCTATGGCGTAGCGGGATTTGAACAAATCGCTACTGAACTGTCCTACGCAATTTAGCACAAAGTTTTGTCAAATAGCGTCTATAACGACACTATAGCATTGTACCGTTGCGTAATTTGAACAAACTGCTCATTTCCGCAATCCGCAACTGACAATACTACCCAAACCGGATCTCCCTTTGTCTAATCTAACTTGCCACACTTGAGCTGCCTTCGTTGCAGCCTCCAACACTTTCATTGTTGTTGGGTGCAAGGGGGTGGGTTTAGTCCCAGTGTCCCACATTGTCTAGAGATATGGCCTAAGTAAGTGCTTACAAATTGGGTAGTCTTCATCTTACAAACCAGCTTTGTAGGGTTGAGTTAGGCTCAAGCTCGACCAAATTCTATGATGGTGTCGGAGTACATCCTATTCTAGATCCATTGTCCATGCTTCCGGCCCATCGGGTTTGGTCATGAGGGGTTGGAAATTCCGCCTTAAATGGCAGTTAATTAAGGGTATAAATCAGAAGTAATTTACTTCCCTGAAATCAATGAGAAAGTATTATAATATTGCCCATGTAGAATATGTAATCAAGTACTAACATTAGTTTAGTGTCAAGTCATTGTCCAAACAATTAGTAAGGCCCAAATTCATTGTATATAAGTTAGATTATACCAAGTAATTAGGGAAATTAAGTTTCAGTACTATCAGATTGATGTGTTCAGTGTCTATGATGTAATTTTATAGTGATCATCTCCCTTTTGATTATCTCTTACCAATTTACATAAGCAAATTACATTCAATCAAAAAGCAAAATATATAATTCACATCCATGGCCAAAGTATTTCAAGAAGTCGCAATATTTTATTGAATTCAAATAAAACTTGGCAATCTGAAAAGAAAATGTTGAACAGATTATTGCTTACCTCAGTTGAACGAAGTCCCCAGGTAAAACGGCGATGTTTAGAGTTAGCTGCTTTTGAATCCCATCCTCTATATTCATACAAGCTAGTGGATGTATATACACATCTTGGAACTCTTTGAAAGGAGGACTCTAATGGAACATTGCCGCAGGTTACCACCTTCAAAAGTTACAATATATCAATGGTTTATTTCCATCAATCATTCATATTTTGAAATAAAAACTATTCAAGTAATTGATATTTGTTTCATAAAAACCACTTAATGAACTAATCCATGGATGAATGAGAAAAATACAGTCAAACAATGTGTGGCAAGTGTTGGATGTGTGCGTATTTGGACTGTGCTTTTGCTATTCCTACATGTTTATTTGATTGTAGTATACATGTATAAGTCGAAAATAAATTACATACCCCAGAAACCTTCACAAACTGTCCATTCTTGGCTGTCCTCAGCTCTGCATCGGGATATTGAGAAATGAAACCAACAATGGCTTTCCTTCCACGACAACTATTCCAAGTGAATAATGCCGCTACCGCAGCAAAAAGAATTACTACAACAATAAGGAGTATGGCATTGTGGACAGCTCCAAGAATAAAACCTCCAGCAATGAATCCCATAACAAAAATCAGAATCACAGACCACAATATTGGCTTTGGGAAGTTCTTCCTGAAGGAATATTCATCATCCACACTGAGAGTAGTCACAGCTGGATTATGAACTACAGAAGCACTATTTGATTTCATTGACCCTAAGGAATCTAATGGACCAGAAACCTTCCTTGGAGCCCCAGATGAATTCAACGGGCCAGATGTAATCAAACCAGTTGTTGGAAGAACTGGAGGTATTGGACCCGAGTTTTGGCGTGTGCCGCCACCTGATTGAGGACCAGAGGACTTCTTAACCGGTTCCCCGTGTTTATTCAACGGACCTGAGTTTGTCCTTTTCATTGAGGCCGAAGTAGACATGCCTGCAGCAGATAGATTACCTGACGTGACATAAGCCGAACGAGCTGCTGCGTTTTGCATAATAGGTCCAGAGTGGGAAGCAGCGCCTGCAAACGATCCAGTCCTTGAAGGAGCGTTATTTAATGGACCAGATTTTCTAGATTTGGAACCATCCATAGGGATATCAAACATTTTCCCTAATTCTCCTGACTTCTTGATGTCACCGCCGGTATAAGGCATGGCAACTGAGCTCATTGTTGGCGTCCTTTCTTTCGGCTGTTCAGGACGGCCCGATACATACAGGCCATTGCTTAGCTGATGAGATGGGAATCTCGAACCCATCACTAATATCTTTTCAAATCAGCCCAAAAGAAGCGACTGAATAAAGAAACCGTACTAGTTCGCTTCGCTGATGCAGTACTCAAAGTAACACTGCAAAACAATGCCACCTAAAAAGATTGAAACATAATTAGACATATCTCGAGACTCTGATGCACAATGTGCAGATACTATATTTCATCTCAAGAGAAATCATTAGAAGTCATATTCTTTTTCCTTAGACTATAACTATGATAAATCACATTCAGCTCAAGAAACCAGATTAAAACTGCAAATAAAATTAACATAATAACAATGCTGGATTTTCTGGTACATGATGGTCAGACCAAGATAAAATAATTACTTAATTGTGATTCAATACATTGTCCCACACAAAAATACAAAGAAGAATATAAATTATACTTAAAGTTACAACAAAATCCAATAATCATATACAATTGAAATTGAAAGGAAACTTATACATAAAAACAAAAACGAGAGTACATAATTATTTAGTGTGTTTTAAGAAACCCTTAGAATTATGGTAAAGTAACAATGAAGAAAAGGTTAAAAGAAAGGGACAGTTAACCATCCTAAGTAAAGTAAAATTAGTTAGATAGATCTAAAGGAAAGAGAAATTTGGAAGTGAGATGGATCTTCCTCAAAATGTAAACATGTTTTGAGATCCATTCATATATCATCATTGGAGTTGAAATTTATAAAAATAAAAATAAAAATAAAATAAAACCCAAGTTTTATTACAATGTGCAAAAGCCATAATCTAATAAATAAAAACAAAAAAAAAAATTAGATTTTTCGAAATGGGTAACTCCCATTTGAAGAGTATGAATGCAATGAGCGAAGATCTGAGAAAAATGTAAAGTTTATGAAAATGGGTAATAATAATCTGAATGAATATATATTGTACCTGAAGATTTTGAATGAAGAAGATATAGAATCAAAAAGAGTGGTGATGGTATTGCTGAGTTTGAGATCCCATTGTCTCTCTCTCTCTCTCACTACTTGTTTTTGTTCTTCACACTTGAAGTTGAGTTGAAACTTCACCTCTTTTTTCTTTTCTCTTTCTCTCTCTCTCTCTATGTATCTCACACACAGACACAAAGCAAAATAACCACTACTATAAAAGTTAAAAAAATCTCTCTCTTTCTCTCTCTATATGTCTCTCTCTCTCTCTTAAAAAAAAACAGGTGCTGCAACAACTGGTAGGTTGTCTAGTCCAGCAAAAACCACCAAACCAAGCAACATATAATTTATTAGCAAAATTTAATTATTATTATTAATTAACGCATAATCATACTTCCTTTTTTTTTTCTCATTCCAATATTTTCATTCATTCCTTAATCTTTATCTTAATTGCTAATATTAACAACCCCCAACAATTTCCTTTCTTGTTCTTTTATAAACTTATATTTTTTTTTTTAATATATGTTGATAAACTAATATATAGCAAAACTCTTGAAAAAAAAATTAGTTGATAGCAGATGAATTTACAATAGATAATTTGAGTAATACTCCGTTTATTTCAAATTATAAATTATTATACCATTAATCATCTATCGCTCTCGTGTTTAAAGTCTATAGTTTAATTTTTTTATATCATTAATTAAAGATAATTCTGTAAATAAATCATAATTTTTTCTCATATAAAATTAAGTATTTTTCTTAATATGAAATGATCAAAATGATTTATAATTTGGTATGGAGCAAGTAATTGACAGCAAATGTGTTAGTGGATTAATTTGTATTGTTTGGGAAATTCAGTGACCAATAAATGTATTTTCTTTAGAGTAATGAATGACTAATAAATATGAATCACATAAAAATATTTTTAATTAATATTTACTTTTTTCCAATTAAGGTAACAAAGAGTAAAATGACGAAAAGTGATACTCCCTCCGTCCCGGATTAACTGAGCCATTTGCTCATTTCACACATATTAAGACAAATGTATAAATAAAGGAGAGAGAAAAGTGGTTTTAAGTGTTCTTGTTAAGTATTGGTGCATTAATATTGGGAATGATGAAAGTAATATTAATTAGAGTTATAAAGGGAAAAAAGTAATTAATATTGTATTGGAAAGTGAAATGACTCAGTTATTTTAGAACACTTTTTTTAAAAAAATGGGTCAGTTATTATGGGACGGAGGGAGTAATCGATAAACTCATGCTATTTTTTTTTTCTCGGAGAAACTAAGATAAAGCAGCTTATCAAAACATATTATAAGCCCTTGAGAACAAAATTCGTTACCACACAAATCTATTTTGATATATATATATATATATATATATATATATATATATATATATATATATATATATATATATATATAACCAACATTGTCTTGTTAAATAAAGTTTTTTTTAGTTAGATATCCTCCGCACATAATTTAATAAACTAATTTTTTAAATTTGACACGACTTTAATAAATAACAAAATTATTCCTCAAAAGATTTAACACATGTTATAATATAATAAGATTTATTAACGATTGGTCAATTTTATGCATTATTTATTTAAATAATCCCATGAACAAATATTGAGTAAAAAAAAGTATCTCATCTAGTAGAAAAGGCATATGGGCAAAATGAAGGGTCAATGCTAAGTTAACTCCACAAACAAATATATTTTTTTGAATGAAAAGACTGTATTATTTTGCTATACAACTTTGCCTAAGTGTATGGACTAAACTTTTCTTGGTTAGATTTACTTGATATATTTTATTTCCTATCTACCACGATATTTATCATACGTTTTTTTACGGCTCAAAATGGTTTTATTACCTTTAGGGTTTTTGTCTTTATCAACCTCAAAAGATGACGTTGATGCCTGAAATAAGTAATAAGTTGAAGATTTTTACACTCTTTGGTAAAGCTTTATTCTACAAACAATGGTTGTACGGGAATATAAGTAGTTTATTTGAAAAATATCTCCTTTAAAATCTATTATGGACTCTGTTTCAATGTCAAATTTTCATTGTGCAGTATATATTAGTAAAAAATTGCACTTACGAGAACAAAATTCGATTACAAATATTTTTATCAAATTTATGTGGGTTCTTTCATTCAAATCACACCCTTTTCACACTTTTTGTTCACTTGCTTCCAAATTTGTTTTCAAAATTTGCTTCTTATGGTATTTTTGGTTGATTGAAATATTTTCTGTTATGGTACATTGGAATATATATTGACTGTCATTCAATCCACTCGGTATATGTTTGTCTCAACGTCCACTTGCTTCAAACCTTGGCTTAAAAAAATATCTTATCTCCAGTGAAGATAGTTCAATTGACAGAGATAATGCATAATTATATGAAGAGGCTCGGTGTTTAAACTCCAAATACCCCATTTATTCACCTTAAAAAAAAAAAGTAATTCTCGTTTCTTCAAGTGATTATGTCGAAGAATAAACTATAGTCTTTTTTATTATGTCTACAAAGATCTTATGTTTCAATTCTTTGTTCTCTAGATAGGTACTCTCTCCGTTACAAATTATAAGTAAAATTGATTTTTTAGGTTCATTTAATTAATGATGTATGTGGTTCATATTATGATCCACATTCATCATTAATTGAATGAACTTAAAAAGTCAATTTTGTTTATAATTCGTAAGAAAGGGAGTATTAGGTAAATAGTAACGAACATGGATTAATTCTAAATGGATTAGACTTTCATTGCATTACAAACTAAAATAATATTTCGGTCGAAAGAGATACCAATATTTAATGCTTGGCACACATTTCATATGTCCAACGCTACCATGGGGGAAATATATGGGAAAGAAAGAAAAGAAACGTAAGCGCAAGAACAATAGTTTTTTTTTTTTTTTTTTACAAAAGAACAATAGTTATTTTAAAACATTAAGATTAAAGGTTAATTGTAACACTTTGAATATAGTGAGAAGTGAATTAGCCCTTGCAACATTAAAATAATCGATTAGAAGTATATAATATTATTGGTCTTCTTCGTAGCATATCAAATATAATATCATTGCCACATCTTCTTAGCATACCACCAACTGTAATGTGATTAGTATATGAGTCTTCTTAGCATACCAACTATAATGTGATTAATATATGAGAAATACTAGTAAGTGTCCTATATTTTGATTTTTTTTTTTTTCCAAAATCCAAATTATAAAAGCAACATGAATTCTAGATTTTCTTTCAAAAAAAAAAAAACAAGAATACTATATTTGTTTTGACCCAATCCAATAGAACCGAGTTGGTGGTTGCTGTAATTATTTAACACTGGATGTAGAAGGACTAAGGCAACTAGTTGCGTAAATCCAAAGACATTTCTGTTGTTATGATTGTTGGAGCAAGTGCTTTTACAATTAGCTTTGCAAGTTGCCATTAAAAGATTGTGAATTTCGTTTTGATAAATTTGTCATTATATCATCTAATAAAAGGAAGGACATTAAGGAAGAAGTTGGTCGTATCACATATGCCTTCAAAGGTGAACCATATTTTAAAGTTTCATTGTTCTCATAAATATATCCAATAGAAATATTTGGATCAACCTTTGTTCTTTTGCAAGAGATGCATCCATCTCAAACTGAATAAGTAATGACCATTGCTTACTACTCTCAATATGACTGATCTTATCAATATTGCAGTGCATAGACAATGATTGTATTTTGCATGAGGATTGTATTGAATCCTACTTAATTGTGCATCATGCAAGTAGAACACAATGAGTGATGCAGTTCATCAGAGTGTGGATAACATGATATTACTTCAAGTATCATCTTTTTGTGTTCTTTGAAGTCCATAATTGGTTCAAGCCTAGGTATTGAGTAAAATGCCACCTAACAATTTTCAAGCCTAAAGGAGCATAACAAATGCATATTAAAGACAAGAAAATTACAGGTCTTGTTGCCTATACATTTTTCTTACATCTAAAGTCTAAACAGTAAAATACCAATATCGGAAGAAAACTCTACAAAACACCTGTATCTTGCAGATACCTGATCAAACAGATAAATCAGTATCTTGCAGATACCCGATCAAACAGATAAATCAATATATGGATCAAATAAGCTGTATTAATTCAAGTAAATGATCCTTGAAAAATCAGAGAACAAATCCGGGTTTTCTGGAACCTATACTCTTGTCAGCAATTTTGTATTATGTCAACTGGTACCTTTTTGTAAAGACACCAGAAGTGCAGGGACAAGCAAAATTTTGTAGTTCTCTGCCTTATCACCAGCTTGACAAGTTTTTCTACTCTTATATCATAACTTAAGTACAACAATCATCAGCCGTGTATCGGTGTACAAAGTGATTAGTTGGATCATATTAGAGGTTGTAGTTTACCTAGCTAGTTAGGAATGTAATGAAATTATATTATATATGTACAGAGATATAGCCAGAATTCTCTCACTCAAAGAGATACAAGGGGTTCTACTCTGAACTCAAATAAGGAATCGGATTATCAATATCAAAATTGACGCAGATGGCAAAGCATTCATTATGCATCATAAGTTCATAACCGATGTTGAACATGTATTTTATATTTACGCAAGAGCAAGATTACTAGCTTGCAAGCTCTGCGCAGAGCTCATAATGAATGAATTTCAATTAAAATACAGCTAAACTATCCAACCCAACCACAAAACACAACATATATTATTCGAAAATAAAAATCCAATGCCTTCTTAACCACATACATAACTACCAAAATATATCAATCTGAAAATTACATCGTATTGTATACAGAAACCAAACTTTAATCTATGTTTCTCAAGAACCCACTTTTCTAAATTCTGCCAAAATGTTGGAAGATTCTTTGTCGTTCATGAAAACATTCTTTAGTAGCCCACACCTGTTCAACCACAAAGTAATAACATCCGAAATATTCAAAATCACAACACAAGATATGAGAATTATCTACTGAAGATCGCGTGCAACAACACAGATCTAGGAATAAAATGGCATAAAAGTGTGAATTTCTACCATAATTAGGAGAAAAGTTTCATAGACAGATCAACTATTCAAAATTAAATGATATAAAAACAATTAGACATGCAGAAATTTTCAGACTCAATGGCTAGCTAGCACACATAAACAAGATATAAGAGTAAACAATCAATCAGACCTCAACTTCAAGTACTACTACCTCCTACATAGTCCCTAAACTATACATGGATGATTAGTCTCCATTAGTTAATAAGTAGCCACAAACATTTTAGTTAAATCCCTGTCACATTAGTTAGTCCCTAAGATCTTGTCAAATGTCAATATACAACAGCAGGGACTAACAAGAAAGATTTATCAAAAACATTTGAAACTATTGTAAAACATTAGAGTAGTACTTATTATTTTCAAACCCCGTAGGACTGACTAACCAAGAGAAAAAGTGACACTGTGACAGCCTATGTAGACACTTCATATATCGAAGGTATGCCTAACATCCAACACATGTCATTGTCGGAAACCTTTGGTTAAACATGCCCCCGACACATTTGGTTACATTTATGTCGGACAAATGTGGTTACATTTTCTAAAATTATTAAAGTTGTCTAGTGTTCGTATGTATAAATTGAGCTCCATAGGTGATAACTAAATTCAGGTTTTACTAAATATGTATAATCGGTAGTTTATAACACACTGTCGAACGGACTCCAACAAATAAGGTTACGATAAATCACTTCCATTTTCTCGAATTACTACTGACATTTGCGTATCAATGTTGAGTCTAGTGAATAATCAATAGTGTCCCTCCCACACATGTCGGAATGACACAAGACCAACACATGTGGTTACAAATTACAATAACTTATTTCCATATTCTAAAATATTATCCGTGTTTACATGTCAACTCATTACGAGTGTGTCAGTGTTGAGTCTAGTGTTAGGGCTTCATAAGTGACAACTAAACTAGGGGTTTACTTAAACATGTAAAATGCATAAAATTCAATACAATCCCATAAAATCAGATACAACTATCTGAGTAAGTAGGGGTCGGCTACATGGATCAAAACGATGACACAATGTTGTATCATATATCAAATATATACAATGAATCAAGTGAAAATGAGAAATGAAAAAAGTAAAGAGGTATGTATACCTGATCTAAACAGAAACATTGAGGAGACCAGAAAGAGAACCCAAAACAGCAAAAGCAAGAAGAGGACTAATATCAAGAGAATTAAAAACAGGTGGAACAATATTCCTAAACAAACTAAGATAAGGATCACAAAGATCCCTAATTGCAGACAATGGTTGTCTTTCCCATGGAATATTCGGAAACCAACTCAACAAAACCCTAATCAACAAAACACCACTGTAAATATCCAACCATTTCTTCAACCCTGCCGCTACAACCGTCAACGGCGTGTTCACCGTCCCCGGTCTAGTATTTCTCACGATAGTAGCAAAACAAAGCGACGAAGATGATTTTGCAATTGATAGACAAAGGTCAGGTGGTGGAAGAATGTTGACGAATGCTTTGATACATAAAAGCGCGGCGGCGAATAGGGTTGTTACGGTTCGAGTGGAACCGGAGAGAAGATCGTTGTTATTGAGAGGTACGGCGGGGGTGACGGCGGTTTTGTGGTTGATTGAAATTGAACAAGTGGTGGTGGTGGTGGTGGTTCGGCGTTTGTGTTGAGGGATGATTAGGCTATTAGGTTGGAAAGAAAGAAGACGGGACGAGGGTGAGAAGTGGGAAGTTACAATCATACCCCCCATACTCATCGTTGCTGCTGCCATTGACGCCATTTCTCGACTACTCTTCTCCGGTTGGTTTAGGGATTAGGTGTTTTTTGTCGCTCTTCACTCGGCCTAACCTTTTTATGTGGATAAATAAACTTTAGATAACTCTAGAATCAAAAATAAAACATTCAAAATGTTATTCAACTTTTTTTTTTAAAAATAAAATGTTTTTTTTTTATCCAATTTGAAAAAATGAGAATGCTAACCAATGTCCTAGAACATCCGTCGCGAAAAATCAAATATAGTAGTATGACATTGAAAAATCATGTCGTCAATGCATCAGAAGTTTAAAAAATGTATTTTGACTTAACATTTCTTTTTTAGCTTCTTTAACTAGTACTCTGGTTCATGGTTCATGGGCGGTTTTAAAGTCCGATTAGTCTGGGCAGTTGTTTGGGCCTGACCCAAATTTCTTATGTAAATTCATCTGAATTTCTTATATAAACCCTTATAAATTTGACAATTTATTTAGTTTTTTGATTATTTGCTTACAATTTTTTATGTAAACCCTTATAAATTGTGTTGTAATTTTTTTTTGATTTGGCGGTGGATAAGGAGTGCTCGGTGAGAGGGATGGAAGGCAGTGGCTGGGGAACTGGTGGAGGGGCTTGGGCGTGGAGACGTCGTCTGTTTGCGTGGGAAGAGGAGTCTGTGAGGGAGTGTTACTTGTTATTACATAACATTGTTTTCCAAGACTCTGTTCATGACACATGGCGGTGGGATCTCGACCCTATTCATGGTTATACAGTTCGGGAAGCATACAGGTTTTTCACTTCTACAGGTGATTTGGCGGACAGGTCTCTGGTTGATGACATTTGGCACAAACAGTTCCCTCAAAGGTGTCTTTGATGGTGTGGGTCTCCGTAATCACTTGCCAACTAGAGACAATTTGCTGCGTCGCGGTGTTCTTCTTTCCTCACCAGTGTCGTGTGTTGTTGGTTGTGATTGTACTAAATCGGCAACTCATTTATTCCTTCATTGTCTGCTGTCAGTACATCTTTGGGCGTTTGTTTTGAGTTGGTTAGGCATTTCCTTTGTGTACGATGGTGACCTTCGACATCATTTCCTTCAGTTTACTAAAATGGCGGGTATGCCGCTCTCTACTCAGGTATTCTTAGGACTATTTGGCTTGCTACTATTTGGGTGCTTTGGAGGGAAAGGAATAGCCGTGTATTCAAAAATACGACCTCCTCTTCAATTACTCTTATTGAAAAAGTTAAACTCCATTCTTTCCTTTGGCTGAAATCAGTGGTTTTTGTTTATTCTTTTCACGAGTGGTGGAGATATCCCACTCTTTGTATGGGTGCTCTTTTGTAACTGTTGTTTCGGCTGATGTTCTTTTTTTGACACCATAACTTTGTAAATATTTGTCGGTTTTCCCTCGTGGCACACCTTGTGCAGTGGGAAACACCGTTGGTTTAGTATTTCATTTCATTTTGATTTGTTAAAAAAAAATCTTAATAATTGAGATTAAATCGATGGATTCGTGTGCTCTAAAGATTACACATTATATTTTATATAATTTTGGGACTAAAATGAAGATAAGGTGATGGTTTAAAGATGGATCAAATTGTGGAATAACAAATTGAAGGTGTCAATCAATTTGACAATGACATTAAACGAGAGTTCGTTGTTTTTCAAGATCAACCTGCTCTTTTATGTGAATTTTTAATTTTCTATATGAATTGGCAAGGTGAGTTTTTATTAGATAGATGTTCATGTAAAACTAATTTATTCTAATACATTTTTTTTGGTCTAGCTAGTAGTCTAGTGACTATAACTCACACGTTTTAAATGTGGAGAAGTGAAGTGTCCGTGATTCGAACTCCAACTCCTACATATAATATACAGTATCCCTACCAGCTGAGATAAGCTCACGGAGATTATTCTGATACATCTTTAACTAAACTTTTTTACACAATTATTTGATGAGTTTTTACCAATATATCACTTTCTTATATTATTTTCTACAATGTCTCAACTCTTGAATTTTTTTTGCATTTTTCATCTCATATGAGACATATCCTTAATGGTAGCGTATAACATTAAACAAATAGATGAACAATATTTGTTCACCATGTTGATGTTAACCCTAGAATGTTTTTTTTTTTTTTGCTTAAAAAAAAACATTAACAAATATTTAGAAGAAGAATTGCCTAAAAAAGAGTACTTCGAAGTGGGCAAATCATACGGCAAACAAAGTTACCAATTATTTTCCAAAAATACAAAAAATAGTTACCAAGGATCTTAACTTTGGAAAAATGTCACCGTATTGGCAAGATCTCTTTTATGCTAGTTATAACTTTCAAGGCTTTTCCTGGTAGTGTCTACCTACTAGCTAGTTACCATGCATATGTGAGTTAGCTATATAATTATAATGTACTTCAAAATTTACCTTTCATCCATTTAAAAAGGAATCCAAAAGTGTTTCAATTAAAAGGCTACAAGCCATCCAATTAGCTCAAAATTTCTGAAAAGCAAGAGAAAAGATAAACTGGTATAAATAAGTTTGATTGATTCAAGGACATCTTTGAGTTCGTTAGTTGGTGGCAAGATCTTTAGTTGAAGGAAAGACTATGATTAACAACAGTTTGCTGCTTAGAAGTGTATAATGACAGTTGCTTCTTTCTCCTTATATCATGTTTGATTCAGGATAATATATTTGGGCATGCAAAATATGAAATTTATGGGAAACCATAAAATTTTTGTTCACAACACAAGCCTAATAATGAAAAATGATGGTATTCTTTTATTTAGACTAGTATGGATCATTACCATAGATGCTCACCTTGTATCAAACCTCTACCAAATCTGAATTTATCTATAAAATTACCGTTAAACAAAATCATGCGTCTTTTCGAAATCAATTTTACATAAAATAAACTTCTTATTTAGTCTTTCTTGCATCATCCATGACTTCATTCACAATAAGAATATCATCAAAAATTTATCGACCCTTCACAAATGTTAATTGAGTATTAAAAATGACCTTATTAATAAATGTCTTCAATCTATTTGCTAGAACCTTGAGTAAGACTTTATGAACGCAACCCACTAAAGAAGTAAGACGAAAATCACAAACTTTGTTGACTATATTTTTTTGGAATTAAAACAATACAATTTGATAATTTCACCAGTTTACTATTTATATTAATAAACTTCGTAAAGAAACTTGATATATTATATTAATAAAAAATAAAGCAATCAAATCCCATAAAGTAACATTAGTTTTCCTTTCACGAGAAATCTGCGGAATTCATTGAATTAAAATTATATTACGTATCTCTTCCGATTCATCTTTTTCTTTTCTTTCTTTCTCATTCATTCATTCTCCGTGTCGTTGTTCTTTGTTCATCTTCATTCATCGCAACACCACAACCGTAATCATAGCTTCCTTACGATCGATCAGCAGCATGAAGGATAAAGATAGAGATAAGGAAAAGGAAACAGAGAAGAAGAAATATCCTATCGGAGCCGAACATTATCATCTTTACGAAGAGATTGGTCAAGGCGTTAGTGCTTCTGTTCATCGCGCTCTCTGTGTTTCTTTCAATGAAATCGTCGCCATCAAAATTCTCGACTTCGAACGCGACAACTGCGATCTGGTACCATTATTCATATCAACATCTTAATTCTAAATTGCCTTTTGTTATCAATGCATCACGTGATGGTGATGTAGTTCACCATTTAAAATCATGGATGCAGCTATATTTTCTTGTCAAAATCTCTAAAACCTTTATTTTATCATCATAATTGTAGAGTAATGATTAATACTTTTGTACACAAGAGATTAATCATGTTATTTTTTCTTCTTCATAGTTTCTGATGATTAATTGTTTAGTTGATTAATACCAATCCTCGTCAATCATTCATAATTCATTCATATTAATTAACAGGCTTAATAATAACTTTGACCTCCTATGTAAATTCGATTTTGGTCCCTAATAGAATTAATTACAACTCAGCCCCATCCTTTTGCACTTTTAGCCGTGGACCAATTTTCGTGACACCTCACTTAAATGAGTAGGATTACACGTGTGTAATTTTTTAATTAAAAATAAATTAAAAAGTCAAATGTATATTTATTGAATTAAAAAATAAATAAAAGGAAAATGGAAGAAACAACCAGAAGTTAAAGCTTGATTCTGAGGAGTTATCCTTTTCTGGCTTTCTTTTGAATCGCTACACCAGCAACAACATGAGAAATTGTGTTTGTTTTCTCAACACTGTCACCATCAATATTCTTCTTCTTGTCTTCTACTACGTTGACTCTTTCGAACAGCAACAACGGAGGAAGAAGAAGGCAGCTCCTTCGGTTTTTTGGTTGCATTTAGCGGTGGTTTGTTGTTCTTCCTTCTTCGCTAACTCCTCTGCCCCCGCTGCCGTATTTGTTCTCCGTCTATTTCTACAATGGTAATAAAGGATAAGAGGCTTGTTCTTGTCTTCGAAAAACCGAAGAAGTTGACAACAACACAATGACACGACGATTAACAAGCCTCTTATCCTTTATTACTATTCTATAAAGAGACGGAGAACAAATGCAGCAGCGAGGGCAAAGGAGCTAGCGAAGAAGGAAGAACACCAAATCACCGCTAAATGCAACCGAAAAACTGAAGGAGCGGTTTCTTCTTGTTCTGTTGTTGCTGTTCGAAAGAGTCAACGGATAAGAAGAACAACAACAAAGACTCCCGTCCTAGTAATAGTAGACAAGAAGAACTTTGGTGGTGACTGTGCTGAGAAAACAAACACAATTTCTCATGTTGCTGGTTTAACGTTTCAAAAGGAAGCCATACAAGGAAAACAGATTCCTCAAAATTAAATGCCTTTAATTTCTGGTTGTTTTTTTCATTTTTCTTTTTTATTTATATTTATTTGTTTAATTCAATAAATATACATTTGGCTTTTATTTATTTATTTTTAATTAAAAGATTACACATGTGGCATCCTACTCACTTAAGTGAGGTGCTACATGTGTTTGACTCGGTCAAAATTGGTCTAGGAGGCCAAAACTGCAAAAGGGGCAGTACTTAAGGGGCTGAGTTATAATTTATTTTGTTAGGAGCCAAAATCGCCAGATTGTGATACTTAGGGGGACAAAACTTCTATTAAGCCTAATCAATACCATAATTTAAATTATTCTGTGGTAGTGGTTACTCTGAGAACCTTCGTATCTTACGAAAAAAGAATATGTCTATAAACACGACTCAATTGATAGGATATTACATATAATATAAAAGGGCCAGAGGTTTGAATTTCTCTCTTATTCACCTTATTAGTGAATTTCCAGACATTAGACTATTTGATAGGAATAAAAGATGCACTAGACACATTCATAGTTTTAAATTGGGATGTTGATGCGGTCGTGGGCTCGTGGCTATGGTTGCAGTGCAGGATAGTGTTGTTGTAGACACTACTACCACAATTTAAAACCTTGGAACCAGCTCCAATTCAATTGCATTTGTGTTGTAAAAGTCTCTAAAACCTTTACATTCGGGTCACAATTTAGAATAATGATTATTTTTTTTACAAGAAATTAATGATGTTATGTTATTGTCATAATTTTAAATCGTGTTGCTCTAGCTACGCTGTGAGGTTTTATATTATAGAAGCATCATGGTTTTAAATTGCGGTTGTAATCTGATTGAAATGGTTGCAGTGCAGCTTCATGGAATTGCAGACACTACTGCAACAAAAATATTTTGGCTGCATCTCATGGTCCACAATTTAAAACCATGGATGCAGTTGTGAGAATCTCTAAAACGATTATATTGTGGTCACAATTGCGGTTGTAGAATACAATTTCGAATAATATTTTTTTTAAAGAAATTATTGTTAGTATTTTTTTCTTCCATCAATGTCTGATGATTAATTGTGTAATTAACTATTAATGAAATAATTAATGGATGAATGAATGCAGAATAATATATCTCGTGAAGCACAAACAATGGTACTAGTGGACCACCCTAACGTGCTAAAATCACACTGCTCATTCGTGAGTGATCACAACCTATGGGTTGTGATGCCATTCATGTCGGGTGGTTCATGTCTTCACATATTGAAAGCTGCACATCCTGATGGATTTGAAGAGGTTGTTATTGCAACTGTGCTCAGGGAGGTATTGAAGGGTTTAGAGTATCTTCATCATCATGGTCACATTCACCGTGACGTTAAGGCGGGTAATATTCTCATTGATTCTCGCGGTGCGGTTAAGCTCGGTGATTTCGGTGTTTCTGCTTGTTTGTTTGATTCCGGTGATCGGCAACGGTCGAGAAACACTTTTGTTGGTACACCTTGTTGGATGGCACCTGAAGTCATGGAGCAATTGCATGGTTATAACTTCAAGTATGGTGTTCTTTCTATTTTAATTTCTTTTATCATATATCATATAATAAAATACTTAATATCTACACTATTTAAAAAAGGTTTGCCACCCAAATTGTAACGGTGGTTTCTATTGTTTTTTTAATATCTTCTAACTGCAATTGATGCTGCACAACCGGGTATTATATGATGACATGTCCATACTATATTTAAAATTTTAGTGCAACTACAATCGAATAATAGCATTAGGTATTTGATAAAAAAATTCTATAATAACTCATTGATGGTAACTGCACCAAGGGTTTCAAGTTGCAACCACAACATTACCGTTTTGGTAGCACCAGCTCGCAATTTCCCGCTCCAAATGAGTTTCTATAATGTGAATGATCGCGAGTGCTTCATTATAATTTGATCAAAATTTTCATTATATGGTCGCAGCCTCAATATTGTGGTTGTGGGCCGCAATCGCATCAGCTCACAATTGCCCCTCCAAGAGTTTTTGCAATTTGAATGATTGGGAGTGTGTCATTATTATTTGAAGAGAGATGCTATTTATTATGAATGACCGTAACACGAAATGCAAGAACCGTTGATTTTATAAAAAGTCAACAATATTTTAAGTTGTCTCTGACGGAATACATGAGGTATCGGATGTGGAACCACTAAATAGAAGCATTCTTCACTTTCACTAAACGGAAGTCCCATGATAAATAGCATTTTTCTTATTTGAATACAATTTTCTGTAATATCAATGATTTTGTCGTTAGGGGTAACCTTGACGCAACTGGTAAAGTTGTTGTCATGTGACTGTAAGGTCACGAGTTCAAGTCTTGGAAACAGCCTCTTGTGTAAAAACAGGGTAAGGCTGCGTACAATACACCAAATGGTGGGATCCCTTCCTAGACCCTACGTATGCGGGAGCTTTAGTGCACCGGGTTGCCCTTGCCCTTATCAATGATTTTGTCGTAACACATTCCAAAACCTTGTTTAATTACCCTGGCTTATTGACATGCTAACAATAATTTCATTCAAAATTAATCTTGCAGAGCGGACATTTGGTCATTTGGCATAACTGCATTGGAGCTTGCCCATGGCCATGCTCCTTTCTCGAAGTATCCACCATTGAAGGTATGTGTGCACATACTATCATAGTATTTGCTATAAGCACTCAAAATTTTATCCCATTTTTCTTTGTTTAATTTCATAATAATTAAACTTTCCAGGTACTGCTTATGACTTTGCAAAATGCACCTCCAGGCCTTGACTACGAAAGGGACAAGAAGTTCTCTAAGGTCAGCTCAGTTCAGTTTGATTTCATCATTTGCTGATGGCTCCTGTAAGCAAATTAAACCCTTCTATGATTTTTAATAGCTAATATCTTTATTCCTTTTTTCTTTTCAGTCTTTTAAGCAGATGATTGCTTGTTGTTTGGTAAAAGATCCTTCAAAACGACCCTCTGCTGTCAAGTTGTTAAAGCATTCCTTCTTTAAGCAAGCTCGCTCCAGTGATTATATTACGCGAACTCTTTTGGAGGGCCTGCCTGCTTTGGGTGATCGCATGGAGATTCTAAAGGTTGCTTTGCTTCCACTTTAAGTTAATAGAACATATCTTATATATTTATATTTGCACCCCAGTTCCACCCTTGTTATGATATATACTATAATATTTTATTAATGAGGTAACTTTTATGTCACAGAGAAAAGAAGAAGATATGCTTGCACAAAAGAAAATGCCTGATGGGCAGATGGAGGAATTATCACAGGTGCGAAATTACAATGTCTAAATCTAACTGACTGCTATCTGATGTAAAAAATAAAATAGTACTGTATTGCTTCCCCCATGTACTTGTACTAAACATTTCCCACAATAAGACACCTTTAAAAAATTTAGTTATAGTTATTATAGTGTAATACCTATTTGTTAGCCAATCCATGGTGCAAGCAGACTTGAGCAGAGTCAGATAGTATGTCTGTTTTTGATTGTTTGTGTCTGTGTGTGTGTGTGTATGCTCTACACTATAAAGTACAGCAAATGGATTTAATTAGTTAGCTTATTTTTTCTTATTTGATGATGCTTTTTATGGTTATTTTTCTCATTGCTACCGGTTACTGAATTGATGGCAAGCTTATAACACTATTGTGCTGTGTTCAATCCCTGTACTGCAGAATGAATACAAACGAGGCATTAGTGGCTGGAACTTCAATCTTGATGACATGAAGGCTCAGGCTTCCTTGGTACACGTCATGTCTAATATTACACTTTCATACACTCTTCAAGTTAAAAAAATTCTTACTATGGTTTTTATTTATTCTAGATCAACGATTTTGACGATGCTATGTCAGATATTAGTCATGTGGGAAGTGCATGTTCCTTAACTAATCTTGATGCTCAAGATAAGCAACTGCCAAGTTCAAGTCATAGTCGTAGCCAAACTGTTGACATGGTATTGTTTTTACAAATTCATTTTTTATTTAGTAGGATTAGGATTATATTTGAAATATAAATTTATAAATATAGCTGAAATTTTCCTTTCTCTTATTTTTCATTGTTAACAAGAAAATTTTGTTATTGAGGTAGTTCTAATGGCTAACTCTTTTTTTGGTACAAGTTCTAATGGCTAATTCTTTACAGGAGGAAAATGATGAAATGCATAATCAACTAGCTTCTGTTCCGGAAGTTGATTCCACAATACTTGATGTCAAGTATGTCTCTAACACATGTGTGATGTCACATTATTAATTGCATTATACTTTTGATATACTCAAACTCCGACAACTTTTACATCATGTGCTAATGCTTGTAGTGGCTTGGGATCTTTTATTTTAAAATAAACAATGTTACATGTCTTTACAGCTAGAACTAGCACTTTTGTTAAAACATTGTGGGTCATTGCTTTTCTATCTTGCCATTTCCAGGACAAGAATTGAGAAATCTGATGATGACTCCAGCATCACAAGCTCAAGCCACGAACCACAAACTTCTTCCTGTCTTGATGATCATGTGGACCATAGTTTAGGTGAAAAAACTGATATGGAAAATGGCGGAAGAGCCGCTGAGTTTGTTGTGGCTACTCATCCTCCTCGTCATAGGAGAGGATGTTCATCAAGCATATTACCGGAAGTTACTCTTCCACCTATTCGAGCAGAAAGGTAAATACTCAAATTATGCATTAAGTATATTTAATTTTATTTTGAATTAATTTAAATAATCTTCCAATTGAATTACTATTTATTTCAGAAAACTGCATTAGTTGTATAGTTATTGACATTGGGGCAGTCTAGGCATTTGGGCTGATGTGGATTTGTTTCTTAGATGGTTGCTCTATGTGCCTCTTGGATTACTCAACCCCTAAATAAGCCGATCCGGAGATAGCTTCAGACGCAAAAAAAAAAAGCCGATCAGATTCTATCTTCCAATATGTTTTGTGCGATTGGGAGATACGATCCGATAAATCAAAGAGTTTTGAGCGAAACTGAGAGACTCATAGAACAATTTTCTGTTTTTTAACCCCTTTGATGGGCCTGTTGATTTTCTCACCCAATAAAAATTTAGGCCCAACCAAAAGGAATTAGGCAACTCCAATTTGGTTGTCCTCTTAGAAATGATAGAGAATAGTTCAAACACTGATGTCTTTCAAATTTCAATCATTCACACTCCACTTTAGTTCAGATTGGTTCTTCTTCAATGACAAATAATTAAACTTTAAACGTATACTTCATCTTTCATTTTATTCTATTTCACTATCATGTTTAAATATAAACCATTAGTTTTATAATTTTTAATCTTTTTGTTAAGCAAATCAAACACTTTTCTAATCTATCATCAGCTTTAATATTTAGCAATATCAATGACAGTGAGAAGCTACAAAATCTGTCAACAAACGTCTCAAGTGCCAATGCAATTTTAGTAACACACACAGGAGATGATGTGCTTACTGAGCTTCCTTCTAGAGCCTCCAAAACATCAGGTGCCTCTGCTCACATTACTTTGTCTAATTGCATGCATGCCTTGTTTTCAATTTCAAGGGAGCAACACAAATTTTGTGCTCTTGAAGTCCGCAAGGATCGCTATTAACTCCTGCATTTCCTTCTAACTAATCATTTATATAGCAGCTAATTCTGATGACACTGATGATAAAGCAAAGGTACCAGTTGTTCAACAGAGAGGACGTTTTAAAGTTACATCTGAGAACGTTGACCCGGAGAAGGTAAGGAATAACTTTTACCGATCAGTCTACTTTCTTGAAAACTGAATACTAAGATTTCTTTCAGGTGACCCCTTCTCCTGTACTGCAAAAGAGTCACAGCATGCAGGTTGGTTGTTTAGAGGTTTGCACACCTGTCACTTATTCTTCTTTAGTTGATGAAAACCCCAAAAATATATGTTCTGCTATGCTCGAGTTATATCTTCTTCTTTACTGTATCTTAATAATATTTAGACCCACACAAATTTCTGATTTCATTTTCACTTAGTGAAGGATAGAGATAGACCAATGTTTTTCAGCTCTGACTTTTAGAGGTATGAATCGGTTGAGTGTATGTCTGGTTTGACAGCTAGTTTGAGGAAATCATTGTGTGCCACCATGATTTTGGCAACATCCACACTTAAGAAATCACAAGATATGATTTCGTCAAACTCAGTGTGATTCCAAACATACACGAAATCAAGTCAACCATTTGAATTTAAAGTATAGGATTGCTTGTGAAAAACAAAGAGTGCTAAACCTTAACTCACTTATTTACTCTAGACAAATTTTAAGATTGAGCCTAAGTTGCTTACCAAAATGAAGTTTGAAGTCGACTCATTTATCATTTATGTTTTGACTATTTGTTTTCTTTAACAAAATTCTCACCCAATAATTTTCTTAATTGTTTAATTTAGTATGTCAAGCCTAAGAATTTAAGCTTGGCTCAGAAAATTGAGCTTGTTTGTTTAGTTAAATAAATGAATTTGATCAAACATTTGATGACTCAAACTCATAATACACGAATAGCTTAATCCATCTTCGTCTTATTCATTTATTACATTACGATTAATGAGTGCTAATGATGTGAAAGAGGGAAGAAATAAAAAAAATGATTGAAAAGTTGAACATTTGATACATTGGTAACTTAAAAAGCTGCATTTTTCAATGAACATTTTTGAATTTTGGTTCTTCAACCAGTGCTTGCATGGTACTTGCTAGTGTTCGTTTGCCTTATGATTATTGTTTTTGTTGTACTTGGGCATTAATGGTGTTTAGTTTGTAACTAGAAAGTCTTGCTAACATCTTTTTCAGAAAAAAATGGAAGTGTTGTTTTAGGTTTAGTATTATGTTTTATTAGGTTATATTAATTATATAATCCTTGTTATGAAGCATGATTCTTTTACAAACTAATATGAAGGTGGATAAAATTTCTATACCCATATTAGGAAGGTATAACTCCTAATTTACTGTAACATTTTACGCGTTGTAGGTTATGAGCCAGCATATTGCTACTCCTCTACACTCACCTTTACCATTATTATCAACAATATCTGATGCTACGCCATCAAATATTTCTTGTTGTTCCCTGTTCCCTGTGTTGCATTCTGTGCTGCAGACAAATATTCTTCAGAGGGTATGTTAAGTCTTATATGGTTCTATTCTATCTCCTCCAGCTAATGTCCAAGATTAACCTTCTTTTGTTCATGACATTTTAACAGGAAACCATTCTAACTTTAATGAAGCAAATTACTGTGGGTGAATCTGCTTGTGCGACCTCTATCTGTTGATTTTTTTATATTTTTTTTTTTACCTTTTTCATTAATTTCTCTTATATTCATAATTTCTTTGTCAACCGTGCAGCTGATAACACAAATGCCCCAGCACAGATAGCAGCAATGGAGAAATCCTTGGTATGTATTTAAAAGGCTTGATTTTTATCAATTAGACTCATTTTCATTTATTTGAGAATGACCTATGTCGCCTTTCCCACTTATTGTGCCCCAAAACTATACCTTCAGTTACCATAAAATGGCATTTTTCCCAATTCAAAATAAGGTTAGTTTCGGTGCACCTCTTTAGGACAACATCTAGGTGAAATAAACATTGATCAAAAGACTTACCAAACACAGAGAAGTCATCCATAAATACCTCGATTTTCTTCTCTATCATGTCAGAGAAGATGGATAGCATACACCTTTGAAAGGTCGCCGGCGCATTACACAGCCCAAAGGGCATTCTCCTATAAGCAAACACATCGAATGGACAAGTGAAGGTGGTCTTCTCTTGGTCTTCCGGAGACACCGCAATTTGATTATACCCTGAATACCCATCTGGGAATCATATGTACTATTGGTCTAAGTGTCAAAATGTTCGATAATACAAAATGCTACTTGAGTTTGTAGGTTTTAAAATTTATAATTTATATGATTATATGATGTACTTCTCACAATTGAATTCTCAAGGTTAGCTTAGTTACAATTGCAACTATCAATTTATAAAGTGCTTAGGGTGTAATTTGTCTAGAGAGCAAACTGGAAAATATTTGAGTCAAAACCTAGGGTACATAATTATTACAGTCAGTTACTTCACTGTGATTTTTGGTATGCTGGAGGTAAATTGGATTTAAGATGAATGGAAGACAGGCTACCTTTGTCCAAATTCTCGTCTCTCTAAATAATGTTGGTGAATGGTAATTGCTACATACATGTTGGCAGAATTGTTGTGTATTGTCAAACTACTTTCCCTGATCGCTAGTACCGTACAAATTAGTGATAAGAACTTGGGTTTTATAGGATGCTAAGTCCATATTAGTATGAAATTTTCGGTGTAGTTAAATGGTGTGGTTCTTTTCCTTTGACAGCTAACTTTTAAGCGAGGTTTCCCAAGTGTTTGGTGGTTATCAATTAGCAAGGAAATAAGTTGAATTTGTAAAATCCAAATGCAACAAGTTTACTTGCTGTATTACGTATAAGTAGACATTTTTCTTTCTCTTTTGTATTAAAATCATTTTATTTGAATGCCATTATATCTGCTTTTCCCGGTATTAATTTAAACGAAATATCGGCTATACATTACTGCAGCTTGAATCAGCTCACGAGAGGGAAAAGGAGTTACTACATGAGATAACTGATTTGCAATGGAGGTATTGTATTATAAAAGTTAGTTAGATTATATGCTAAAATATAGGTGTTTTACTCATTAACCTTGCTTTGTATCATCTAGGCTCATATGCACCCAGGAAGAGCTTCAAAAATTGAAAACAGATAATGCTCAGGTAGTATCAAACGCTTTGGCTAGTAATAACATATTCTTAGATCCTATTGTGAATAATGATGTACTTCACATTCTAACTTGTTCTCACTTCTAAAATCATAGGTGTGACAGGATTGTCAGAACGATGATTTGAATTTGAATATCAGAAGTGATTCCGTTGTTTAAGTGGATGCTTGGATTTTCCTTGAATCTAAGTTCTTCGTGGGCACTTAATAAGTTTGAGGTGTTAGGAGAAAGCAGAATTGTGACCAGTAGAACAAACATTTACTAGATATCGAGTACTTTGTCACTTTTAGGGTTTTTTTAGGTGATAAGAAATTTATCATGGTTGCTTGTTTTTTTGGCAGCCTATTAGTTACTTGTTAGTGCAGATTTGTTGTTCATAATTATTTTTGTAAATGATTTTAGCATTATTTCCCGCTTGTAAATTATAGTGCACGTCATGAAACTTTCTGACCCTACAATTTTTTAATTTGGATAATGAACCTACAATTTTCGTCTTCAGTATTCATTCAATGCTATTAGATGCTATATTCTTGTATGGATAAAATGCTATTAGAATGTAATGCTTTATTTTTTAAAAGAAGAATTTTATATTGTGTTTCTTTTTCAAGCAAAATGTCATATTTGCTATTTCATCGAGTGAAACTTGAAGTGGATAATAAATTTTTTAATCATGTTTTCAATTTGAGTGGATTTAGCATGGAGCACGGTTAAACGTGTCCATGATAAATCTTTCACTATTCATCATTGGTGATTGTTATGTGGCTCGTGGATTGCTCAACTTTTAAAATAAGCCGATTGAGAGATATCTTTCAATGCAAAAATAATTGATTGAATGGTATCTTATGATAAATTTTATGCGATCGAAAATTAGATCCGCTAAATCGTTGGACTTTTGAGCAAAACCGAAGGATTCATCAAGCAATTACGTTCACCATTTGATCAAGTAAGACCACTTATATTTTATTATGTGATAGCCATTACTTCTTATGGATGCGTACCTCGAGCATACTTTGATGTAAATTAGTTCAGGGGAAGCAAGGACACTTGAGCTTAATAGTTCAGGGGAAAATCAAAGATAGATTGTCAATGTTTCTTCAAGCTGAAAGTGAAGACATAACTGAAGATAGATTGTTAATCGTTTGAAATTCTTTTTACCAGACATAACTGATACTTTTTGAAAGTGTTTTTGTACCTCTTAGATTAATTATTGATAATGTGTTGTCAGATTTTGATGTTTTCATTGCATGAGAAAGAAGACTTATGGGACAAAAGTTTTGACCATTTCTTAAAGCAGTTTTAGCTTGGTTCCCTCAACATTGGACCTCTTTGGTTATGAATTGTGTCTCGATTGTCTCTTTCTTTATCCTTTTGAATGATGGACCTTGTCAAATTTTCACCCTTAAGAGAGGACTGAGATAGTGAGATCTTTTATCACCTTACATTTTTATTTTGTGTGCTGTTTTTCTCTTTCTTTTAAGTCTTCTCTCAAAAGTTATTGAATTAACTTAATTGGAATAAATGCTGTCAATCTAAAAATAAAGGTAGAATGAGGTTTTTTTTTTTTGTCAGTAGACCAGAGTGACTAGAAAAATTTACTTGGTGAATAAATGGAGGGTTTGGGGTTTGAACCCCAACCCCTACATAAATTATGCATTATCTTTTATCAAGTGAGCTAAACTCACGAAGACTAGTAGAATGAGATTTAAAAGTATCACATCTTTCAACCTAGCTTTACTATATTTATATTTATAGAAAAATGTTAACCGGTGCACCAGAGGTTGGTGCACTAGTTAAGAAATTATAAAAGAAAATGTTTTTTTTCGAAAATTGTGTATTTTACTTTTTGAAACTTAAAAAGTGTTGCTTTTAATATTGACTTTGTTTTTTCTTTCTATTTTTAGCTGTTTAACTAATGCTCAGGGTACTAGTTAACATGACCCATAAATTATTATATCTTAGGGTCTCAATTTCTTATTTTTTTCTTCTAAAATAGATGAAAGATGATGATTTTCTATCAAACAAATTCATTAAACTATTTATCTGCCCACATATCATGCGTGTGAATAAAATATTTTTCCATTTGTTATATCATTGAAAGTAGATTATTGTGTTAATAACATCTCCAAAATAAAAAGAAACATAATGCATAGCATTATATTGGTGGATGTCAGATGAATGTTGGAAAAGTTGGTGGAAGATTTTCCCACTTACAAAAGATATCAGTTAAAGCATACCAAAGTGATTTGATATTAAAGGTTGATACTTATACTCATGATAAGGATCTATATATATATATATATATATATATATATATATATATATATATATATATATATATTAATATCTATAAATATTTCAGTAGTAATGAATTGGATAGGATATATTGATGGGTAAGGATGACTTATAAAGTGAATATCCACCATCGTAATCAATACTTGATTAAGGTGGTTAGCTTAAAATTTTAGAGTGTGTTTTGCTTTAGATCTTAGTTTTGATTTTTTTTATGTTGATTTCGGTGGATTAAGTCTATACAAAGTTACACTCTAGCTTTAAATAGGGTTTCTGTAAGTAGACGATAAAATTAAACCCCTTAAATTTTTTAATTTTTAGATTGGATACCGAGTTTTGTAAAAAAAAGAAAATACTTGATAAAGATTTTGGCTTACATGAATGTTTGGTGCTATTCAATTTTGAACAACTTAACATTTTCATTGAACAAACACCGAATGTTCAAAACACGGCTTCTTTTAATTTGGACCACCTAACGTTTGGGTCCAACTTGTACCAGTTGAATAGAGACCATCGATATAACAAAATTTTAAACGGACGGTTGAGATTGGAATTTTGAAACTTGATGTCCAAGTTGTGGCTATGTGAAGGCTTATGTAAGCCTGGTTGCACTAGATTATTTTTGTCAGCTTGTGAAATTGCATCTTATTTGATTCAAGGCTCACCCTCTCTCCTCTGTCTTCTTTCTCACGTTGGGTTACAATTGAGTTTCAGTTTTATTTTTAACAAAGAGTTCCATTTTTTGACAACATGAGTTTCATTGAAATACATATATAACTGTAGCATCATATATCCATGATTCATATGATGAAGAAATGATTTATTAATTAAAAAAATTTAATTTCCATCTTCATATATCTATGGGGATAATGGGAAAGGAATATTCTCTCTTTGAAAACCTCTAACTTACAATATTTTTCAGACACACCATCTCTCTCTTGCTGGAATCTGAAAAATAATGATACACAACAACATTGCTTTTTACCAACCCATCGATAAGAGATTCAGTTGGTCTCAATTTAAACAAATTTTGACAGTTTTGTTATTATTCTCCAATTCTAGATCAATTGTTTTTTAGATTAATTTATAATAACTTGATAAAAGAAAGCTGAATAAGTAAATGATTATGCTAAGATGCAGGTTGTGATAGTGGCGTAGAGATTATAAAAATAATTTAAGGGAGAGTTTATGTGAGTGAAAGAAAAAGAAGGGAAATTAATGTAAAAGAAAAGAAGAAGATGGTAGTAGGTACCAATGAAGGTGTGAGAGCAAAGAAGTGAGAGGAAAGAGAGAGTGACAGAGAGAGGAAGAGAAAGAGATGGGATAGTATGTTGTTCTCCTACACATTTTCCTTTAAAAATTTAATAAAAATGATTGGTTATAACCTCAATACCAGATCATTTAAGTGGTTTAAGTTGGACCAAAACTTCAAGTGGTGCAAGTTAAATGGACCTTCAAAACACAAGTACATGTGACATTTATTTGAGGAACATGTACTCAAAGTTGCTTCAGACATAAAGTCGATGTATTTGTCCCCCTTAAATATTCTGAAATCAATGTCAATATTATTTTGACCCGAATGCATCCTTCAAGCCGTGATTACCCAAATACTTCATTGATACCAGAAAGTCAAAATAATTATCTAATTTTATGTGTATTAGAGTCATATTCACTACTACTATGTTCATATATTTCAACATTTTATCTTTATCTCTTAAAATATTACTACCATTGTGGTAGATGAAGGTAATATAATTGGTTAACTATTAAAATGTTACTATCTTTTTGCTGTGTAAAAGCATGTGTAGTATACACAATCCTATGATGGTTGATTATGGTTAATCTATTTATAGTGAGACAACAAAGTAAAAAAGTAACACATGAAATTGAGACCATGTAAACAACCAATTAAAATTCAAATGAAAGTAAAAAGATATGATACAAATGGATGGATAAAAACATATCAGGATGCATGCTCTACATCCTAACAAATCATGAAGTAGGATTGGAATGCTACAAAATGTTGCAACATTTAGGCATATAATAAAAGGTTTCTGCTTTTCGGTCACCTCCTTCTGATATTCATCAAGATTCCCTTATGTATAAACTCTCATTAATGACATTCCTAATTAACAACCATGATTCTATCCATCCTAAGACTTGATGTACAAGTGTTATCACATCCTAAAACATTCATTTCAAATAAATTTTCCTTTTATTCTACAAACTAACTAAACCACATCATTACAAAAAATTTGAAGAATATACTGACCACGATTGTAGAGAGATAGAAACCACAAATCTGAAAGTAAAAACACAATATGAACCACAAATCAAAACATAATATCAAGACAAAAATGTACTCACTTTTACTGGATTTATTGCTATTAGAGTTAAATAAATTTTTAGTTCCTACAAATAATATCATATTTTGTTTTTAGTCCTTCTATTTTTTTTTCCAAACAATGGTCCTTCAAATATTTTCAATACGCATTTTTTGTCCCTGATTTTAAGTCAACTCATGTATCATTCATATTTTCTAGAGTTTTTCATGCATATTTAGAATTTATAAGAAAGTTTTCAATAAAAACTTCAAATTGTTTATCAAAAGATGAATTAAATATGAATTTTCAATTGTCACAAACTTAAAAATTCATATTTTATTCATCCGTTGTTTAAAAATTTAAAATTCTGCACGAGACATTTTTATAATATTGTATTAAACATTACTTCAAAAAACAATTCAATATTACAAAGGATACACATGAATTGACCTAAAAACATGGACCAAAACTATTAATTAAATACATTTAAAGGACCACAATTTGAAGAAAAAAATTAGAAAGATTAAAAACAAAATATGATGTATTTATTGAAACCAAAAACTTATTTCACTTATATATATATATATATATATATATATATATATATATATATATATATATATATGAAGAGAAATCACTATTCACATTGCACTCAAAACTTTATAAAAATATAAATTGATGCTCTATTTACTTTCTAACAATATTTTCATATGTTATTTTCATTTTTTATGTATAAAGATATTTGGTTAGGAATTTTGTAAGTTTGATAAAGAAAGATGAAAGTTAATAAGAAAAAAAAATTAACTTCCAACAAAACTAAATACAATATTTGACATGTTTTAGAATTTGTGAAAATATTCAATTTAAAATATAAAAAAGACTTAAAACACTTCCATAACGTGTCTTAATATAATATTTTATGAGTGGATAATAGATCTTAAATTATGAAGAAATTAAATTAGACAAAAAATATTTATAAGCTTGAATTAGCATTTATTTTTTATACGTATTACATAGTACTATTTGAAGGTCCGATCCCAACAATTTAAAAGAATAAATAAATATACTCTATCTCTTAACAAGTTATAGCCTTTGTATATATAGTTTATAAATGTTCATTGATGGAAGAAGAGCATTCCATTCTCATTGTTTGAGAGAAGGAGAGAGAAGAGAGATGTCACGAGAAACGATGTACGTGAAACACTGTATGGGCGTTAATGGGTTAGAGAAGATCATTCTTAGAGAAAATCGTGGCTTCTCTGCTGAGGTATCATTTTCATTTTCTGATTCATTTTTCAATTATTATTTAATCATCTCATTTTCTATTTCGATGTATTTTCACAATTCATGCATGAATTGATTACATCTCTATCTAATTTTCTATTTAAGATCCATGTATCTATATCATTTTTTCCTCATCGAAATTTGGAAAGACATAGTTGTTATCATCATTATAAAAAAAAACTTAATTGTATAAGAATGGATTCATTTCCAGGTGTATCTATATGGGGGACAAGTTACATCTTGGAAGAACGAACGTGGAGAAGAATTGTTATTTGTTAGTAGTAAGGTAACCATCTATATTATCCTAATCGGGCATAAAAAAATTTATTTTTCTTTAATGAAGATTTCATTTTGATAACAATTTTATTGTGTTTGGGATCATTCAAATTCATGAATGCAGGCTAATTTTACTCCTCCAAGATCTTTACGCGGAGGCATTCCAATATGTTTTCCTCAAGTACGTGTATCTTATAGAGCTTCAATGTTTTCGTTCATTGTTTTTTTCTTTAAGTACTTATATCCATCCATATGCAGTTCTCAAATTTTGGTACTCTTGAACATCATGGATTTGCAAGGAACAAGTTGTGGACATTAGATCCTAATCCTCCTCCCTTTCCAACAAATAGCAACAGTAGAGCTTTCGTTGATTTGGTTCTCAAAAACTCTGAAGATGATGCAAAGAATTGGCCTCACAGGTATTTATTTATATATCTTAACACATTAAACCGAGAGTATGAACCAGCAAGCATCAATGTTTTATATGATTCTTACAGATACGAGTTTCGCCTAAGGATAGCTTTGGGACCTACAGGAGATTTGATGTTGACATCTCGAATTCGGAATACAAATAAAGATGGAAAATCTTTTACCTTCACATTTGCCTATCATACATACCTTTATGTTACCGATATCAGGTTTTGTGTGCCATATAAATTTTTTTCATAAATCAATATCAAATACTACTATGAACTTATTCTTGCTTTTTCTGACTTTAAATATGTTTTCTCATTTATTATTGAATGTATTAATTATCATCAAATTCTATAATGTAATGTTCTCTTTCAATCTTGTAATAAATGATTTTGAGAATAATTGACATATTTGAGTATTTCTATTTGTTCTAAGATTTTTGAACCTTACTTATGTATGTTTAGTGAAGTTCGAATAGAAGGACTAGAGACATTGGATTATCTAGATAGCTTGAAGAATAGAGAACGATTCACGGAACAAGGAGATGCTATTACATTCGAGGGTGAAGTGAGTATATGCTATCACTCGAGCAATTTCGTGCATTGTTATATTTTATTGATTCAACTATGAAACTCTTAAAGTTTTGTTTATTTGATGATGAAGGTGGACAAAGTGTACTTAAGCACACCCACAAAAATTGCTATCATTGACCATGAAAGAAAGAGAACTTTTGAAATACGAAAAGATGGCCTTCCAGATGCTGGTTAGTTTATCAGTATAATATGATATGATAGTGAAGGTTCAAAATAGAAGTGAATTAAAAATAAAATATAGTAAATCTATACAAAGTTGATATTTATATTCATGAATCTATGCATGCCTCCTCTCCTAGTATATAATGAAATGATTCTTTTAATATGGACCTTCGAGAAATAAGTTCTATGTTATATTTTTTTGATTGTTTATTTAAATAGTAAATATATATTTATCCAAGATTTACGATTTGTTGATTGATGTTGCAAAGACTTGTTTTTCAATTAAATATTAATAAAGGGAATTTATTTATGTAGTGGTATGGAACCCGTGGGACAAGAAATCAAAGATCATATCTGATTTAGGGGATGATGAGTACAAACATATGTTGTGTGTCCAACCTGCTTGTGTAGAAAAAGCAATTACTCTCAAACCTGGTGAAGAGTGGAAAGGAAGACAAGAAATATCTGCAGTTCCTTCCAGTTATTTTAGTGGTCAACTTGATCCACGAAAAGTACTATTGCATCATTATTAGAACAATTGTTGAATGGGTAAATCACTAAATCTTGGTGGTTTACAAAACTTATTTCATATCACTATGATTCTATGTGATAATATATTGTCCAAATTTTATTTAATCAATTGAATTTAATTTATGCATATAGAATGGTTCTAAATTGCGATTTGCAACAATAATCTCAATCAAAATAAAAAGTTTTAGATGTCCGTATAACTCTTTTTTGTCACATTAAATTTATTTTTTAATCATAGATGTTCATAGTGTAACCGCAACAACGACCACAATTTAGAACCATGATCTATGATAAATTTCCACTTAAAACATTTATATCTATAGGTATTCTGATATTTAGATTTTTTTTTATTGTATAGTTGAAACATGATACTTTAATAGTTGTTTTCTAATAGATTTGATGCAACCAAGGGTACTTTTGTAGGAACTTTTGTTGCATCAATGGTGTTGTCAATGATTTCTTCCCCATTATAACTTCAAGTTCAAAGGAGGGCTCATCACTAACAAAAATGTCTATATCATTTTAGTCTTTAGTGTGTTCAACTTCTTGAGTTAGAGATGAAGTGGGTTGTTGGAAAAGAACTTGATTATTGTATATTTGCACAACTTTTCCATTGGGGGATAGAACACCACACTTGCATACATATGCTGTCTTTAAATTTGAAATATACATGACAAATGATAACGAGTGCCTTGAAAATATTGTTTAACTAGTGTAAAAAAAAAAGATCTTTTCTTCTTTATTTTACTAACCTTATTTCCTATTTTGAAGAAAACATTTATTGCTTTTATTTACATTTTATCCTACATATGTATGGTCACTGATTGAGACTGTTTTTTTTTTTTTTTTAAATCATACCATCAAACTTTTATTGAGTTTAAGTGTGAGTGTTTAGTATCATATTAACTATGAATGAGTTAAATATTGGATATATTAGAAAGAGGATTCATATAGATAATGTCTTAAGATTTTTGGTGATGTAGTACCTCCTTCTCATATAGTCCTAGAACATTGATCAGTTAGTCTCGATGCTCTTTTAGGCTCTCTAATCGATGGTATCAGATCTCTAACTTGACTTGTAAAGGAGCGAGTGAGTTGATCTTGACATTTGGTTAAGTATATATAGAATGTGAGAGACTCACACTTGATGGGAATCTTGTTGGGTTTAAGTGTGCGTGCTTAGTCTTAAATTGATATTGAATAAATTAAATTTGAATTATATAAAAAAGGTGACTCATATACCTAATATCTTAATATTTTTAAATGGAGTTGAAGTGTCTCGCTCTTGTGTGTATGGAACATTAACCCGTTGGTGCTCTTGGTGCTTCCTCTAATTCTCAATCAATATACAAGTTTAATAAAAAAAACTTGGTTGTAGAGAATCAGTTCTTCCTAAAGACACCTGCTTACTCTGCTGTCTTTTTTTTTTGTGTGTGTGTGAGCTTACTTTCTCTGTCAGCTCCTAAAGTTTCGTAATTTTCATTATACATATTTTACTTCTATTTTAGTATCAATTCTTCATCAATATCTACAATGATACCAACTTTGTCCATTCCTTATTTCACCTGTTTTACTTTTTTTTGTTTTCTTCTAACTTATTTTTTAAACTAAACGACGTGTTATATTATGATGCCTTTTATCAAATTAATGTTATCAATAGTAGAATATGACACCCCCCCACCCCCGTTTTATCAAGCAATTTGTTTAAATATTTCTTTAGGCATTAGGTCTTATCCTTGCGTCGGTAGTCGAAAATCGTTGTAAGTGTCGGCATGTAAAAAGTGTGACAAACATAACGGTTCGGTATGGTTTAATTTTACAGCCGACAAGCATAACGGTTCGGTATGGTTTAATTTTACAGTTAAAAAAATGTCCAAACTGACCTAATCAACACTGATTTGGTTTGTTTTGGTTGTGTTTTCGGTATTTTTCTAAAGTGGAATAAAATCAAACTAAACGGATTGGTTTGATTAATCGGTTCGTTTGAAATAAATATTTTCCTTCTTTATTCTTAAAAATGAGAAAGTGTGATATTTTTCTCTTTGTCAATATTTTCCTTCTTTTACCGTCTTTATAACTTTATTCTTAAATAAAACCTGTTAAAAAATTGAAAATATAACTAAATCCATGAAGTTAAAAAAAGATACAAATTCAAAATAGGTCATACGAAACATCCTCTGCACAAGTGGACAACAATATATATCAATTTTACATAGCACTTGCTAATTATTATAACTCCGTCAACAAACAAGTATATGAAATGCAAGTTCAACTTACTTAACAAAATTATGTTCCAAAACGGTAGTTAGACAAAATATATTGCTTCCCTCTAATTCGATAAGAATTCAATCAGCTACTCTAATATTTTATTCATCAAAAAATGAAGGGTTAAATATATTTTTAATATTTATAAATATTTAAAATTTTGTTTTTAGTCTGTATATAATAAAATCGTATTTTTATAGTGTTAGTAAAATTTTCTATCAATATTTTGTTAGTCCATGTAAAATTTTCTGTCACCATTTTTTGTTTCTAGAAATGCTAAAGCAAAATGTTATAAAAACTAAAAAGTGTGATTTTATTTTGCATGAATTAAAATCAAATATTTATAGGAACAAAAATATATTTAACTCATAAAAGAATTTGAACTTGACAATAGAATTAGTAGGAAAACATAAAAGACTATAATTGTAAGAATAAGCTATAATTTACTTCCAAACACCAACCATATTGTAGCGTTAAGTGTGTGTGAGGTATTCCCCTTGACTTAGACTTATGAGTGTCAAAATGTTGGGCTTCAAACATGAGGGTGTGAGGAGGGATAATAGTCAAACATGAGACCGTTTTAGTATCAGTTTGGTTTACCGGTTTGTTGAATCTTAAAACAAAAAAACCAAGAACGAAACCACACCAATTAAGTATAGTACGATTTTGAACCAAAGCAAAGAAGATCGAATAACTTGTTTTATTTAATTTGGTTTGGTTTTTCGGTTTAATTAGTTTTACCTAAACCTCTTCCACTCAATAAAAGTCTTTAAGTACTAATTAAACTATTATACTCTGACACCTACTAAACTAGTGTTTTGAATTGGAATAGCAAAGTCCAAATAGAACCAAACCATATAACTTGCATCTTTGTTAAGTTGTTTTTTTTAGGGAATCTTTGTTAAGTTTGTTAACAACTATATGAATTTTTTTTTACCAACAACTATATGAGTTTATTTTTTATTCATTTAACGTACATTTTTCCTAATTATGTGTTTTAGAATATTCATTATGTTGCCCAGTAACTATCAGATTTGAGAAAAATGTTATTGTTACATTTAGTTTTCAATATAATTTTTTTTTGGTCTGTACCATTTATTTAATAGAACAAAACCTTTGTGTATTTCCTTTTCTTTATTTTATAATTTTAACTAAACTATTCATCATTTTCTCAAATTCATAATTTTTTCAATATTTGTACAACCAAAAAAAGCAAAGTTTTAATTAAAAATCATACGAAAAACACATACGAAAATGCATCTAAGTTTTTTGTAAAAAAAATGCATCTAAGTTTTGTCCCATCAATATCATATTATCACTCCCAAATATTACTCTTTGATTTATTTATTTTGAATGAGTGAAATATTACTCTTTGATATGCATCTATGATAATAAGAATACATTAACAATTAATAGGGTTAATTTGTAAAATTATTATTATGAATTATTAATATTTTTTTGATTATACATTTACAATTTTTTTACTCTATCATTTTCTAATTCTTCCAATTGCCCATATGATTAATTAATGGTAATTTTCAAAAGTAACTAACAATTTCTTTTTAGCATATAAAATAAAATCAATTTTGTAGAAAAAAAATAAACTACATATCTTTATTCGTTTGCCATGTACCAAAGTGACATGGCATACATACATATATATATATATATATATATATATATATATATATATATTGTTAAGTATCTTATCGGCTCTATACTGACCTTTTTAAAGTGAATAAATAAATGGGTTGTTCGAAGTTCAAGTCACAATCTCTACCTATATTATCCAATGTCTTTAACAAATGAGTTAAATTTACTGGAACATACATATATATTTTTATTTCATAGATAACATAAACGAAGGGAATATAATATTTCATATTAAATGCCATTGAATTAGGAAAAAACTTCATAATACTTTAAAAGTATTATGACATATACAATTAATAATCATAACATTTTTTTAAAGAATAGTCATAACATTTTGTATCATCCATAACTCCCTTTTTTTTTTTTTAAAGAATGAATCTACAACTCCCTTGTAATCAGTTTTCCCCGTGTTTTTTTTCCCTGTCATATTCTCAAATCTTCACCTTAAACTCCTTATTCCCTTTTTATTTCATTGTTTTCCCTTTCTTTTCATTATGAACAATGGTATTATTACAATGCTTTGATTTTTTTTGGATGCAAACTAGTTGATGAATCCAATTATCATACGAAAGATAATGTGAAAATAAAAGAATGATTTCATTCTATTTTGCATCAATAATTCTTTTGAGGTGAGATAAAGAAAGAGATCTTCAAAGTGGAAGTAGTGGCCCAGTGGGCATTGGAGTCACTAAGGAAGTATATGGTCTAGGACTCAGATGGTTGGTTAATATGTCCCTCAAATTACTTAATTAATGTCTTTTTTGTGTGTTTAAGCTTTTATCGGATCATAACTCTCCATTGAATTTTGAAGTGTATACATAGAACAAACATCCAAAAGGATTGCAACCCAGAGACCATAGTGTGGTAGGTGAAAAGGATAAGTGTGAAAAGGCGACTCATTCTACACCATGAATAATGTAGCCATTGAATTGGTCTTATATATGGTAGGTAAAAAGAAAAAGAAAAATACCAAAACTTAATTATTTGGTATATATATTTTTAAAAAAATATCTTAAAAATTAGTCTTTATAATTACTTGCAAATGATATCCGATCTACATAAAAAAAAGTCACCAATAATAAAAGAAAAAGTACTTTTCCTTTGATTTTACACCATTGAATGCCATAAGGATTTTAACAAAAATAGATTTTAATTAACAACTTTGGGCATTGATTTTTTATAAAACAACTTATAAATTAAAATGTAATATATCTACCAAACTTGTTGTAATATAGATGACTTGATTTAAATCCAACGACTTTTAATTGTTAAAATACAAAACTTCTAATTATTGTAGAGAATTAATCCAATTTAGACACAAATCACTCTCACCAACTCCTTTCCTTACACAATTCAACTCTTACCCACCAACTATATATTATTATTAAATAATTTCCTTATCAACATTTTTTGAATTGTCCATTTTGTCCCTTCACCAACCACGACCACCTTTTAACCAATTTCCATGTGGCTGGCTACATTCACATCACCCTAACAATACCAAGTCCTATATTACACAAGTGTAGCTCTTGTTCTTTGTCAAGAGAATAGGTGAAATCAACAACAATATTCTCTTTAAGCAAAAACAATAACAATATCTAATGACTATCCAAACAATGGAAGAGTTCATTTTCAAGTCTAAGCTTCCTGATATCTACATTCCCAAACACCTTCCTCTTCATACATATTGCTTTGAAAATCTATCAAAATATGGTTCACGTCCTTGCCTCATCAATGCTCCAACTGGTGAAATCTACACCTACTATGATGTCGAACTCACCGCCCGAAGAGTCGCCTCCGGTCTCAACAAACTTGGCATCCAACAAGGCGATGTCATCATGGTCCTTCTCCCTAATTGCCCCGAATTTGTGTTCGCCTTTCTCGGTGCTTCTTTTCGCGGCGCCATAATGACTGCCGCGAATCCCTTCTTTACCTCAGCTGAGATTGCTAAACAAGCAAAAGCTTCCAATACTAAGTTGCTTGTAACACAAGCTTGTTACTATGACAAAGTTAAGGATTTGGAAAATGTGAAGCTGGTTTTCGTGGACTCTTCCCCAGAGGAGGACAATCACATGCATTTCAGTGAGCTGGTTCAGGCTGATGAGAATCAAATGGAAGAGGTAATGTTCATATTGATGCAAAAAATTTAGTATTCTATTGATGCCAATTTGCCTAAAGTTTTTTTTTGAATAATTTTGCCTAAAGTTATATATTACTTTGTCTAATAATAATTATTATCATATTTGAAATGAAAAATATAGTCTAAACTCTAAAGTAACATATTACTTCTTTTTAATAATAATTTTCATTTTTTAAGATAATATTCATTAATTTTCTTCAAAATTATACCATTTTTTAATACTATGCATTACTTTCAAATTATTATTTTCCTTTTTGAATTTATGATAATGGAAATCTAGTCTACCAATAGTTAAATAATCTGATCTATGTGACATATTATTCATATGATAATGGAAATCTGTAAAAAGTAAAAAATAAAAAATAAAAGAATCTCCTACACAAGTTTATGTGACATATTATTCATAAGGTGAGTGGTAAAGTTGATTCTAACTCAATACCAACTAGTCTATGATATAATAATTGAATAATACTATTGTATCTACTAATAATCAATATTCTACTAGAATTTTAACTAATTTCTTCTAATCATGTAAATTCCAACAGGTAAAAGTGAACATCAACCCTGATGATGTGGTTGCATTGCCATATTCATCTGGAACAACCGGGCTACCTAAAGGTGTTATGCTAACACACAAAGGGTTGGTGACAAGCATAGCACAACAAGTTGATGGAGAAAATCCAAATCTCTATTATCACAGTGAAGATGTCATACTATGTGTGCTTCCCATGTTTCATATCTACTCACTCAATTCTGTTTTGCTTTGTGGTTTGAGAGCTAAAGCTTCAATCTTGTTAATGCCAAAGTTTGACATTCATGCATTTTTGGGCCTTGTTACTAAATACAAAGTCACCATTGCTCCTGTTGTGCCACCAATTGTCTTGGCTATTGCCAAGTCACCTGAACTTGATAACTATGACCTTTCATCCATTAGGGTCTTGAAATCTGGTGGGGCCCCACTTGGTAAAGAACTTGAGGATACTGTTAGGGCCAAATTTCCACAAGCTAAATTGGGACAGGTATGTAGCTACATTTTTAATTAATTACTAGCGAAAAGACGGATACACACTTAAATCTTATATTGATTGATGTGTTGATATACTAATTTTGCAGGGATATGGGATGACTGAGGCAGGTCCAGTGTTAACAATGTGTTTATCATTTGCTAAAGAGCCAATAGATGTGAAACCAGGTGCATGTGGAACCGTTGTTAGAAATGCTGAGATGAAAATTGTTGATCCTGAAAATGATTCTTCTTTGCCTAGAAATCAACCTGGTGAAATTTGTATTAGAGGCGACCAAATTATGAAAGGTAATATTCATATACAAATTCATAATGTAGCCTCTATTATGTTTCTTTATTAAAATTTACATTTATTTGGCGGATTTTAATTTATATTTAAATTTTATAAAATAAAATAAGAGATTAACAATTCACAAGTTTTAAATCAACCGGTAAAATTGTCTAAATTGTTAAGTCAGATATAGAGTGACTATTTAGCCGTTGTTTGTGTGAATATTTTGTGACTATTGTTATTCGTTTATTAAAAAAGAGACTATCGTAGGTTAACATAATAGCATGAGAAATAAGAAGTCAATACATGATTGTTGTACTACGTCATATTTTGGTCTTGGGTCTTCCCTTTTCAAAGGTTGGTGGCTTGCATTGTGTACCACATTTTTTAAATGATTGGAAATTTGGGGTAAGGCTAATATGACTGCGTCTCAAAGGGTAGGTCAGCCTTTAAGACCATAGTCTTACTTAGCAGACTTTTTGTCACTAAAGCCAACATTTTTTTATCAACATGGATTTATAGTAAATTTTAAAATTAAAAAAAAAAAGCTAGATAAAATGAATTTTATTTTTAATTCTTTCAGTGCACCTTGTATTTATTGTTTTTCCTCACCAAACATTGAAAATCGTAGGCAATGAAAATGTTCTTCAAACCTCTGCCAACCTTTTTTTTATCAAGTCAAATCTATACCCACCTTGGACTAAGGTTGATGAAGACTTGAAGTATGTACGTACTATGTATGTATGTCTGTCTAAAGAAGGGGAATCACATTTAGCTTAGGTGTCAAATGATAGAAAAGTCATATATCAAATATGAATCATGAGAGGATTGCATGCCAACCACACGAGCAACATCACCCAACTTTGGCTCAACCAATTATATTAATTGCAAAAACACATTTGATCACCTACCAATATTTCATAGGTCCACTTTTTTTTATATAACATATTTCATAAGTCCACTTTAGTATATTAGGATTGTGAAAATATTACCACGGGTTTTGTGTTATGCCTACTAACTATATATTAAAAATGCAACTAAAAACTGATTTGAACAAAGTATTTATATGACACGTTGAACATTATTATTAATATAGGTTATCTAAACAACCCGGAAGCAACGAGGGAAACAATAGACAAAGAAGGTTGGTTGCATACTGGTGACATTGGATTCATTGATGATGATGATGAGTTGTTCATCGTTGATAGGCTTAAAGAATTGATTAAATACAAAGGTTTTCAAGTTGCTCCAGCTGAACTAGAAGCCATTATTCTCTCACATCCTCAAATTTCCGATGTCGCTGTCGTCCCGTAAGTGCCTATCCTAAAACTAGTTCGATAGAATGTGAAGAAGATTCTCCACATTTTATCGAACTTGTATTTTTTTACTTAATCGAAGTCGATACATTCCTTAGATTTTGTAATAATATGTGTATGGTTGATATTTGCAGAATGTTGGATGAAGCAGCTGGTGAGGTGCCAGTAGCATTTGTTGTAAGATCAAATGGAAGTATTGACACAACTGAGGATGACATTAAGAAGTTCGTCTCCAAACAGGTAATTCAGCCCAGCCCATTTATAATTAATAATATTTTTTTTATTTTTTCATAAACTAATTTGAAACAAATGGTTCACGTTCTCACAAAGATAGCAATGTACTAATGTGTGTTTCATGGTATGCAGGTTGTGTTTTACAAAAGAATCAACAGAGTATTCTTCATTGATGCCATTCCCAAGTCACCCTCAGGCAAAATATTAAGAAAGGACCTAAGGGCTAAGCTTGCAGCTGGTGTTCCAAATTAATCAATTAATTTTCATATACCATGTATTTTATTCACAACCTGTTCCAAATTCAACAACTCAATTTCATTCCTTACGTTATTAGTACATATTTTTACTAGTGGTTCAAGTAATGATTCCTATGTTCCTTTATTTTGGAACAATCTTGCCAGTACAACCATCTGGTTCATTTTCTGTTTGGAGTGGAAAAGTGTTTGTTGCTAAGAGAATCAATTCTATAATTAAGTTAGCACAAGCCATTAGTGGTTGTTTCACACAATGTTCTCTTTGCTCCTTGCAAATTAATAAATTTTTGGAGTAGCTCATGAATAATTTTGGTATGGGAAAGATGAAATCTCTCATCAGGTTTTTTTGGTCACTTGAATAGAAAGGAAGGAATTGAGGGTTGGAACTAAGATTCCTGTTAGGAGAAAATAATTTGAGACCGAATGAAATTAGACATGTTTTGTTTAACTAGCACATAAGTAAGCCGTAACTTAACAATTTCTAGCCTCAAGTAAAAATCATTGCTAAAGACAAAATTAATTATACTTAAAAATAGCCGAACATACCATAATCAATTTTGTACTTCTAGAGGGCTTAGGCCCTCATCGTTATATATATATATATATATATATATATATATATATATATATATATATATATATATATATATACACACTTCTAGAATCAATTTTATTCTATTGGTTTTGATGTACAAAAATTGACTTTTACTAAAATGATTTATATTTAAATACATCTATATAAAAATTCACCTCCATCCCACGACAATGAAAAGGTTTTTACTAGTGTTTGCTCCATTTGCTAATAACATACACAGTACATGATATATGTCAATAAATTTTTTTGGTGACAATGATGCAGTATACGAAATTAACTGTAATGATTATTTCAATTCGAAAAAAGAATAGGTCTTCATAGGAGAAAGACTAGAATTTCATTATTTTCTTCTTTTCTGCCTTAATCATTATGTTATTACTATTATCATCATGAATCCTATCATTATCTACCCCTTCAAGATCAACCTTATTTTAAGTTGTAAAAAAAAACAATGTTGATGGGATAAATTTTCCTAGATCCCATTGCTTGAAATCTTGACTGGGATCACATTCTTCAAAGTGGACACAGAATTTGAAACTGATCACAATTAGATACCTGCTCCCCCTCAGTTAACACTAGTTTGTGGCATGTCAATACTAGAGAAAACACCACCAAGTTGAAACATTTTGAAAAAGACTTTGTGCAACCTGAATTCTAACTTTTGTTTGCCATAATGCACCATCGTATATTAATTGTAAACATCTTTGTATCCATAATAAAGGAAGCATATGTATAGTAACATGAATGTCGTCAATTAGGCCATGAGCAATTACACCAATTTCCACAATCTTTCTTCTCCAAAAATGAACTAAAGGTGATTCAAGAGTAACTTCGAACAAGAACTTATAACCACCAATTTGATATGTTGTGAGACCAACTATTGTTGTCTTTAACAATCTCAAATCCTGTTGGGAGCAACTCAATGAGAATCCCTTTATTCAGATGAATGGCAATAGAGAAAAAAAGAAAAAATGGCAACCAAGTGACTTGGAGTGTTTCATGCATGTTCAATTTCAACCCCTTTATCGTTGTTATTTCTCTCCTATTATACCTTATTTCTTAATAAAATTGTTATTTCTTTGGAATCCAATTCTTGAGTTCCTAACACTAGTGGTTGAATTTCCTTATCAATGATCCCTGAGAATTAAAGATAGTTGTAGCAGAATAGAATGCTCCTCTCCAAACTGAATTCTAATTAACAAAATAGGATGCCCCTCTCTACTCCTTATTCTCTATTTATTTCCTATTACCATTCAGCTGGGCTTTACTATTACAATATAAAATTCAGTATTTACATATAGAATCAATTCAAAAGTTTGGTATGTCAATTTAAAACAAAAAGATTTTCTAATTCATTTTAACTAATGTGCATTAACACTATACATTTATCATTTGTGCATTCAATACTAATCAAATCTGTTGAATCTAGAGAGAAATAAAAATTGTATTAATTGTTTCAATGAATTATATTGTGTAAGGCTGTAGTCATATACTTTAAACTGGTTGGTACAATTCTAACATTCTCCCTTACAAAACAAGCGGAGGGTGTCTCGACCAAGCTAAGCTTTTCACAATGAGAGCAAAACCTGGCAGCTGAAAGAGGATTGGTAAGAGCATCAGCCCACTGATCTTGAGCATGGACATGGAAAACAATTAAACTTTTGTTGAGTACTTTCTCTCAGAAAATATTAAGCTCTATATGTTTTGTACGACTGTGCAGAATTGGATAATGAGCTAGATAAACAGTGCAAAGATTATCACAAAGAATCTTAGGTATTTTGAATTTGCACTCTAGCTTAGTAAGAATTAAGAAGTGACTGAATTTAGAGCATTTTTGTTGAGAGATTAGCTAAACTCCTATACTCCGCCTCTGCACTGGAGTGTGCTATACCAGGGTCTGCTTCTTTGACCACCAAGAAACTAGATTAGGACCCAAGGTAAATGCAGGCCCGTGATGTTGATCTCCTGTCATCAGGGTCTGAGGCCCATGCAGCATCAGAAAAACCAATTGAGGAGTAAACTGCAGAAGTAAACCACTTGAGCATGCCACAAATTATAACTAGTGTGTGAGACGCGTGCATAATTATTTGAACTCAATGCATCAACAGTTATTCCATATAGCAATAAGTACGACACAGAATTTTATCCAAGTTATATAATTCAAGGCAAAGGGATGAAAAACATTACAATTTAAACTGCATGTAACCCCAAACTCCTTGCATTACATTGTGCATTATATATAAAAAAAATCTTACACAATTACTTAGGCCATATAATACACAAACGGATGAGCAAATACACATTTGTAAGTTGACATTTAAAAGAAGTAAATTAACTTTCTCGAAGAAGTAAATTTGTAAACAAAAACTTCTTACATTTTAGAATTCAAACATCAGGAAAGCTTTTCCAGAATACTAGTCAACGATGTATCCACGACGTAAAAAGAGTTCCCTCTTTTTGTCACTAAAACGATACGATGCATCCATGACGTAAAAAGAGTTCCCTCTTTTTGTCACTGAAACAAAAACGAGGTGGAACAACTATCTTTCTCAATGATGGCCTTGAAAATAGCATTGAGGCAACAACATTATGATGCACTTTATCACAGTCCCTTAAATTGATCTCTCTCAGTTGTGTGCAGTTTTTCACCACATGCTTCACTCCCATCTCTGTGATACCTTTACAATTTTTCAGTAATAGTTGCAAAAGCCCACAACAACTCTTTGAGATCACATGAAGTGCTTCATCATCGACTCTCGTATCTATTAAGCTCAACACCTCAAGTTTGAGAACTCTAATGTTCATACCATACAACTTCACTCTTGAGCAGTGGGCTAAGTTCAAATGCCTAATCTTAGACCATCGATTTAAAACTTGACAGATACTGTTGTCAGATATGTTATCACAATAGCTCAAATCAATTAGCTGCAAATTCGGGAAAATTGAAGCAAACAATATAAGGTTTTCATCTCTTAACCATGAATTGTGAGACAAATAGAGAGATTTTAATCGAGGGTTCACAACAAAGTCGAACAAAGAATTGGAGTTCTCTACACATTGTTTCCCAATACTTGTGTAATTCATTTTGATCTCACTAAGTGAAGGACAGTTCTTAACAAGTGCAAACAAGGATAAATGTGTGAGCATTGAACATTTGCTCAAGTTTATAGACAACAAATGACCAAGAAACAATGACAAATCCACAACATGTTGATCATTCAGGAAATGGGCATCTTGAAGATTAAGATGTTGTATACATTTACATTTGGATAACAAAGAAAATATTCCATGATAACCGTAGCCGGTACAATTCCGGAGCACAAGCCTGGTTAAAGGAAGACCTTGAATTGCAATAGAGGACAACAAGTTATCAGAGACACTAATAAACGAGAGATCGAGGCATGTCAAACTCTTCAAGCACAACAAAGAGTCAATGAAACATGAAGTAAAAGTCTGATCGTCGGAAAAGGATAAAGAGGTCAATGTTGGTCTCTCACGGAGAGCAGAAGCAATACCTTGAATGGTTATGTGATCGCAATTAAAGATGATAACCTCTTGAAGAAGCTTACAGTTTTTGAACAAGTGGAAAAGCGATTGATCATTCAAGTGCTGATGAGCAGAGAGATCAATCTTGCGGAGTTGGAAAAGTGAGTCTGAAAGAGCCTTAATCCCATCACCATCAATTAAGTCACTGGAAAAGCAAGGGCCACTGAGGTCGAGTTCTTCAAGCAAAGGGAAACAGTTGGCAATGAGAAATAAGTGAGAGGTCTTGAGGGTAATAACTCCGTAAGAAATGAGAGAGGTCAAAGCTCGCAACCCCTTAGAGGGAAAATGAAGTTGGCCGGAGATATTGAGAGTTGTGAGTTGTTTCAATGGGAAACGAGCAATTTGACGGAGAAGAGCATCGGAGGTCGAGGGAGGAAAGGGAGGGTTTGAATACGGACAGTAAGAGAGAATCGGAGATTGTTGGTGATGGAGAGTAACTGTTTTGAGACGGCGGAGAGAGATTTCAAGCAGTTGTTGTTCTTGTAGTTGCCTTCGACTGATACATTTTTATCATTATCGAAAAATTTGATGTAGCGGCGGTTGTAGTCTCCGTCCTCTTTGAGGGATCTCAGAACAAATTCCCAACAGCCATCGGGTAAATAAACATCAGCCATTCTTTTGTGGATTGGCCGCCGGTGAATGATTAGACTTCAAGGGTAAGGGTTATGTGTTTGATGTGCGTCCAAACTAGTATTGCTTCCTTCCTTATAAAGTATGAAAAATGTTAACAACTGCGAGAAATCGGTAGGGTGAGAAAAATAATAGTCCAAAACATATGTTAAGAGACTCGGTGGGTTGATTATTATTGGGCTTTTTTATTCTTCTGCGGTGTATTTTATAGAATTTTGCTCTTTACCCTATACAAAACACTCACGCCCAACTGACTTTCCAAATATACCCATGCATGAGTTAAGTCACACAGCGTGACTTAACTCACGCACCTAGTAGAGCTCAACGTGACTTAAGTCACACACCACTGGCTTGTGTGCGAGTTAACCCACGCAGGTTGGTTGGTGGTCTGAGCTCAAAAACACACATTTTTTAGACGGTGGTCAGGTTTTCAACCTTGATTCTACACGTTTTTTTACTACATTTATTGTAGTTATAACATATGTTACCATTCTCACCTATAAATACCCCTCCAAACTTCCCTATTTTCTCACACCATCTCGCATTCTCACTCTCCTCCTTACTCTCTCCCCCTATGAATCTCCTTCTTTTCCTTCAATTTTTAGTCTTTATTTTGGTGTAAAAAGAGGTCAATCTTGGGGTAAAAAGATGATTGGTGAGCAACCTTCTTGAGGTAAAAAGAAGAAGATTTAGTTTTACTCCATGAAGGCTGGTTTTCTTATGGATTTCTTTTAGTTTTACCACATGAAGGTAGGTTTTCTTGTGTTTTTTTTCCGCATATTTAGCTTTACCCCTTTTGTAAATGTAATAAGAATTATATTAATAAAATTATATTTTATATCTATTATTTTTGTTAATTTTTGCATAAATGTGTATTGAATAAATAAATTTGAATAAAGACTAATTAAACTTAGCGTGAATTCAAATAAAAATTGCGTATTAAATAAATTTGAATAAAGTTGCGTATTAATCAAATCAGTTTAACACACGCAGGTGTTAATTGTTGCGTGAGTTAACCAACGCATATATGTACTCTTGCGTGACTTAAGGCACGCTGCGAGAGTTAACTTAGGCTGGATTAACACTTGCGTTAGTTAAATCACGCAGGGGTATTTTAGTCATTTTGGTTGAGTGAGTGTAAAACTTGTTCGGAGAAGAGGAAATTTTATTTTTTTTTCATACTCAGATTATTGTATATGTTATGTTTGGTAACTCCAATAGGCAATAAGCTATAGCTTATTGAACTAGTTTATAAACATGTTTGATAAAATAAAAACGTATTTGGTAATAAGTATTTCTCATTAGCTCATAGCTTCTTTTGAAATGTAATTTCAAATAGCGTTTGAACTTATAGGCTTATAGTTTTTTGTATTTACTTTTCCCGATTATAACCTTATTATTTTAATTTTATATTTTCAAACATTTTCATAAAATGATACAACCGCCCATTAACTTATAAATAAATGTTCAAGGCCTATAAAGAAACTGGTAGGAATATGAATGCTAATGCTTCCCTCAAAAAAAAAAAAATGAATGTTATTGTGTTGCGACATTTTTCGGGAGATCATCGCCGTTTGACCAGCTTTGACTCACTATTTTTATTCACGACTGAACCTTTTAATTTTTTTTAAAGAAAGGGGGAAAAAGTTCAAATTACCCATTTGAAAGAGATTTGGGTCCGGGGTTAGTTATATTTAGGGAAGGTATTAGCACCCTAAATATTCGTAGTACTCTACGAGAACCTTTTGACTTTATTTTTACTTTTCGTGCTATTGCTTGCTTAATTTTGTTTAAAATACGGAATTAAAAAAATAGAGATTTGAAAGAAAAAAGAAGCCTATTATCTACATTTTTTATTGATTTGAAAGGACGAGCGTCCTTTGCCTACGTACCCGTGAGGGATCAAAACCTCGTAGTTCGGGGTAGAAATTGACGTTTGATTGGTTTTTTGTTTTTTATTAGTTTTGAAAAACAGATTTTAAAATAAAAAGCCAAGTGGCGAAATAAGCTTGTTTGTATTTTTTAATGTTGAAGAAAATAGACTCGAAGTAGAATTAAAATTGATTTTAAATTTGATTAAGAAAGAAAATAAACAGAACGGTCACTTGATTAACAATCAAGGTTTATTATGAAAATATTTTGTGATTTTTTGTTATTTGAATGTTTTTGTTGTTTTTTATATTATTGTGTTGTGAGAAAATGTTTTTGTATTTTTGTTTATTGTGTTGTGAGAAAATGTTTTTGTATTTTTTTGTTTATTGTGCTTGACAAGAGTTTCATCTTCCTCCTACGTATCTCCAGGTGCGATGGAGAAATCAAAGCTACGTAGTTCTGGGGCAAGAAAATGTTTTTGGCTTTTTGATTGATTTTATTTATGAAAATAATTTAGTCGCGCTTGGCGAAAAGTTTGCTTAAAAAAAGGGACGGACTCGCATTTGAGCAATGGTGATCCGTTTGAGAAAAAATTAAACGTGCATGGCGTGAAAAGAAGATTTGCTTAAAAAAGGGGGCAGACTCGCATTTGAGCGATGGCGATCCGCTTGAGAAAAAATTAAACGCGCATGGCGTGAAAAAAGATTTTTGGTTTATTGTTAGTAAAATAAATAGTATTTTATATATATACAGGACCAGAACATTCTGGAGAAGGATTATATAAGCAGAATGAAAAAAATGATGTTAAAATGAATTATGAAGTTTTTTTAACACGGACCAGAATATTCTGGAGAAATATAAATAAAATATAGTAGAATAATATTACTGATAAATATTGGACCAGAGAACTCTGAAATAATTTAATTATTAATTAGGACCAGATTATTCTAGAGAGTAATTAAATTAAACAAAAATATAATATTAACTGTTAGTTTAGGACCAGAGCACTCTGGATTGATTCAATTAACAAGGACCAGATTGTTCTGGAGAAATATAAATAAGCAAAAATATAATATAAACAGTTAATTTTAGGATCAGAGCACTCTAGATTGATTTAATTAATAAGGACCAGATTGTTCTGGAGAAATATAAGCAAAAATATAATATAAACAGTTTAATTTTAGGACCAGAGCACTCTGGATTGATTTAATTAACAAGGACCAGATTGTTCTGGAGAATAATTAAATTAAACAAAAATATAATATTAACAGTTAATTTAGGACCAGAGTACTCTGGATTAATTGATGTGTATTTAGCGTAAAATAAATGAAGAAAAAAAAGATAGAGAGAGAGAGAGAGAGAGAGAGAGAAGCACGAGAGAGAGAGAGAGAGAGATATGAAAGGAAGAAAAGAAAAGGAGAAGAAGAAAAAGAAAAGAGGAAAAAGGGAAGATGATATACCTTTGTGGAGAGAGTTGAAAAAGAAAGAAAGAAAGAAAAAAAAAAGGGTTGTTTTGTTTGATTTTTGTTTGTTTTGGTGAAGATGATATGTTGTTTTTTTGTTTGATTTTTGTTTGTTGATGATGATGAGAAAGAAAAAAAGTTTTGTTGTTTGAGGAGCTTTTGAATTTTTGTTTGTGTGTGTGGAGAGTTTTTTTGGATTTTTGTGTGTGTAAGCTCCTCCTTCCTCCCTTTTTAAAGTGGAGGTATGCTTGTTATTTATAGAAGCTTTGATAGAGAGACTTCAAAGACAATTGGCAGCTGTATCCTCTTCATAAAAGTATCCCATGTGCGTGTGTTTCTCCTTTTTTGAGGTGCAAGAATGTTGGCAAATGAGATCTTTGTGAGTTGTAGAACATTCTTGAAACATTCTCTTGAGTTTACAGTTGTTTCATAGTAAGCAATCAAGGACAGATGTTTCCTCCTTTCATGAAACATCCGATGTGCGTGTATTTTCATTGCAAGGATGCTAAAAATGAAACCTTTGTGAGCTGCAGAAAGTTCTTGAGAACATTCTCTGAGTTAGCCTTTGATCTTCAAGCTTCAAGGACAAAGCCAGCTGTGTCCTCCTTTCACAAAACATCCCATGTGCGTGTGTTTTTGTTGCTTGATGCACAAGAATGAAAAAAAGGTGGATTTTGTTCATGCAGAACGTTCTGGAATTTCCAGCTTGCAAAGGGAAAAAAAAGGTTCACACGTGATTGCAAAAAAAAACAGCTGTGATCCCCTTCTTAGAAACAACCCATGTGCTTGTGTTTTTTTGTTTGGAGAGCAAGAATGTCCAAGTTGGAGAATGTCATATGGAGAATGTTCTTAAGAACATTCTTGTTGTCCCTTTCCTTTTGGAGAAAAACACGCATGATGTAAAAAAACAGCTGTGATCTAGTGGCAACATGAGGGGACATGATGATGTCACTTTGTTTCACTTGTAGTATGACCAGAACGTTCTGGAGAATGTTCTGGTAGACTATTCTTTGATGAAATTTCATTTCATTCTTTTATTTTCCTCTTTTTTTGGGGGAAGTTAATAACGATGAAAAACAATAAAATTAAGTGTGTGTTTGGTTCTGCGGTGACTAAAATTGAGTTTGAATGAATTGATTTTATAAAATTGATTTTGAGTAAAAGTGAGTTGAATGTAAAGTGATTTATGTTTGGATAGTTTCACAACACAAGTCATTTGTACAAAAAATATTGTTTGGACACTTTATGTCAAAATTGCTTTTGGATGTGTAAATGACTAAAATGGGTTTTTACATGTGTGTATATATTTTTGGATCAATTTCTAATTATGTTTTAGATGATTATTTAATATATGGTACAATTATTTGAAATAATTTTTCTTTAATTATTTAAAAAAGAACAAATTTTACTTAAATATATATTTACCCCAACTTTTTATTCAATTTCTATTAAATAATGGTATTGTAATTAGACACTAAGCCAAAAAATAAAATAAAATTATAACTTACTTAAATAAAAAACAAAAAAAGAACAATTATAACTCGGTGAGTGAATTACCTACCTGAAACAAATTAAGACCAAAGAAAGCCCCTCTCTCAACCATGGGTAAACAATTGTAAGGGGCGATTGGGGAATAAGACTTTGGGAAAGCAAATAGAAGTTAAAATTGATTTCTGTCCAACGTGAAAAGCTCCGAATGCTAGCTTCATGTGCACCGTGCTTTTGGGGAGAGAATTGATTTGCACAGGTTAAAGCCATACATCAAATTTTGCAATCAAATCACATATTGCTAATGCAATTGCTCACAGATTGCACAACCAAACAGGGACTAAACAAATTAAAACCTATTATGATTTTTTGAAATTTGTCCTAAAAAAAAAAAAAAGGGTCTTAAGTCAAAAATTAGGGTATGACATATTGCTAATGCAATTGCTCACAGATTGCGCAGCGGATAGCTTACGTCTATGACCCCCTTAGCTGTAACTAGACGTAGTAGAAAATTGAAGTAATAGTATTTGACACTTGTACGATTGAAAATTTCAGACAAATTTCCCAACTCCCAAAACAATTTTTTTTTCTTTATTTACTTCACGGAAACTGTCTTTATTAATCTTTAGTATTCATCCCTTGTTAATTTTTTTAACACGGTGAACTTATTAATAGAGTAGTAAAGTACAAACGGGCAAAAAGAATAGTTTAGTTCATATAAGAGTTTATAAAAAGGAGAGACATTCCTTATTTTAAAAGTCAGTTTTGTGATGCAGTTAAAAGCAAGGATTAACAAACGCTAAATTTAGATAGAAAAAGAATAAGTTTGCAAGCGATAATTTGTGAAATTAGGTTTTAGTATCCACTAGAAATTGAAAAAACTCTATAAAATATTATTGAATGAATAAAAGTTGTCTCTTAACTATAATATCATTTTTAAGGTGTAAATACAGGAATGTCTTATGAGTCTTACACTTAAAATCCAATAATTATTATTAACAAATAGTTTTATTAAATCACTATGTTAAGATTAGTTCAACTCATAGCCAGTTAAAACTTAAAATTGGGTTCTAGGAAAATTAAACAATAGTTTGTTCTCATAAAAAAATAAAAAATAACACCATCTTCAACTCTTAAATTTGATTATTTTCAACGCCAATGGTAAACCAAATAGGCACAAACACGTGTGAAAACAGGGAATTGGAACATTTGGAGTTAATTTAAGTCTTTTGAAGTTAAGTATCAAGACCAAGTAAGTATATAGAATTATTCTATTATTGACGATAAAAACTCATGTTCATATGTGCACTTTTTTACATTAATTTAGTTTGTTAAGTCGTGAACGAAGTTGCCACACTCTTTCTCCAATAACACTTGTTAATTCTCTAATCTCCAGTCAATTGTCTTACGCTTATGTCCATTTTGAGTTCATCTGTTTTTTTTTCCTGAGTGAATGAAAATGAAACATTGGACTTTGCAAAGAGTGTTGCTCCTAATGTGAAACATTGACCTATGGTTGTATTTTATAAAGACCGTAGTTTCAAACAACTACTTTTTTATGCAATGGTTTTTAGGGCTTTCGTCCTGACTCTAGAAATTTACTCTGCTCAAATAACCAACTTCTCCATGGCTACGTCCCACACACACTTTTGGTTGACAGTTTTTTTTACCATGTGTTAAAATAAGAATGTTTGAGGTTCATAGCTGATTCGAGTGATTTTGCTTCCAATAGCGACCAACATGACAACATGACACAAGGGATAATTAGTGTCAAAACCTCAAAGGTTGAATTTATTAGAAAACAAGTCAACGATTTGCTCATGTGTTAGTAAGGGCGACTTTGTCGTATTCGTGAAACTATCATTAATGACATGTTGTCTGTTATCGTCGAAATAATGACATAAAGGGACAATATTTTCAACATGATACAGTGCATGATTGATATCAAAGTAGGTTTACCGAAATCACGTTGAATCACCCTAATATGACACGTCAATATAATGACACAAAGGGTCAACATTTCCAGCATGATATAGTGCGTGATTGGTATCAAAGTAGATTTACCGAAATCACGTTGAATCACCCTAATACGACACGTCGAAATAATGACACAATGATTCAGTGCATGATTGGTATCAAAGTAGGTTTACCGAAATCACATTGAATCACCCTAATACGACACGTCGAAATAATGACACAAAAGGACAACATTTTCAACATGATACAGTGCATGATTGGTATCAAAGTAGATTTACCGAAATCACGTTGAATCACCCTAATACGACACGCCAAAATAATGACACAATGATTCATTGCATGATTGGTATCAAAGTAGGTTTACCGAAATCACATTGAATTATTCTAATACGACACATCGAAATAATGACACGAAGGGACAACATTTTCAACATGATACAGTGTATGATTGGTATCAAAGTAGATTTGCCAAAATCACGTTGAATCACTCTAATACGACACGTCGAAATAATGACAAAAAGAGACAACATTTTTACCATGATACAATGCATGAGTAGGTTTGCTAAAATCACGTTGAATCACCCTAATGCGACACATGCAAATAGATCCGATTAGGTCATTATGCCGTTAAAGTGGATATGCATATAAACATGTTTGTTCCCTTTACAGTTCAAACTTTTAATTTTAGTAATAATTGAACCTCAACTCAAGCCTCTTCCCCCACCTGCGGCCAACCAACCATCTATTGCTGGTAGGTACCCCAAATGGTACCTCCATTTCAAGCAATTACCAGATTTAGAAATACTGCAATGTTTTTCTTGGAGAATTGTATAGCCATATCCATAATCGATGAAACAAAACGGAATGAGAGAAGCAAGTGCACAACTCAATCCATCTCCGAAATAAGCAAACTTGCAGATGAAAAATGTTGAACTATGGTTTAGCAAAAAATAAAATAAAAAGTTAATATCTTAATCTTCATCTTCTATGGCTTGTAAAAACTAGGATCCCAAACAAAAACATAACCACCATATGGCTAATCAAATAACCAAAAGTTAGCACTTAAAAAGAACCAAACCCACTAATGTTGAGAAAAGTGCAAAATCAAAAAGGGTTTAGAGCAAGATTATGTTCCTTCTTTCAATCTTCCTATTTACAAGGTGAAAAGCAACAATGATAAACATATGAAGGAGTGCAGATATTCCATCTCCCTTGACCCTATATACCACTAATGATGCTCTTTTCTTTCATCCATTTGAAGAGCACACAAAGGTTACCTCTAATGTAAACTGAGCAAAAAGAAAGAGAAAAAAAAATACAAAAATGTGTTAACAAAAAAAACAGCATCCTTCTGAATGAATGAACCAAAATGGGGACCCCAAAAACAACTATCCCCCAACTCAACAACAAGGCATAACACATCATCATCATCATCATATGTTACATATAGATTAGATTCCCTATTTTACCAATTAAAGTGAAAAAGAACCTAAGTTATAAATGCTCCACAGCAACAAATCACTATACTATTACCATAACTCAATCTAACTATATGGATAGATAAACCAAATTCAAATACCGTTTTTCCATTCATGCACAATCATTTAGTTTAGCATAAAAAGATAAAAACAAAACAAGTAAAAAAACACAGACATAATAATTTTTAGCAAATAAAGGAGGCATAGCATAAGCATTGGAATACATTTTGTTACATTCATAATAAAATTTATAATAATAAAGATAACCAAAAATAAAAGTTCTAGATTCATGTAATAGTGATTGAAATCAGCAATCTGCAATCAGCATCTGATGCTACCAATTCAGTTCTTCTTCAACTTGTTTTGAAAATAGTAATAAAAAAAAAACAAGAAAAATTATCTTGGTGGTGGAGGAAGTAACTGATGCATATTCGGAGGACTCTGATTATGATTAGAAGCATTTCTCACAAGAAAAGGATGTGAAAGCAACCTCGAAGCAGTCCATCTCCTCGACGGATCTCTCTGCAAACACCTCGAAACGAAATCCCTAAACTCCGGAGAAGCAGTAGTTGGAGCTTCTGGTGGTTGTGACATACAAATTGCACACATCAAACTCGCCCAATCACCTTGTCTACCAACCGCAAATGGAAACCTTCCCATGTAAAATTCCAATATACTCACACCTAAACTCCATATATCACCGGCATATGCATCGTATTGTCCATCGTTTATATCGGTGTTTATCCTCTCCGGTGACATGTAAGCAATTGTTCCTACCGATGAATTACACGGATCCATCGTTTGATTCAGAATTCTTCCTACACCAAAATCAGCGATCTTCACCTGTTTCCTTGAATTTATCAACAGATTCGACGGTTTGATATCACGATGAACGATGTGACGACGGTGGAGATAAGCGAGTCCACGGAGGATCTGACGTGCCACGTCAGCGAGTTGATTTTCCTGAGGAATATGTCTCCCTTCGAGAGATCCACCGTCCATGTATTCAAGCAAAACCTGAATCTCAGCGTTGTGATCGTACATCTCATGACACTTGACGACGTTAACATCATCAACATCACGCAAGATCTGGATTTCACGATGGATCTGACGACGAACTGATTCCTCGTGATGTCCGTATATCACCTTCAAAGCATAAGCACGACCGTTGATTTTGTGAACTACTTTGTAAACCGTTCCTCCACTTCCGCTTCCGATCCGGTTCAGTCTTTCTAGCTCGGAAAAAGGAATCACTAGCTGTTGACTCGCACCTCCGCTGCCGCTACCGTTTCCTCCACCACCGCTTCCACCGCTGCCACCGGATGGTGGCAGCGGAAGTGGAACGGCGAGGTTTGTGTCACGCTGTGGAAGCGGTAGAGTTAGGTGATCTCTGCGGCGGCGTTGAGGGCGGCTGTTGTTGTTGTTGTTTGGTGAACCGGAAGCCGTGGCTGAGCCGGTGGCGGTTGGTGGTGGAAGCTGAATCGGCCTCATCTCATTTCTTTGTCATATGAAATAAAATAAATAAAAGTATATGAGGAGTTTAGATTGATTGATTAAAAATTAATAATAATAATAATAATAATAATAAGTATATGATGGAAGAAAAGAAAGCATGGTGTGAATAGAAGAGAAGGTTCCGGGAAGTGTGTGAGAAGAGAAGAGAAGAGAAGCGAAAGAGAAAATTGTTTTGATTTTGTGATTAGAGAGAAAAAATGAAAAGATTGATAGAGTAAAGAAATGAAAAAGTAGTAATTATTTAGAGCTGAGTCTGAGCTAGAGAGGTGGAAGTGAGAGGTTGCTATCAAAAGAGGGAATCCAGATTTAAAAGAGATGGGGTCCACGCGCCTCCAGGGCCCGTGCGGAACGTGGGCCAATCAGATTCCGGCACTCTTTCTCATACATGCCTGCTTGGATTGGATCACTATCACTTCACAAATCTATATTAGAGAAAGATTAAGAAAAGGAAAATTAGTGTTCTTATTGTCAACATTTAACAAAAATTGTTTCTAAATTTTACAAATGGATAAGAACACCTTTTTTTAGGGAAAAAAATTGTTTATTGATTAATTTTATCTATATTAGTTTCTACATTAATGTTATATTATTAAAAATTAAATTGTACAAAGAATTTATAAAGTAAAAAATTATTTAATGTATTCGGTTTTGAGGTATCGTTTTTATAGTATGTTTTGCCATTCGTGAACGTAGCATGGCTTGATGCTAAATGATGCGATACATGAGAAGCTTCGATTTGTAGTTTTGATTTAAATGTGTGTTTCAACTTTTTCGTTGTAAACAAAACGGTTGTTTAAAATTGACATCAAATACATGGATTAATAGGTAACGTAATATTGGCGAAAAAATGTGCCACGTAAGTTTACGATAACTTAATATTTAAGTGAGATTCATATATGTTAAATGTTATATATTCATTTAACATGTTTCCTTATACTAGCGTTAACTAATCTTTACGCGCAAAAGATGACGAAGACGATTTGCATACCATTCCCTTGATTAATTTTATCGATATTAGTTTTTACACTAATGTTATATTATTAAAAATTAAATTGTATAAAGAATTTATAAAGTAAATAATTATTTAATGTTTTCAGTTTTGAGGTATCATTTTTATAGTATGTTTGGCTACGAGTAGCACTTGGATGACATTGTGACATTGGCAAACCACAATGTCATAAGTGTACAAAATGACAACAAAAATATTGTAAAAGAGAGAGAAAAAAAGACACTTATGACATTGTGGTTGACCAATATCGTAATGTCACCAACTACAATGTCACCCAAGTATTTTCTGTTTGGCTACCCGTTCACGTAGCATGGTGGCTCGATGTTTAATGATGCGATTTGTGAGAATCTTCGATTTGTCGCTTTGGTTTAAATGCATGTTCCAACTTTTTTCGTTGTAAAAAAACTATGGTTTAAAATTGACATCAAATGCATGGATTAACGTGTAACATAATATTGGTGAAAAAATGTGTCACGTAAGTTTACGATAACCTAATATTTAAATGAGATTCATATATGTTAAATGTTATATGCTCATTTAACATGTTTTCTTATACTAGCACTAACTAATCTTTATGCGAAAAAGATGACGAAGACGATTTGCATATCATTCCCTTGTAGGAAACTGGTTGGATATTATAAACACCATAATGGATAAAGTTATTTTTTACTAAAGGAGAGAAAATTTAAAGGAAAATTGATTCTCAAAGATTATTTTTTTTAAAACAAAGGAAATTTAGTTCTCAAATTATGAATAGCACTTAACACTATTTCTAAATTTTAAAAGACAAAAACATCAATTTTTTAATAGGATAAAAAATTAAAATATTTATTAAATTAAAATGTTTCAATCAAACTTTTTTATCGTCTCATTACATCGACATTTTTATATAACTTTTTTTTACCAATGGTGATTTCTACATAGGGTAACATCAATAGATAAATTAGATATTGATCTAATGAGTTGTGGTAGAAGAATCCTTATGCTGATGGGGTTACATGTAGCATTGATGTGCCTTAGAGATTATTAGGTGGACCTCTAAGAAGCTGACCTAGTTGAAAGCGTACACTGTGAAGCACTAAACCTAGATTGAAGTATCCCTTAAATTATAATGTGTCAATTAAATAATGTTTATTGATTAATTTTATCTGTATTAATTTCTACATCAATGTTATCTAATTAAAATTCAAATTGTATAAAGAATTTATAAAGTAAAAAATTAAAATATCTATTAAATTAAAATGTTTCAATCAAACTTTTTATCATTTCATTGTAATATACTTTGTTTTACCAGTGGTGATTTCTACATAGTGTAATATCAATAAATAAAGTAGATATTTATTTAATGTCTTAGATTTTGATGTTGATGCTATGATGCCTATAATTTCAACGAGCTCACGTAAGAATTCTGTTTCTAGTGAGTTATGGTAGAAGAATCCTTAAGACGATGGGGTTACATGTAGCGTTGATGTGCCTTAGAGATTATGATGAAGACCTCTAAGGAGCTCAATGGCAACCACACTGTCAATAGTAGAGTAAGATGAGGAATTTAGTTCTCAAATTTTTTATAACAATTAAAATTATTTAAAAAAATTACAAACGCATAAGAACATCCATTTTTTATTAGGATAAAAAATAGAAATCATCTATCAAATTGTCGATATTATTAAGTGGACATCTATCAAATAATAATGGGTCAACTGAATTAGTTTATAAATTAAATTTTATCGATAGTAATTTCTACATCAATGACATGTTACAAAAAATTAAATTGTATAAAGAAATTATAAAGTAAAAATTTATTTAATTTTTTGGATTTTGAGGTATCATCTTTAGAGTTAACATCAAATGTATAAATTAACATGACGGGTCAAGTGCAATTGCAACAAAATTTGAAAGAAAGAAAAAAACTCATATCTATAAACAAAACTGTTCACTAAATATAATTTTTCCCTAAATAAAAATCTGAAAGACCGTTGACCAAAAAAAAATATCTGAAAGACCGATACTTTTATTTCCAACGTATCATCCATCGTCCATCGATAAATATCTATTCGTTTGTAAGTAAAAATCATGTTTGATCCATTACTTGAATATTTAATAACTCTGTTGTCTCTCACACTAAGTTGTGTTGGATCTTTCAATTCTAATATACCACATAATATATGAGTTCACATTATGTTATGTTAACCTCTAAGGATAACTTGTCAAAAGAAAACCTCTAAGGATAAAGTTTATTGACAATCTACCCTAATCCAGAAATTGCAACTTTATGGATATATTAGTTCTATGTTAACACTGATTCATTTAACATACTTCAATCGTTCACATTGTTCTTTATGGAAAAAAGATGATGAAGACAATATATATTGCTTATTCTTGTACCGTCGTTAAAGAGTGTTGGTCATCGACGGATTCTTATAAACATCATAACAGAGATTTTCTTATTCAAATGGATAAACTTTAAAATAAAATAAAGACTGTTTTGATAAATATGCAATTGTGAATAATAATTAAAATTATTTCTAAATGTTACAAATGCATAAAAAAGTTCACTTTTAATTAAAACTAGACTTTTGATCTGCGCGCCGCGCAAGTTTAACTAAAAATCACAAACAAACTTAATAAGTATACAATATTATGATTAAAATTAACTTAATATACATTCAACAACATTTTAGTTGAAATTTGTTAGGCTAAATTGTTGCTAAGCTAATGCAACATTTTAGAGGGAAATTATTAGGTTTAGTTGCTTTAAACCTAACAAAATTAATAAATAAGGATGTGATAATTAAAATAGTTTGTAAGTTAATTTCATCGATAGTAATTTTTACATCAATGTCATATTACTAAAAATTAAATTTTGTATAGTATAAACATATTTAGTGATTACTAGAAATAAAATTGTATAAGTAATTTTTAGATGTATGATATATGGTTTAATGTTATGGTACTGGTGGTGTTTGATCCAAGTAGTTTTTTTTAGAGGATTTGATCCATGTAGTTGATCATGTTTAGTAGAATAATAAATGGTTGTTTTTGACAAAAATAAATAGTTTTTTTTTAAGTAGACAAAATTAAAATGGTTGTTGTTGTTTGGATTTTGAGCGGTTTAAGATCTTGTTTATTTTTTAGAGAAAAAAAATCAAAGTTTCATTCAAAGAGTATGTAAAGACATAAATATGAGATTAATTGCATGTATAGGCAAGACCGGTCCTAGGCATAGGCGGAGTGTGACGGCCTAGAGTCCATGCCGGTAGGGGGTCATGCATGCAATCAACACACAATCTCACCGTAAGAAGTAGAACCCTTTAGTTAATCTCTTTGTTTCTTTGAGATGTTAGCAAAAACGACCATCAAAGAGGTGTGTCATAGTGACCATTACATCCTTATTTATAAACTCATGTCAACTATTCGAATTTCTATTCCAACCTACTACAAAACTATCCTTTAGTCTCCACTCTTATAAGAGCCACAACCTATCATATGCACAAAAAATCACTTTAACCAAACCTTACTTGACAACTATTAATTGAGGTAAACTTAAATGGCAGACCACAACATATAATTATTCAGATATATATACGATCAATAGCTTCTTTAATATTAACAACACATAAGGAAGAAACCATTCAATTTTGACCAAAACAAAGGGACCTTAATCATCTGGAATAAATATTTTAATGCATATCCCAAATGAAGGACCGCTTTATTTTACTCTTGTTCTCTTTAAAAAAATCAATTTCATATTTTGTTGCTATGCTGAAAGTATTAGCTTTCACTTACAAAATAAAGAACTTCTTTTTTGTGTTTGACGTTGAAATTTAAACTTGTTTTAAAGTCAACCAAACTATAACAAGCCAATGGCATTTGAACCCATCTTAAGTGTTTGTCTAAAACCCAAGTGATGCTTTCATCCCAAATCAATCTGTCTCAAATGGACTATTATTGTATTTGTTTCTTTCTTGGTACCTTCGGGCTAGGCATGCATGACCAATTGTAGTAATGCCCCGTCTTACAAGTAAAACCAATTAAATTTTCATACCTATCAGTGATCACACACCCATCATCCCTCAAAAAGAAAAAGGAACCAAAACAATGCCAAAGGTAAACGAGACGTAGCAGCACTTGTTACTTCAATCAAATTTAAGATTTATAATTTTAGTTAGTATTAGTATTACGGTAGTATTCTCCCTTTTTTTTTTACAAAAATAAAATTAAGCAAATTCATTAATACAAATATACAATGCATGTCAGTGGTGTTTGATTAGGTTTGAGGCAGGAACCCATATTCTGTGTTCTATATTTTTCATGGCATTAAAAACTTTGTATCAATAATACGGTAACTTTGAACTTATAAATTATATTTAAAAAATAAATAAAAATAGTAAAGATAGAAAAGAAAACTGATTAAGTTTATGTTTTTTTAAGTAGATTAAATTTATACTTATTAATGATGATTTAAGTTTCTGCGATTTTAACGTTTTTTTGGTTTTAATTCTTGTAAGTTTTTGTTTAGATTTTTTTTTTGGTACAAAATTTTGTTGTTTGAATAGCTGACATCATACATGACCGAATAAAATCATACCATGTGACCTAATAAGCTAACGTCAAAAAGTTGTCTTTTTTTATTGGTCAAGAAAAAGTTTTTTTTTTTTTTTTGCAAGGGTTGAATGATATTGTTTTTTAAAAATTGGAGTTTTACAGTTTTCTACCTCAACCACTTGGTAAAAGGATGAATAATGTTGACTCAATTGATTTGATAAGAATTCAATTCACCCGCAAGATTGTGGACTCAAAATCTCACTTTTAATGTGAAGACTTCTTTAGTTGGTGATCCAAGTACTTTTGTAAACAGTTTATGAAGCCTTGAGATACGTCCTGATTTTGATCAACCATTAAAGTTCAACTTACTTAAACTTTTCTTTACCGTATTAAAAGGGTAAATTTGAATCAAAGGTAAATACATTCTACCGTGACCATGATGAATTCTAGAAAAATAAATGAGTCCCAATCCCTAATGCAAATTTGTATGAGTGGATTATGAATACGGTTGCGCGCGTTTATAACAATTTCCAAAACGGTTTTGTTTCCCTCCAAAATCAAACCCACCCTCTTCTTCTTCTTCTCCAACAACTTTCTCTCTCAGAAAATTCATCAAGAAAATGGAAGCTTCATCCATACAATTTCTATTACTCTTATTTTTCACCACAATTTTCTTTCCTTCTTCCTTCGCTTCTCAACAACAACAAGATAAACCACCAACTTACCTAAAAATGGTTGCAAACGCAAGCGAGTTTCCTTTAGAAGATTACTACGACTACATAATCGTCGGCGGCGGAACCGCCGGTTGTCCATTAGCCGCCACACTCTCCCAATCCCACCGCGTTCTACTCCTCGAACGCGGCGGAGTCATCCACGGAAAACTCAACCTAATGAACCAAGAAGGTTTCTTGAACACACTCTTGAGCGCTAACGCAAACAACGCTAACAATGAAGATTCACCGGCTCAATCCTTCGTTTCTGAAGACGGTGTTCTCAATGCTCGCGGCCGTGTTCTTGGTGGTAGTAGTGCGATTAACGCAGGGTTTTATAGTCGTGCTGATCGTGAATTCTTTACGAAATCTGGTCTTAGTTGGGATTTGAAGCTTGTGAATGAATCGTATGAATGGGTTGAACGTGAAATCGTGTTTCGTCCTGATTTGAAAACGTGGCAATCTGCTGTTCGTGATGGTCTTCTTGAAGCTGGTGTTGCTCCTTATAACGGTTTCACCTTAGATCATGCTAGTGGTACCAAAATCGGTGGATCCACCTTCGATTCCCAAGGTAAACGCAGTTTCTTTTAGCTATGATTCTGCTTTCATGTTTTATATGTATAGAATTAAGTTTTTGCTTTTTGATTTGGTATTACATTGTTGAAATTCAATTTCGGTTTTTTTGATGTATAGTTTTGATTTGTAATGATATTTTCTATCCCCTAGCTGTTGATTGATTAGATTAGGATTTGTTTGGATAAACAACTTATTTTCAGCTTATAGCACACAAACACTTATCATGATAAGAGCTTATACATAAGCTCACCAGACTATTTTTATAGAAAAAGATAAAATGAAGTTTTCACTACCGTTTATTAGCTATGTGATTCTGTTTTGGTGTTCTACATGTATATGATTAAGTTTTGCTTTTTGATTTGGTGTAATCATTGTTGGTGTTCAATTTAGGTTTTTTGATTTCTCAAAAGTAAGATAAACCCTAGCTGTTGATTGATTAGATTAGGGCTTGTTTGGATAAACAACTTATTTGTAACAAGTAGCACTTGGTGTAACAACTTATTTGTAACAGCTTATCAATAAGTGCTTATCTATAAGTTTGCATAAGTTATTTTTATAGCAAAAGATAAAATAAAGTTAAATTGTTTTTGTAGAATTTAAATCTATATTGGAGAGCTAATGAAGATAAGTTGAAAAAATAGCTTATGAAATTTGTCATAAGCTATATTCAAAAGTTGTACCAAACAGTTTCACAAAACTTATGTTAGTAGATAAGCTTAAGTAAGTCAATCCAAGTATGCCAAGTGGATGAATAATAATGCCAAGTTGCTAATGATCGAAGTATTCATTCCCAAGTTTCTTAATTTGATGCTCTTTCTTCTAGTCCCTTAATATTTAATTCCACCTGCTTGTATTGTAATGATATATGAATGACTTATTTAACTGTTTTTATTCAAACTATGGTGGGTTCTGGGGCAGAAAGTCATTCTCTGTTCAAATGTATTGATTAAGAGATTAGGGTGGAACTTATGGTAGCCTTACTAATAATATTTAATTCCACCTGCATTTTTTGTTTTGTTTTTAATTACATGAACCGTTGTTCAACTGGGACTAATCTCTGAATTTTCAGGTAAACGACACAGTTCTGCGGATCTTTTACGATATGCGCGACATTCCAATCTCAGAATCGCCGTTTACGCTAGTGTGGAAAGACTCCTTCTGGCATCTTCTTCATCTTCTTTTGCCCCAAATTCTGCAACAGGTTCTTCTGTTATTGGTGTTCTTTATCGTGATCAAAACGGTAGATATCATCACGCGATTTTGAAAGATTTTGGTGAAGTGATACTTTCAGCAGGTGCAATTGGAAGTCCACAGCTTCTTCTTCTCAGTGGAATTGGACCTAGACCCTATCTTTCTTCATGGGGAATTCCAGTGGCACATCATTTACCTTATGTAGGTCATTTTCTATATGATAATCCACGTAATGGAATCACGATTCTACCTTCTGTTCCGCTTGAACATTCGCTTATACAAGTTGTAGGGATAACAAACTCAGGTGCTTATATAGAAGCTGCTTCTAATGTTGTTCCGTTTTTGTCACCGCCGCAAACTGCTTTCATCCGTTCAAGTGCTTCTCCGCTTTATCTGACTGTTGGAACACTGATTTCGAAGATTTCAGGACCGGTTTCTGCTGGTTTTCTACGATTGGCTACGACTGATGTTAGGTTTAATCCTATTGTTAGGTTTAATTACTTTAGCAACAGTGTTGATCTTGAGAAATGTGTTAATGGGACCAGGAAATTAGGGGATGTACTTAGGAGCAGAGCTATGAACGATTTTAAGTTTAGGAATTGGTTAGGTGTGAGGGATTTTAGGTTTATTGGACCGGCTTTGCCTAATGATCAAACAGATTATGCTGAAATGGCTGATTTTTGTAGAAGGACTGTTAGTACTATATGGCATTATCATGGTGGATGTGTTGTTGGTAGGGTTGTTAATCGTCATCTTAAGGTCATTGGAATTGATTCTCTTAGAATTGTGGATGGTTCTGTTTTTAGTGTTTCACCTGGAACTAATCCTCAGGCTACACTAATGATGCTTGGAAGGTGAGTCTTTTAGTTTCTTTTATGTGTATTGATCAATCCAGTTTTGGTGGCTATATGAATTGGTGTTTGATTAATGTGGAATGAATGAATATTGATCATGTTTTGTGATTCTATTTTGGCAGGTATTTTGGGCTGAAGATAATCAGAGAAAGGGAAGGGAAGGGTACACATGAATTGTGACCCCTGTAATTCTGTTTTGGTGTTCAACATGTATTAGAATGTGTAATGTGTAATCACTGTTGATGCTCAATTTAGATTTTTGATGTATACTCAAAAGCAAAATGAACACACACGGTATATTCTATAGACTGTATAGATTGGATTTGTAAAAAAATGCTTAGGGGGGTGGATTTGTAATGATAGTTTCTATCCCCTGACTGTTGATTGACTAAATAGATTTTGGATTGGATTCTTAATTTGATGAATAATAATGCCAAGTTGCCAATGATCAAAGTATCCATTTCCAAGTTTATTACCTTCATGCTCTATTTTTGTGGATCCCCTTAATAGTTAATTCCAGCTGCTTGTATTGTAATGATATGTTTGTATATTAATCAAACATTATATCTATTGCAAGCTTTTTTTGTTTTTGTTTTTGTCTTGTTTAACTGTTTTTATTCAAGCTGTGATGGGTTCCGAGGCAGAAACTCATTATCTGTTCATCTAAGTGAAAACTGTTTGCGTCCGAGAAAGTATTGATTAAGAGATTAGAGTGAAACTTATGGTAGCTGTGCTAATTGAAATGTAGTGTCAGTGTTGAGCTGTAGGAGGCTGGCATAACAAATTTCTGTCTGAAAGAGATTTTTGAAGTACTTGGAGATTCATGGTGGGAAGGTTGTTTTACTTATTGAGCTAAAATATTGGAACAACTCTTCCTCTTAAGCATGAGCTAAACTTAATAGCTATATTTTGTCCTGCTTGACTTGATCACATTCACACAAGTTTAGTAGTATTACTGTTATACTACATCTATCACTTAAATCTATCAGTTACAGTTCCAACTAAAATAAATTTGAAAACAATTCAGAATATCACATTCACATTCCACCCATAGTTCTTTATTGTCACTGTCTGCGGCGATGATACCCTCTTAATCCTTCAATTCATCCACTTGGGCTGGAAAAAAAAATGGTTAATTAGTGTATTCATCAAACAACAACAAACTCATTTATGTGAACTAACTCACCCATATATCCACAGTCCTTCTCGGTTGATCTTCAAGAGGCACAATAAGCAATTAATGATTAAGAACATTGGGCCATTGACTGAAACAGAATATCAACAAGGTAAATGCTAACATATCATAAAACTAGATATTCAAATAAAAAATGAAACTAATAGCTTTATAGACACTCACACATTTGACAAACATTACACAAAGAAGCTGACAATCATTCAGTCATATACTCATATTCCTATAAATTGAATGACTAATTTGCATGAAAATACTGAATAGGCATTGGAGTTGGACAATCAAACAATATACACAATGAAGCAGTTAATAGAAATCTTATCATCAGTCCTTAATACACAATCAAGGCCACTTTGATCAGCAAATCTGCATTAATCAGTTTGGAATATTTTTAATCTAAATGTTTTCAACAATTTAGGATTAATGAATCAACAGTGCTATTTCCCGAATGCAAGAAATTGAATTGAGGCATAGCATCGCATCCTTACAGCAAGTAAAGAATAAGTGATTTGCACACTCAAATAACAAAGGCCCTTGCTACAATAATTAAAGAAAACATCAGTGAATTAGGCAGCAAGCAAGCAGAGACAACTAAAGAAGACATCATTTTTTTCACTACTCAGTGAGTCCTCAATCACTAATGTACACTCCTAAGGGTAACCTGAGGGTCTAGCCGGACCATGTCCCTCCTTTTATGAGATTACATTTTAGGGTACTTTTCTTCCTCAATTACTATTCTTTTAATACCTAACTCGCACCTTGCGGGCCAGGACGGATCCCGATTTTGGAGGAGGATTTAGGGATAATAATTTCAAAATTAAAAATATACCAATCATAAGCATTTCTTTTTCATTCTTTACAAAACATTTTCAAACAAAATGAAGGATTTCTCCCTATCTCCCTTCAAAGACTTGATTTGGGAGATCAAATTACTCATTGAATAAATTCATGAATTAAGAAGTACAAAGAGATGGTAAAGTTTATATAGAAAGTACACACAAAGGGAGTGTAACTGACTCCTCTAAAATCCAACTTTTAATTGTATATTCTTGTGTGCTTTTCAAATCCAACTTTTGATCACCAATCTTAACTGACACTTGGCAAAGGTTAACAGTTTTTGCAAAAAAACTAACGGAGAGGACCATAATAGTAAACGACATAAGATTTATGAACCAAATTGAGACACTTTATAGTTTGAGGACCAAATTAAAAACCAAAAATAAATTAAGGGACCAAACGATGTATTAAGCCTTTATAATAATTTGTATTTATTTATTGAACTATAAATCCATACCATATGATATCAATATACCGTTTACTCAACTAGGTGCGGTTGGCTATAAATATGAATAGAGTTATAATTATAACTAGTGTCACGTTAACAAGTGTTTTAAAGCTATTTGTTAAGAATTTATAAAGTAATTAGTTATAAGTCATAACTCAATTAATAAGTGTTGATATTGTTAGACATAACACCCCGTTGCTTAAGGTTTGAACTCGAGATCTTTAATTCATATGTTTGAGTTTTGAAATGATTATTATGATATTTTTAAAAGAAACTATTGTAATAATTGTAGACGGCGTATCCAAATCGACTAGTACACCAGTCCAACTTACTTATTGGTGAAGGAGATCACAAAACTAACTCTTTGCTATTCTTAAAAAGAAAATTATACTAAAGGACAAGTTTGTGTTTGTGACAGTGAGTGCTAACATTCGCAGTTGTTTCCACTTGATCCCAAGATCAAATCAAAGCATTTATATTTTAGTGAGACATGGCACAAAGATGTTAATAATTGCTTTGTGAATCTTTCGTAGCCATAGCTCACATGGCCAAAACTATAATAAAGGTATAAATAAATTATCTATTATGATCTCACCAATCACCAACCCCACCTCTCCCATCAGTAAAGGACGTGAGAATCTATTACAAGTATTTTTCATATATAAAAATGATTTTGTCTAATGTATACAAATAAATTAATATTGTATCATGTATAAGTTATTTTTTATTGCTAAATAAAATAAATCTTATCACATCATTTTTTTTTTTGTGGTCGGAGTTTGAACCATATACCTTACATATATTATATATTATTTTTATCAATTGAGTTAAGTTCATGAGGATTTATTACATCATATTTAATTTAATGATAAAACTATTTAATTTAACGATGAAAATAAATTTGTATATGATGTAAAACATGTATGATTTATGTATTATATAGTCTAAGCTTATAAAAGTACCTTTGAAGATATTTTTATATGTGAGGGTACATTGGTGGTCCTACCATCTACTTTAGTTGCTTTCTTTTTAATTGCACACTTCAAAAGTGTTTGGGCAAAATATACAACATGATTCTTAAGCAGCCTAAATATAAAACTTGAAAAAACAACAATCAATCATAATGCAATATGATAATAATGTTGACTAATGACTGAGGGTAGATATAGATGCGTTTTCAAAAGACAATGACATGGCCGATAAATGAGATGATTTTACTCCATTGGTTATGGAATCTAATCTACCACAATTTTTCAATGAGAGGAACTTATAATATAGGAACTCCTCCTAAATAGGTGACTGCTACTAAATAATAACGAGTGGATCACCATGTTTGTAGAACCAATTCAGAAGCTTTTACACTTTTAATGGAGTATCTAAAAACTCATATGAACTTTGATTCAATATTTTATTTTCTTTTGCCACATCTCTAACTCTAACACTGTCAAAATCTAGTAAATCAAAACCATTGGGTGAAGATCTTTAAACTTGGCAAATAAAATTCGAATGGTAAATAAAAATGTTAGTCATTCCTTAAATTTTTTTTTGGTAATTATTGACTATAGTTGGTCATTATATCTTGATCACACTAGTAGTAGTTCTTAAACTTTAGATTTGATAAAACTCAACAATAAAAAAAATTATATTTCGTGCAAAAACAATACAAAATTGATATTTAACTTGAGATATTTCTTTCACTTACGAAAATAATTATAAGAATTGTATATTCTTCAATTATTCATAGACTTTTATATATCATCTTAAAATTTGAAGGTGTCTAGTTCAACTCGATAAGACTCACTTATAAGTTGAGAGATTGATCTAGCTCATTTGTATAAGAGAAATGATATTTGAACAACCATTTTGTGACAACTTTTAAACAACTTTCTCTCTCATACTTACATTATATTCTTACTTTTTTTTTTTTTTTCTCTCGATTATTTTTGACCAGTAGGAAGAGAAAAAAATAAGGTTGTCACAAAAGTTGTACCAAATGATTGTTCAAGTATCATTGCTCTTTATATAAATACATTTTCACCTTTTCTCAAAAATAAATACATTTTCATCCTATATCTCATCCAATATAAAAATGTCATATAAACTTTTGATGGTATTTCTATGTATTTTTATCCTCCTCACGTTAATAATATAACAAAAAGTTTTTTTTTTTAGATTCATTAAATAAATAATGGATCTGGTCTGTATTATAGATAAAATACATCAGTTATTCAATGATTTAACAAATGTATAACAAAAGTCCAATACATAAAAAAAGTCAAATGTATCTGGTCTAAATTTGCATCAAACACATTTGGTATTTTGTTTATATTTAAAATTGAGGAGAGTATATTTTTATTGGAGTAAGAAAATCAATGATTATTCAAATTTCCACAAAAACAAATAGTCCTAATTTAATTGTTATGGTTATTGAACACAAATAGCATGAGTAAAATCCTCCACCAACCACCAAAACCTGAAGCTGAAGAAAAATCTCCCATTTGCCGTACATCAACTCCTTAATTATCATTGGTTTCTGTTATATATAGCAAATGCTAAATGAATGAATGCTTTAAATCACAATTGAAATTTGTACGTAAACAACACCCTTCCCTCTAAACCTTTTCTTCTATAATATATTGAAACAGAGCAAATTCATTCTTTCAACAACAAAAAAACAGAGCAACTATGTCTTCCTCTTCTTGTACCAAATCCATTCTTCCTTCACCTATCTTCTCTTCTTCATCATCATCTTCTGAAACCAAATCTTCAAAATCCTCTAACCTCTCATTCCTCAACTCCAACTCTTTTGGAATCATACCCAACAACATTAAACTCTCTCATGCTAACTCTCAACAACGTTGTTTTGTGGTCAACAGTGTTTTAAAAACCGTTGACCAAACAACTCAAACCAACAACGTTGTTTCTGTTAACGATGAAAATGAAAAACCAACGATCTTGGTCTCCGAGAAACTCGGAGAAGCAGGGCTACAAGTTTTAAGACAATTAGGACATGTGGAATGTGCGTATGATCTTTCACCAGAAGACCTATGCAAGAAGATCTCAAGCTGTGATGCTTTGATTGTGAGAAGCGGTACGAAAGTAACGAGGCAAGTGTTTGAAGCAGGGAAAGGAAAGTTGAAAGTTGTTGGTAGAGCTGGTGTTGGGATTGATAATGTGGATCTACAAGCTGCTACTGAATTTGGTTGCCTTGTTGTCAATGCTCCTACTGCTAATACTATTGCTGCTGCTGAACATGGGATTGCTCTCCTTGCTGCTATGGCTCGTAACGTTTCTCAAGCTGATGCTTCCCTTAAAGCTGGTATGGTACATGTTCATGATTTATCTTATATGTTAATTTATAGATCTATGATTTTATGCACTAATTATGCATAGTTTAATAGTATTAGTGGAAAATAGTTTCTTTTTAACGACAGATGTTAGTAATTAGTTGTTACGTTAGCTTTTTATTTATACGGACAACATCTTTTATATATGATGATTGACATATCTTCGATGTTGGAAATCGTGATTGCGTTGTGGTCTTTGCTAGATTACTTGCTTGAGATATATCCAAAGTTTTAAATTGTAGTTGGGTTGAGATTGTGAGATGATCCTTGCAAGATCTCTTGTTTGAAATATATTTAAGGTTTTAATTGTAGTTGCATTGAAATAGCAAGATGATTCTTGCTAGATCCCCTGGTTGAAAATATATATAAGATTTTCAATTGTACTTGCATTGAGGCCACACCATGTTTCTTACTTGTTATTTCAGATGCAACCGTAATTGCAGTTGAAATGTGAAGATATAAGAAACCATGATGCAACCATGAATTTTAAAATCCTTGAATTGGTTAAATCTATTTAGAATACCAACTATGATTTTTTATTTATTTTTTGCTTAAGAAGAGAGTATGTTTATGCACAAAATGTAGGTGCATTTTAGAATTATGTGCTGTTGGCACTATTCTTTGCTTAAATGTGTATTTTTTATGGCTGTAACATATTTTAAGATATTTATGAATAGTTATGTACACAAAAGGTACATTTTTAGGTGAAGAATTTTACTAATGTCACACAAAAAAAATGTAGTCCTATAATATGTGTGTTTTTACCCTACTATGAGTATTTGTTGAGGGTTATGAGATCTTGATAATTTTTGCAGGAAAATGGCTGAGGAGCAAGTATGTTGGAGTATCTATGGTTGGTAAGACGTTAGCAGTAATGGGATTTGGAAAAGTTGGATCTGAAGTGGCAAGGCGTGCAAAAGGATTAGGAATGAATGTGATTGCTCATGACCCTTATGCTCCAGCTGATAGAGCACGTGCTGTTGGTGTGGAATTAGTTTCATTTGATCAAGCAATCACAACCGCTGATTTCATCTCACTTCACATGCCTCTCACTCCTACTACTAACAAAGTCTTCAATGACAATACTTTTGCTAAGATGAAGAAGGGTGTGAGAATCATCAATGTTGCTAGAGGTGGTGTTATTGATGAAGATGCTTTAGTCAAAGCTCTTGATAGTGGAATTGTTGCTCAGGTCAACCCTTTTACTTCAATTAACATGTTTCTTGAATTACTATTATACTATTAGAAATCTAGCAATGTCCAACTGGTTTGGAAATCACTATTGCCATTAAAATTGTGGTCACAACGTGTTCCTCGAATTACTTTTACTATATTGGAAATCGCAATTGCATTGTGGTCACGTCGTGTTCAAATCTACAAGTAGTTGAAGTTAATTAAGTTCAGTTGATGATTAATGAGTTATCTAATCTTAACATAGCCATTAATCATTCATTGAATTGTGTTGATCACATATGTCAATAGCGTTAACAATTTAAAAGGTTTCAATTTTATTTGTTGCGAATTGATATTCAAATGACATTTCTATTTTGTTTGAATGTGGAGCAGGCAGCTCTTGATGTGTTCACTGAGGAGCCTCCAGCGAAAGACAGTAAGTTAGTGCAACATGAGAATGTGATTGCTACTCCTCATCTTGGAGCCAGCACCAAAGAAGCACAGGTTTGTTTTTCTTTAATATCCTACTTCCATTTTTTTTCTTCCCTTTTAGCTCGCATCCTTTTCTGACCAAGTTTTTTCTCTCACCAATTTTGACTCAATAGGAGGGTGTGGCTATTGAAATAGCAGAGGCTGTTGTTGGTGCATTGAATGGTGAACTTTCAGCAACTGCTGTCAATGCTCCTATGGTTGCTCCTGAGGTAAACAACCACATTGTGACATTAGTATGCTTTTCTCGAATAAAGACCATGGTCAGCCTCCACGAATATATAACTTGAAGTTTTGGATGAAACTTCATCGCCTAGTATTGTTATTTTTAATTAAAAGTTGAATTAGAACTAGTTTGGACATAGGTCCCATTGGTCATAAAATCTATGATTTACGCTGGTTGTTCTTTTGCTTCTATTTTATTTCTGTCATAACTTTTGGCAATTTCATCAGGTGTTATCAGAACTGGCTCCATATGTAGTGCTGGCTGAGAAGCTAGGAAGGTTAGCTGTGCAGTTGGTATCTGGAGGAAGCGGAATCCAGTCAATAAAAGTAGTTTACCGATCTGCTAGGGGTCCCGATGACCTAGACACTAGACTTCTGCGAGCCATGATCACAAAAGGCATTATTGAACCAATATCAAACACAATTGTCAACCTTGTAAATGCTGATTACATTGCAAAGCAAAAAGGTCTTCGCATAAGCGAGGAAAGAGTAGTGGTCGATTCGTCTCCTGAGCTACCTGTTGAGTCAATCCAGATACAAATATCCAATGTGGAGTCCAAATTCGCGAGTGCTGTATCAGAGACTGGTCAGATAAGCATTGACGGAAAAGTGAAGTACGGTACACCACACCTTACATGTGTGGGATCTTTTGGTGTGGATGTGAGCTTAGAAGGGAATCTGATTTTGTGCAGACAGATTGATCAACCTGGGATGATTGGTACTGTCGGAAACATATTAGGCGAGAAAAATGTGAATGTAAGCTTTATGAGCGTCGGAAGAACATCGCGTAGGAAGAAAGCAATTATGGCTATTGGCGTCGATGAAGAGCCAAATAAGGAAGCTCTTGAGAATATTGGAGCTGTGCCTGCTATTGAGGAGTTTGTGTTTCTCAAGCTTTAAATAGATGATTCATAAATATATGAATTTCATCTTGTGATTTTTAGAAAGTAATACTATATATATAGGTATTGATTCGAGAAATGAAGTTAATGAGTCTCTGATTTTAGTAGAAAGCTTGAGGAAAGTGATAGCTTGGTTATGAAGTAATGGATGATAGAGTATAAATAAAACTAGCTGAAAACAAAAACAGCTAGTAGTGTGTGACCTGTACTAAGTTTTGTATCATGGTTTCAGTTTATGTTTTCTAGCTTTAAATATGTACAAACTATTTTGTGGTTTGTGACTTTTGTTCAAAGTTGCAAAACTAGTGCAATTATTTGAAAGGGAAAAGGTAGGTAAGAATCATAATGTGATGTACCAACCAAGTGGAACTAGCTCATAAAATTACACAAAGCTAGAAGCAATCCATTTGTTTTCATCCTTTGATGGTTTATTTACCTATAATCTACTATATTTAATGAATTTGTCAAACTTCTGTTGTGACTTTCTGTTTTTTCAGTTAAGCTTATGTTATCTGTTATGTCAATAAATTTACGTATAAATTAATTGCTCATCATAAACAGATAAATTCAGTGTTCCAATCCATTATCTGTCACAGAAAAATTCAGTGTTAGTTTGGAACATGTAAAAATGTAAAACAAACAGAATCCAATACTATTTCAATTGCTCTTTGGCTAATCAGACCTTAAAGTTTACTTTGTTCTAAAGGCATTAAGTAGTTCTTGCCGTGCATAAACACAAAGTCATAGTAACTTTTTCAAAGTTGTCAAATCCAAATAGAAACTAATGGGTTGGTGATTATTAGTTAATTTTTTTTTATCCATAGACAAAGTGGTAAACATCTCGATTTGAACATCGATAAAGATTTCTAACTTAACAATTTCGGTATTGTCAGTTCACATAAGTTTTACAAATTTATTAGTTAATTGTTAATTCGGTGATATGTATGTTGATTATTTTTTTCAACATATATTTCTATAAAAGGATTAAGACCAATCATTATTTTTGTTTTCTTTTTTAAGTAAAAGACCAATCATTCTTAATATTAAAAAACTGAAACATGTATCTAGTCACATCTTATCACCACCATCTAGATTATTGAGAGATGTTTTATGAATTAATATAACAAAGTGACATAATATCAAGATGTGATTGAACATATACAACAACAAACAAGATTTTCCAATTATACATACAATTATTTTCATATTTATTGATTGAGGTGACATCATATAATTAATTGTATACTAATTAAACTCTTTTTTAATCAAGTTTACACAATTATATAAGTTTCTATTTTTTTATTTTGGTGTTTTGTTGTATATAAGTTTCTATTTTTCAAGTAAAAGTGGTACTTTAAGTTCTTGAAAAAAAGTTTATAAGATAAGATAAAAATCATAAAAAAATAGATAAGATAAATTATTTCCCACACCGTAAATTTTTATTTTATAAGAAAATAGAATAAATTATTTTAAGAAAATAGAATAAATTATTTTTTGAAGAAAAAATAGGATAAATTATTATAGTCAAATTGTTGTCACCACAAAAAAAAAAAAAAAGTCATTAATTATTGTGCTCGAACACAAATCACAAATCAAAAAGAAAAAGAAGTGTGCATCTTAAACTTCAACTTCAACTTCAACTTTGAGAAGTGTTTAGAGTAAACGACACCGGATTTTCTAACTGTTGCGTTTTGTAGTTAGGGTTAGGGTTAGGGTTTCTTTGATTTGGGAATTTTGATTGATACTCATGGCAGCCAACGGCATCCACCCTTACCACCAACAATGGCCTCCCGCCGGCGCTCCTCCTCCTCCTCAACCCACCGCTATTCCTTCTCCTTCCTCCGAAGAGGTACTTCACTCTTCTATTTATTTCAACTTTCAAATCCAATCTATTACTATTAATGCAATTCAATTCAATTATGCGTTTTCAGGTTCGAACCATATTTATAACGGGTCTTCCAGAAGATGTTAAAGAGAGAGAACTTCAAAACCTTTGTCGATGGTTACCTGGTTTTGAAGCTTCTCAGTTGAATTTCAAAGCTGAAAAGCCTATGGGTTTTGCTCTTTTCAATTCTCCTCATCAAGCTATTGCTGCTAAAGATATTCTTCAGGATATGCTTTTCGATCCTGAGGCTAAATCTGTTCTTCATACTGAGATGGCCAAGAAAAATCTATTTGTTAAAAGAGGTCATTCAATTCAATTCAGTTTTTATTCAAATCTTTGTAGCTCTGACACTTCTGATCACTTGAACATTGAATTATGTCATTTTCTTAAGTGTTTGGTGTCCGTGTCTGTGATTCATAGTTGAATCTCACAATAAGTGCATGTTTGGAATGCCGGTGATTTTGACAAAATTATGGTACGGTATTGGTGATACCGTAATTTGTTGAAACTCCAAGTTGGTGGTTTTGTTTAAATCACAGTGGCACATTGTGATTCTGCCAAACTTAACTGTTAATTCAAACATGAACCGACATATTTCATTGTAAATTATATAAGTGATACTTATTTTGATTTGTTTGTAGGAATAGGAGCTGATGCAGTTGCTTTTGATCAAAGTAAACGGTTACGAACAGCTGGGGATTATAATCATACTGGTTACGTAAATCCATCTCCTTTTCATCCTCCGCCACCACCTGTTTGGGGACCACATGGGTAAACTAGCACAAACCTCATCTATTTATGTGTGTGCGTCTGTGTGTATGATATGATATGTAAAAACTATGTTGTCAAATAGTGGCTATAGCGTAGCAGAATTTGAACAAGTCGCTATTGTTTCGTGATTTGCTATTTAGTACAAAATGTTGTGAAATAGTTACTATAGGGGATTATACCACTATTGTGCGATGTAATTAGAAAAACCGATATTTTCCGCGATCCGCAATTGACAACAACAACAACAACCAAGCCTTATCCCACTAAGTGGGGTCGGCTATATCCGCAATTGACAACATTGATAAAAAAAAAATTGTTTGTTTCTCCATATTAGTAACTGAAAGTTTGTTTGTTTTTATGGTCTAGATATATGGCTCCACCACCTCCTCCTCCGTATGATCCATATGCAGGCTATCCTGTTGCACAAGTACCAATGCCTGCTCCTGTGTCTATAGCACCAAGCAGTTATGTTCCAATTCAGGTGAGAATGCCTTTAAACTTTTAATGCTACTTTGGTTTCACTCATCTTCCTGTCCATTGTTATATCATTACTCCATGTGCAATTTTGATCTCGTGATTTATAAAACGTGGAATTTTTTAATATTCTGTTAGCTATAAGCTCTGTAGTGTTTGCTTGTATGATTTCTTTTTTAGTTGAAGAGAGCTTGATCTTTTCTCTTTTTGTATAATTATTACCATTTTACTGTTAGGAATTGATCAAGTAACTCATCTACTTATTACTGTGCTCATGAACTGTCCTTGAAGTCCTAAACGGGCACAAAAGAGTTCAAAAATTGTATCCCAAAGGGAATATGGAAGGGGAAGCATTTGTCTTTGTTTTGTATGTATTTGTTGACTTAATTGCCATATTCTGCTCGGATTTAGAATCATATTTAAGAGATTACAACTCTATTTTAACTACCAAAAAAGGCAATATTAAAGTAACTAATACCTCTAAATTGCTTGGTGAATGTTTAAATGTGTTATGTGCATCCTACTAGAAAAAATATGATGTTTAAAGGGTCAAATTGAAGTATTATTTGTTTGAAGTATATTCATAGTTGGTTTTACCTGAGTTATTATCATGCAGTGATGTTTGTTTTACCCTGTTATCTAATAAATGTTTTTTATACTTCCGTTAATATTGTTTATCAATGATAGATAGTGAATGCAACGTGTTAACTATAAATTTTCTGTACAGAACACTAAAGATAACCCTCCTTGCAACACCCTGTTTATTGGGAACTTGGGAGAGAACATTAACGAGGAAGAAGTGCGGGGCCTTTTCAGTGTGTATGTACAACTTATCCTTTGACACAGGCTCTTCTGTTCAGTTTATGTAGCATTTTCTACGCCATCTCATATATGGGATTAATCTGTTGAACTTGGCTTTGTAATGCAGACAACCTGGTTTTAAGCAAATGAAGATTATAAGGCAGGAGAGGCATACAGTTTGCTTCATTGAATTTGAAGTATGTTAACTTTGTTCATATTGGTGCCTTTTATTTTCTGGATCTTTTCTGACTTATGATTACATTAATACTTGGTATTCAATAATCTATTGCAGGATGTGAATAGTGCTACAAATGTGCACCATAATCTGCAGGGTGCTGTTATCCCAAGTTCTGGTTCAATTGGCATGCGGATACAATATCCTTTTTTATTGTGGAGCATCTGAAGCTTTGTTTTCTTGATTTTATTCTTTCATTCATGTTCATTCTCTAATTAACCCGGCATATGGGGTTTATGACTGGAAAATAGTAGATTACATTAGAAGTTTTTGCTTAAATGCGTTTTTGCTTAAATGCTTGCACTTATTTCAATTTACCATGTACTTTTCATCACTGATACTGGAACCATGAGTTTCTTTCATTTGTTTTTTCCAGTGGTTTCTCAATGCCAAAACCTAGTATCAGTAAATTCAGAGCTGAAACTTCATATTTGTTGAATGATGATTCTTGCTACCATTTCTTATCTCTCAATGTGCGTTAAAAAAACACTCATACTTTGCATTCAAGTTGGTATAAAACTGTTTGTGATTTCTCCATTCTGTTGTACTTTTCTTGACTTCTTAGCAGATATTCCAAAAATCCATTTGGAAAAAGAAAAGATGGAACCTACCCTATGGCTGTACCTGGTGCCAATGGAGCTCCAGTAGCAATGACTTATCAGTAGCTTGAAGGGGATGTACTCTGTTCTTTATGCTTCAACCAATATTACTACATTATAGGATGCATCTTGCTGCTGTTTCATGCATCCATTGATTATCAAGTCATCGCCATTATCATCACTGCTCATCTTAATGAATGCACTGTGGCATCATATACATACATTTGGCTATGTTATACTAATCAGACATGCATTTCTTGGCAGCATGTGTTGGTTCCCAGATTAGTTTCATAGGTGTTTAGATGGTGTTATCATTTGTAGAAACTGTGCATGGGTCTAAATTTTGTTTGAAATGTGCTTTCTGGTCATTAGACTTTTCTGTATACATCAGTATTTAGGGATGCTTATCTAAACAAGCATTGGTATCTGCTTCCAACTTTAGGTTGATGTGTTGTTTATTTGACATGACATATTATTGTGATGTTTTCTTTCTTTTCATGGCATGGCTTGACATGACATCAATGATCCATCTACCCTTTCCACTCTCATTACCATTGTCATTACACTACATTTTTAGCCTCCTGTTTTTCAAATTTAGTTTCTATGAATTGGGGGTGTGTACTTTAAGCGATAAAGTATGGTGTTATAATCGGTGATTAGAAAAATAATGGTTGAAATTGGCCTAAATTATGTAATTAACTATGAAATTCTTAAAATTCATTTGTTTGATTTTTGAATCACCGAATATAACTTGTTCTTTGTCTTCTAAAGTACACTCCCAAGCTTTTTAAACTACATCTACCCCGGCATTCATGACTCCATTTGATCAGAGCATTAATGTTAAATGCGTTGAAGTTAAAACTATTTAAAGGATTCTCCGGAGTTATATGTTGTCTGATTTATACAGGGTTGCAACATGACAAAGCCTTTTTTTCATAATGGAAGGTCCATTTCTGCTACTGCCAAATTGTTGTAGGTGATTTTTGTTTGTACGGGTAAGGCAAACTACCATCAAATTTGGTTGGAACATCTGTTCGATATGAAGTGAAGCAGCCATTGAATTTTATGTGCCCTGTGACTACAAACTTCTAATAAACCGAAAATTTTAGTTTTGTGCAAGAATTGGATGTTTATACTGTCAAGTTTTCTTTATGTAGAAGTGACTGGTAGGCGAATTTTAATAAACCTAGAGGATTATAGAGTCATTGTGGGATCCTCATCCTGCCATCAATTTTTTTGGATAGGCAAATGTCATCCTGCTATCAATGATTTTAAACATATAAAATCTTTTTGCTTTGAACTCTTGATCTCACACACTTTGGAAATACTCTATTATTGAGTTTTACAGTGGAAATGACATTTTAATATCTAGTTATTGGGCATTAAATGAGGGCCATAAACTGTTCTAACTTGTTTCACAGTAATAAAATTCTTACATTGTATCAGCATAGCTGATCCAGTGTTGAATTCTTTCATTTGTTTTACAAAACAATTGAGTTATTCTTATATTTAGTCGTTTGTTTCCGGTGCTTTCCTTAGCAACAATATGCACCTAGTGTCTGTCAATTGTATTAAATCCTTTACTGTGTCAATGCAAAATTTTATTCCAATGAAAACTGGGTAATAGTCAAGTGTTTGCCGAAAGTGTGAAAGAAGGTAGGTTTCGATTATTTATTTCTTTGGATTCATTTCCCTTTAATCGAAAGGTTTTATGACAAGTTTTTAAAAATAATTTCAAAGTAAATTCAATTTAAAGTATAGGCATGCAATACGTCTAAACTATGTCTCGAAAGTGGTCGTATTCTTGCAAATGGTTTTTTTTTTCTTTTTTTTTTTTCAAACATTTTATCTTAAATTAGTGAATTGTTCCTTACTCAAATTGTCTGAAAAATAATGAACTTTTTGACAAAATAAAAAAAAAAAATCAACTTGAGGTAGTTAAACTAATCTTTTAAAACAATCACAGCAGGGACGAATCCACATTGGGTCTATGTGGAGCTATAGCTCCACATGCTTTTTTCAATGTTTTTTTTAATAGATAAAATACAGCAGAAGAATAATGAACTTTTACAGTGTGTTTCATGTTTGAGTCCTACAAAATCAATATGCAGTTTTTGATGTGAACAAATTATTGAGGATGTCTGGGTTTTATCCAAATGATTTTATAGATGTGTTGGTACAAATGTTCGATATGACCCAAAATATACTAAGTTCAAAGGGTTTTCAAATCTTTGTGCAAAACTCGTGGAAACAAATAAGTGCAACACATTTGCTGTGGTTTATAAACTTTTGAAGTTAACTTTGCTCTTGCCGGTAGCAGCTGCAAGTGTTTAACATGTTTTTTCAGATATGAAAGTTATGAAAAGTAACCTATGTAACAAAATGAGTGATCAGTGGCTAAATGACTGTCTTGTAACTTATATAGAAAGAGATGTTCTTTTAACGATTAGAAATTATGTCATTTTAGCTCATTTTCAACAAATGAATATGAGACGATTTTCATTGTAATGTATTGTATCAAACATTATTATTTCTTATTTTTAATATAGTTTGTATTATTGTTTCTTTAAAATTTTAGCTTCACATGTACCTAAAGTCTGGATCCGTCCCTGAATCACAGTATAGACATTTGATGAGGACCGATGCAATATAAGTAGTTATATGATTATATTAACGTGTGGTGACTAAATCTACTAAAAATGCAAACTCTAGTTATGTATATTTATCTCCCAAGTCCCAATTGAACTACACTTGACTTCGTTGAGAAGATAAACCATATATAGTAGGGCAAATTACAATCTCTTTCGCTAAGATTTACTTAAAAAACAAAAACCTCTTCTAAATTTTGTAAGCAAGCACTAAGCTCCCATAAAAAAACCTTTCACCTGAACATTGCTTGTTCACTACTAACTCCAGTTTCACCAACCGTTTGTCCTTTTAGGTTTAGAGTAAGTCTTGCTTTGATAAAAATTAACTTATGTGTAAGCACTTATATTTTATTCTCAAGCACTTATGATACAGGCAAACACTTAATTAAGTTGTTGTTTATCTGAAGATCGCCTAAATATAGCACCCATAAGACAATGTTGATTACCAGAACAGGTCAGTGTGAAACGACATTAGAGTCTATTAAAGAAAGGAGCAAAGTTGTAACAATACTGCCACCTCAAACGTCACTTGCTGTTCCTTTTGAACTAAGGGTTGTGTTGGAGAAGTTACAACCTTATATGGAGAGTGGCAATATGAAATCAATATTAGATCCTATGAGCTCCTTTTGTGGAAGCATTTTCTTACCCCCAAAGACTTGAGTCATTGGGAAAATTTTCATACATCCTATTTCATAAGAAAAAATATTCATTTTTGTAAATTATATCATTTGTTAGAAACTTTAGTTTGCTGTAATTTTTCAGTTACCAGAAACATTCCAATTGCAATTTTATATCAGTAGGAGAATGATGACAATTTGACAATGCAGTGAGTAGAAATATGGTTATATGGGTGACCAAGTAATGAAACTTTTAATGATTGAAAGTTCAAGAGACAATACTCGTAAAATACATTAACATATATGATTGAAAGATAATGAATGATACAATTATAGTATTATTTATACTACTTAACAGACTAATTTAATAATTTTTTGTTAGAGTAAACAACTGAAGAAGTAATTGAATTGAAAATATTGGGAAGGTACCCAAGTTCAAAGATGAGGGAATTAAAGGTTAGATTTCAAATTCGGACAATAGAAAAAAATACTAACGTAAAATTAACATATTAATATTTTTCATTAAAGAGAAAGAAAAAAAAAAAACAAATTCTAAGAGAAAGATGACTAGTGAATTTTCCTTACACAACCACTTTCTCGTTGTCTTCATCTTTTGCCATATATACGCAAGTGTTAACGGTTTTGCATCACCGCAACAATAAAGCGTCCTACTCCTTTTCTTCTTTTTTCAGCATCAATGTCTTCACCAATAATGCAACTTATCAAAAATCAAAACTTTTTCCTTCCTCTTCCATGTCTGCAATTTCTTGAGTCATACACCAAACAACTAAATCCTCAATGCAGTTGTTTTACCTTTTGATCACAATGGTGTACCTTAACCTAATTTTTAGTATAAATTGGTGTGCAAAATCAGAAGGGAAGGAGGCAGCACAAGCTGCGATAATGTAGAAGGGGAGTAGCAAAAATACCTTCTTCCTATACATCATTCAATTCACTCCAGCATATATTTCATCAAATATCATAAAAACTCTTACCATGTATTTGGATTGAGGATTCATAAGAAGAGAAGAAGGGAGTTTACTTTTCTTTTTAAAACAACGGATAATATAAAATGTTTTTTTAAATGAGATTGAAATATTATATAATTATTTATCATGTTGTTGCTCTAAATTTTGTTAAACCTTCAATCCGAACACACTTTAAAATACTGACTTCTGTTCTTGTAGTAATGCTTCTAATCTCCCCCCTTTCCCTTCATGGATTGCATATGAGGTCTCATTTTGTAGCCATGTTTACAATTTCCTGCTCTTTCCTTCTACTGCTGCGATTTTGTTGATTTTTTTTTTTTTTTTTGTAAATCGAATATCCTCCGCGCGCATTTTGTTTGATTAGTATTGCCTTGCTGTTTATTTCTTTATTTTTATTTATTTAGCCTTGTATAAATTATTACTATTATGCTTTATTTGATTTAATTGCAATAATTTGAGTCTTGAGCTATTTTGGTTTGAACGAGGAAGTGGACTTTCTAGCCCCTACTAAATACTAACCAAATGGTTACATTGTGTTTCCTTTCTTTTCTTTATTGAAAATTAAAAGCTTGAGAAACAAAAGTTTTGTTAAAAATAGAAAACAAATAAAACAATTAGATTGTTTGTGTATCAACTTTTAGTTTGGTCATTGCTTAAACCTTTTCAAACCACAAAAACTTAAAAGTTGATGACTATCTCAAATTCTTTTTTGTTTTGGTCATCTCAAAAATTTTAAAGTTGATATTATGTCAAATCCTCCTTTAGTTTGGTCATCATAATTCTCAAAGTCCAAATCCTCTTTTGAGTTGGCGATCACAAATCTCTAAGTGGATGACTACATTAAATTCTATTTTGATTTGGTCATTGCAAATTTCAAAAGATTTTTCTAACGTTTTTCCTATTTTTTTTATAAACTTTGGTGGTGACTTCATTATTATTTACCAACTCTCAAATTTTAGGCCGCAACATAGTGTACACACATTTCTTCATATAATCTAACAAGGATAAGTAAAATTGATTAGAAAAAAAAAAAAAACTAAACTTCATCGTTTAAAGATAGTTGCTGTAAGTAAAATTCAACTTAGTCTACAACAATGAAGGGGACAAGATTCTTGAATAAGTAAAATTCATTGAATAAAACTGAAGTTCATCATCTATTAGTGTCATTTCTTCATATTTTATTTTTTTATACGTTTGTTCCACTCCCTTAGGGAATTGCATCGGGAAAATTGATGATGGATCGCTTCTAGATGAAGCAAGGGACACCATTCATCACAGTTGAAGGTGGGGGGTCTAAGGACTCCGAATGTCCAATCTTGATAAAAGTAAGAGAATCATTGGTGTTGTGATCTTACGCATTCTTCATACAAGATAGCGGAAGAAATTGTATCAAACAAATTGACAAAAAAATGTCTCAATTGTAATAAATCAACATATTTAGATATTTATTACAATAATAAAGAGATGTGAATGGTAAAACAAAAACCACCAGAAGCTTAGGGTTGTTAGGTTGGTTGAGGCGATTGTGATGCAACCGTAAAAAGAAAACAACCGAAAAGAAAGAAAAAAAAAAGTTAGTTTGAATGTTGGGAAATGAAGATGTGAGGTGAGGTGCTTACTTTTGTTTCCACCGACACGGCAATGTTGGTTCCCTTGTAAAAGGTTCCAAGGAGTTTTAATATTATAAATGTAAAATATGATTTGACATAAAACAACCACATTTTTCATTTACATGTAAATGGAAGGAAGAGATTGATTTTAAGAGAAGGAAATGAGTCATAATTACATAATGGTATTAACCGAATCTACCATATTAAAACCACTATGTTTTTATACGGTAGATTCTGTTAATAACATGTGGTTTTAAATTATTTCATTTCGTTCATATAAATCTTTTCCTTTCTTTCTCATGTAAATGAAAATGTGGAAATGTGATTGTTTTACATATGTTTTACCATTTATATTAAACCATATTTTATAGTACATTTTTGCAAAGGAACCCACATTATCGTGGTAGTGAAAGCTGAAGTAAGAGACCTAACCTCGCATTTTCATTCCACGTCATTCAAACTAACTCAATTTATTTCATATCTCTTTTTTGTACATTCTTCAATATGATTTGCATCACAACCTCCAAAACCAATCGCCCTCAATTTTGGGAAGTTTTTATTAGTCACCTCTCCTAATTATTGTAATATATATTTAAATGTTTATTGATGTTGAAATTGAACCTAATTTGGCGACAATTTAATTTTGAGACAGTTTCCTCCGCTTACTTTTCTCGAGAAATTTGTAAGATCACAACACCATTGTCTCTTGTACTTTTTGATGATTGGAAAATTAGAGTAGATGAGCCCTCTCTACCCTCCACGGTGAGGGAAGCATCCTTGTTTTATCTAGAGATAATCAACCATCAAATTTCCCTCACCCCAAGATTGGGAGTCGCATAAACACTCAGGTATTGGATGCAATTCTATAAAAGGGGAGGACTCAAACACACATACAACAATTGAAAGGTACTTTTTTTGTCTATTATGTATCATTCTTTGATTCAATCAATAGATGAGGAAATGTTTGCAGTAGTAAACGAGGAATTTCAGTTTTATTCAATCAATTTTACTTGTTCAATGAAACTGATTCAATCAATTTTACTTATTCAACAGACTGACAAAGTCAGAATCATGCATCAAAGTCAAGATCATAATCATTCATAATGCATAACTAATGCATCCAAATGCAACACTTCAGAATCACACATCAGATTCAAGTTCAAAATCATGCAGAGTTCAAAATAAGGACTCAAATTCATCGCATCAAAACTAATACACCAGGAACTAAATTTTAGTCAAAAGACTTGAGAATCAAGTTCTCATTAAGACACCATAATGAATTATCTCACTTTAGACTCAAGTACACACGTTAAATAGCTTGTTGTACAAGACTCTGTAGTTCGCTGGAGAATGAGCAGACAACTACCTTTTGGCCTGTCCTCCAAGATCACAAGGCATGTCTTCTATATAAATAACCAATTATTCAGCACTTACCGACCAAGAGATTACACTAAAACTTTCAATTAAATAGTACATCACGCATCAAATCATTGTGATTAAATATGTCAACAGTAATACTTCATAATCATATCTACATCATTCTAATTTTGAATTTTGTTTTAATAACATATTTTTGTGAAGTACACTTTAAACTCCTCTTTCTTAAGACGACTATTTTTCACTTCAACTAGGTGTCCCCTGTGACAACTATCAGAATTCTCACATAGTAATGTGTCTCGAAGTAGATTGCAAAGAAACGAGGGGGCATTTATATTGACTAGGAGGACTGTGTCCAATCTCCTAACGAAGGTTGATTGGAGGCACCAGGGTGATGTTCCCCTATTGTAGATCAAGGAAATTATGCCAAAAAACATGCGATAACGCAGGAACTACAGAATCAACAAACAACGTGAATGGCAACTTAAAAATAGAGAACACTTTTAAAAAGTATTATTTCAGAATACGAATCAAATAATCGAATCAGCAAGCATTTACAAACGCAAGGCCAAATTTGACGGGACAAAAAATTATTAAATCTACACAAATGCAAGATTATCCCCCATTAAAATGAATAAAGACAAAAATGAAGGGGGTGACAAGGGGTGAGGAAAAACAACATGAGAAGCAATTAAGAGACCAATGTTAATGAACACAATAATCGGCCAGTAATTTCATGATAGATTGGACTGTACTAATTTACAGGGATTTAACTATTCATTACGAACTATTATGAGATCTCACAGATGAAATTGATTGTGCAGAGATAGATGCAGTAGGGCTACTAAGTTCTCTCTCCCCATTTATTTCCTTTGGTTTTCCACTTAATCTTTCCATAGCATCTTGACATATTTCATTAAACCATTCATCTTCAGGCAGATCACTGCAAACAAAAGATGTATCAGGAATGAAAGCAAATGCATTCAGAGCCACACCTTCCAATGGAAACAACTGCAAATGCAGATAGAATGTTGATGGTGAAACATGGCTAAAACAAAATTGCAAAGCCTACCTATATGGATCCATCCCTGTTGCAGAAAATGCTGACATTGCCTTCCTGATAATTTCATTCACAATTCTTTGCAAATTCCTTGACAAATACCGACCGTTGGAGGCAAAACACACAACAAACTTCATATCCAAATAAAACTGCACAACGTTAAAAAGAAAATTATATGGCTGTGATGAACTTTACAGTTCAAAATGTTATTTCAAGTGAAGTTTGCGTCTATTGATCTTCCCCATCAGTAAATTCTAAAGAAGCACATGTTCAAAGATTCTAAAGAGCAATACATTCAGCGATGTTGGAACATTTGTCATTTTTAAATATTATAATAAATATAAGGACAAATTTTCTTATAGGTTGTGGAGAATTTTCTAAAATGGGTGTTGGAAGAATTTTAATTCCAATAAATAAATAAATAAATGTGCCTTAAAGTGTTTTTGAAAGCACGACCAGAATCCAAAAGGTTAGTATTGATTGACTTTGTCCATGTGCTTGAAACAATGAACAAGCTTCTATGTAAGAACAATTTAGCTACAATATAGATTCATTCTGCAATAAAAATATCCTGTGCATTTCACATGCATTTATCTGGTATAAATAAAAAGATAAATTTAATTAATAAAAATAATTTTAAATGGTAATAAATTAATTGAAATATAAACAAGATGTTTCGAACCTTTAGTTTTGGAAAATTTCAAAGGTTAGTTTAATACAGAGAAAATTATTTTAATACATCGTAAATATCCCATTATAGCTAAATGTTAATAGGAAAATTTGAAGTATCAATTTAAGAAATCAAGGATGGTTAACTTTCCTTTGATTAAAACATGTAACTGAAGAGGTAAATAACAATTATTTGATTTAAAATGAAAGTTCAAAATACATTGTGAAGAAACTTAGCTATGTATGTGGTGTAATCTATTAAGACTAGCTCACCCGTAGGAACGAGAACTCAAGTTTATTATTGGGAATGGATTATAATTACACATGCTGTTTGTAACTTGTTTCCATGACTTAAAATTTGGTTTAGTTTGGATACTTTGCATTCTTCGGTAAACTATTTTTGAAACATTTAAAGTAGAAAAAGATTTATCATTTAAAAAATATTATTCTGTTTAAAACACTGGTTGTTAGGAACTTGGATAGGCCAGTGTTTGGATCTTTAAGTGATCCAAGACTAGCCTTACAAAGATGCGTCCCAAATAAAATTATCCTCTAAAAAATTGCTTATAAAGGAATCAATTTGTGTCCTATTAGGTATCAGTGTTTCAGCAACCAAAACTAACTGAAAATCGTTTATGAAACCATGATCAAATTTCAATGGCATACCTGTTGTAGACCGAGAGGACCTAAAGGCCTTGGCCCTTCCTCAATATCATCCCAAAAGCTCTGATCTTCTGAAATCCACAAAATAACAGTTTCTGTAAGTCTCATCAAGAGCAACGTAGCAAATCGTTCCCTCCCTACAAACATATCTGCTGCTATATTGGCCATTATGTTCAGTTTTATGAAAAGCTCCTGGATAATAACATAATAGTCTCGTCAGATCTTGAATAATAGTTGAGGCATAAACAGAAATGGAATTGATTTTAGCAAGAAAGGAAAAAAAAAAATTAAGCAGACCAACATATTCCATAAGTTATTAAGATATTCAAAGGCAGAAATCAATATGAACTCTTCTTGAAATCAAACTAAAACAAGGTTAGCATTTATGGCAGTAAACAGGAAGACAGTATCAATCTGTATCAACAACAACAACCAAGCCTGAACCCACTAAGATGTAAAAAAGTTGTCTACCTAGGGACATGGGAGGAGCTTCAATGTTTAAACTCTGCATTTTATCAAGGCTATATCCCACTCCATAAAAACCAGGAGATAGATATGCACCCGACATGTAAAACTCAACAAAAAGCATACATACTATGACTTCTCTGATGATTAAAAAAAGTTGACGTGTAACTAGGAAATGAGACACAATTTATTATTTCCTTCTGTGGACAAAGAGAAATATTTAATCCCAATGAGTAATATTTCTTTTGGTAGATGAATGGTAAGTTATAATTATATTATAGTGAAAATAAACGAATATATATATATTAGGAAATAAACTACTTCAGTACTCAGCCAGCCAGTCAATGCGGCAAGAGTTTCAATTTTCTGCATACAATAAACCACCAAAATTGGTTACAAAGAAAATATTCTCAGAATATTGTTTGGTACTTCCCTTAATTACCAATTTCACAAAATTTCCAAAAAATTAGCCAACATTCGAAACTGTGGACAAGGTATTCTATAATTAGAAATATATATATATATATATATATATATATATATATATATATAGAGAGAGAGAGAGATCATCAATTTGCTGTCTAATCCTGTAATTTTTAAAAATCAACAACCATGAGACTACAGAATCAGATTCTGGACCTTTTTCCTCGTTACACATATCCCCAAAAGAGAAGTTCCCAACAAGAAGAAAAGAGCAGGCAGAAAGGAAAAGTAGAGAGGAGACATTACAAACACTTCTTATGTATAACACTGGAAAAAAGAAAAGCGAAGTGCAAATTCACTCGATGAAGAATGAACAAGAAGGAAGAAAAATTTGAAAATCTTCAAAATTGATTCACAAGAATGAAAGTGTTAAATTTAAAACCCAGGTTCCATCATACCTGAAAAATCAAAGACGGAATCCATTCAACTTCATCCGCATTTCCTTCCATATTTATATACATGTCAGCTGTAAGATGACTATCACCATCCTCTGTAAAAATCAGGCTCAAAGCATGTTGACGACAGAATGTATCTTTCAACCTGTCAACTGAACCCACGAGTCGTCTCCTCCACTCCCGTTGTTCAGGATGACGATTTTGCCTTTCTGTGGTTCTTCTACGGTTATCATCCTTATAGGGATCTTGGTTTAGGGAGGAGAGCTTCATGGCTGCGCGTGGAAGTAGTTCATCAGCTAGTAATGAGGCATTAGCTAGCAGTGCAATCTGCTGGGCTTCAGTCTCGGCCACTCGTACAATTTTGTTTCCAGAATCCTCAAAGCTTTCTTCTTCCTCCATTGATTCTGGTAGTGCTTTTATAAGCATGTTTACATAAGAGTTAAATACTTGAAACAACCCTTCCAGAGCTTGTCCTCCCAACTGCATACTAAGCAGAGGTCCTACATCCTCAAAGAAGTCCTGTATAAGCATGCAAAACATCCAGCATAAAGTAAATTGAAAATAAAGAACCACAAACTGCATAAGGGAAACGTGGAAAATAACGATATAAAGTAAACCAATATTAAAATAATGCAGCTGAGTAGCTGTGTGTATTGAAGTGCGAAGACAATTATTTATTCAATCTCATTAAGTTAAAGTTTAAAATGTTATTAACAGACCAAATAAAAAAAATGAAAAGAAAAAAAAAACAGGAAAAATCGTAGACTAAGAGGGGATATTATTTATAAATGAACTGAAATAAACCATCTGTTTTTTCACACACAATTACAAATTTCTTCACTTAAAGGAGAAAAAGTTCACATTGCAAATCAAGGTAACTGTTTATGTTAATGGCTAATAATAATACACCTAGTTTTAGAACAACTACTCACACAGTCCCAACGGCTGCTATATCACTGTTTCTCGAACCAAACATCATTCTATGTCATAAGTCAATATTATGCCAAAACTAAAAGTCTCACCTGAACCATCAAATTGAAGCGATGGGCACTACTTGTTAGTTTAAGTTGAAATGCTGTTGTACTACCGGTCTGCCGATTAGCATTAGGAGGATATGTGAGAACCCAATCATCAGCAGCAGCCATAGCAGCAGTACTCTCTTGTATTCGCTTCAAATTTGCATCTAATGCTTGTTCAACACTAGGTCTAAAAAGTTTCAAAAGTACAGGACAGAGAGCTAGACCACGAGCTTCCAATAATGAGCAATGACCCAATGCTATTTGAACACACTCTGCAGCAGCTCTTAAGCCTCCTGCGGCTGCTGATGAAGCCAATGCATGCCTTTTCACCAGAAGAGCAAATGCTTCTGTTTGCTTTGTAGCCCACATCACAAGTTCAGAAGAATACGCTGGCTCCTCACCAAAAATAGCCAATGAGTCACTTGCAGCCTGTGCAACTGCGGAAAATACCAGTTGTGCAAGAGCTGCAGTATATGCTCCTCCATATGAGGTGTTTGACGGTCGGAGACTTTGCATGTTATACTGATATCGTTGCAGATGAGCATTGAGTAGCAAGCTGTGAGCATGCGGACCATCTCCAAGTTTTTTAAGGGCTGAAACTGATGCACGAAGTTCAGCACCACGGGTAGAAGGCTGACAAGCAGCTTCAGCAAGCTGATCGGCTAATTTTTGCCTACGTTCGGTAATAGAACTCTGCAGAGACAGAAGTAAAGATGGGTGGAGAGATTTCATCTCTTTTGCTTCAGAGACTACACGTTCTCCTTCATCAAGAGCGGCCAAAGCTTCTTCTACTCGCCTTTCAGCCAAGAGAACATCCAAAAGATCAGGAAACTCAACTAACCATTTGTCCAGGTCTGATATTTCTTTATGTTCAGAATCCAGTGTACCATTTACAGAAAAACCATCAGAATCGGATATCGATAATGAATCGATGTGAACTCCATCAGCCAAACCATGTATCAAGGTTGCTTGAGTGGATAGTAGGTTTCTGATGGATGAAAGCTCACCTTCTAAATCGGATATCTCCTTGGAAGTTCTATGACATTGAAATATTACTCAATTTAAAACATGACCAATGATAAATGACAATTAAGCTAAATAAAATTAAAATGGTTTTGCTGTAATATACTACTAATGTGCAAAAAAGAAATTGATCATACATCAGCTTCTTCTGTATAGAAGGATAAATTAAAAGAACAAGGTAGAAGTACTCTTCCCTTCCCGCAACTGCCATACCCAGATTTACACCACATACAAGGAGATAATTCTCATAAATAAAATCACAATGAGAAATGTCAGATGCTCAACACCCTTTGTTAAATCATATACTGATAAAATATTTATTTGATGATATACGCTAAAATATTAGGACCTTTTAGAATTTGTGAAGCATCACAAGATATAAATTGTATGCGAAGAGTATTTGGATTGGTTGAACAGTTTTTCCCCTCTTCTGCACCCTCAAAATACTTAAGCAAAGAGGGAGTAAAATCCAGAACTGGGCTGTGGCAGAGCACCACTTTGCCATTAGACAATTGGTATTTTGTTTGTTAAAGAGCTGAATTTATGTTATCTTGCTTTATCCGCATGCTTTGAGCAAATCCAATTCTACCATACAGAAATTTAAATGAAGAAAAGCTTGAAGGGCACCAATGGAATATGTGTTGAAGCCACTAGTTTCACAGAATTTCGGCAATACGAAGTGGTTTGAACCCCACATCCTCGAATGTGAAAATCAGTGTTTGTGTGTTGTTAAATGTTACAAATTTCATAAAAAAAAATCTGAAAACAGAAAACGTTGAAGAATCAGTGTTATACCTTACCCGTATCCAACACTAATATGTGCACTTGTGTGCAATACTCTTCCTATACAGGTATCAATTGGTATTGTGTACAGGTGCAACACTACTACATATGTGCGCATGGAGTATCCTCCGAATTCTGAAAAATTTCAAAAGAAAATATTGGCCTATATGTTTGGAATACTGCTTTCGTGCTTTGTGATACTACTCCAAAAACTTGCTTTGAATTTTGTACAACCTTGCTCTTCATCATGTCATGAGCAAAATTGCAGTACACAATCTTTTATTCATTCTTTGAGAATATAAAAAAGAAGACACCCAATTTGATGATGGCAGTGACCAACTTCTTGAATTGGTAGAGTTGCCTATTGATGATTTATAGATGGAAGTTACGCGTCTTTGGATGTTGAGAATGAGGAGATGAAAATGATCCAGTTAGTGTTAGACGTTAAATTGTAAGCAATTTAATGAAGTCAAAACTTTGTTTATTAATGATGCTTTATATGACAAATTGTCATTTATTAGGGGAAAAGTACATTTGTAAAAAGTTCACAAGGAAAAAAAAATCATTTTTGAAATGGACCAGAGAAAGATGTGTTTGTACCTTTTCCTTATGATACAAATATTTTTTGTAAACTGTGAATCTGTGATCATCTACATGTTTAATAAAAATTTCAAAATCTTTTTACAAATATTATGCATTCATACGTATAATTATTTCTATTATAAGTTTTTGTTAATATATCTATCTAGGCAGTATCAGATCTTCAGTTTTGAAGAAATTTCAGTATCCTTGTATATGTTTTAAAAAATCAGTGTTGTTGTATCAACTATCTAGGCTTCATAGATATGTCAGACAAACAGTACCTGAAACCCCACTGCCTCTTCTATCTCACCCATCTGTGTTAATTTATTGTATTATCATCAATTCATTTTATAAAATTAGGTGATATATCTTACTGCGTGTCTCTGTCATGCATTTACTTAACATGTATGCTATATTGTTTGTATATTATCATCGGCATAGTGCACCAGGCTCCCACTAGTTGCGTGAGTCTTGGCCGAACAGCAAGGTGATGCTTTGTGACTAAACATCACGAGTTCAAACCTTGAAAACAACCTCTTTGCTTCACAACATCAAATTGTTTAGATTTTGTAATTACAAAAATTTAGTCTGAGTTGAGAACCTTGAACCACTTTCTTTACTAGTTTATAGTTTAAGGACAAGTTTAAATTTCAAAAAATGAACACAAACTAACCTTATGAAGGCTGCATAGTTAGCATAGACACTTCTGCGCATCTCCTCGGCAGAAGCTCTTTTCAAGTCTACTAAGTATGTGCATAATTGCTTAATTTCCTGGGGAGAAAGAGAAAAAGAGAGTAAACAATAGTCAAAATTTGATTTAGAAACTTTACATTAGACAGTATGAAGAACAAGAAATCTCCTCCCTGCATGGTGTAAATAAAACATACCCGACAAATAGGTTTCACCATTAGATACTTAGATGACTAAATGGAAACAAAATTGTGACTAAAAGGAATGGAAAATTGCGGCTACATGGTTATCACAATTATCATAACCTTATACTCTTTGACTATGTTCATATATTATAAGAACATCAAAGTCATTTTTCCTCAACACAAGTCTTAGATTACCCACTATCTAGCATAAAGGTGTGTCTTTAACCATGTAGATCATAATAGAAGCAGAGAAGAAATTAATACAAAATTTTCCCTGTTCAGCCAAGTATACGAACTAGAAACAATCACATGCTCTTGTTTTTATGAATAACATGATTGACAAAGGATATTAGCTGGTATCAGCTGGTGTCATGCACAGTTTTAAATTCTGGTCAACAACTGCAATTGCGACAACAAGATACAGGCAGGTTTGAGGGCTTGCAACAGCATCACGATTGCAATATAAAGGACCATAGCAACATCAATTTAGAACCTTGCTAGCAACAAGAAACTATAATCTAAAGTAGAGCTCTTAAATTCCTAACTTATTGGAGTGGACTCTCTACTCTAGATTAAGAATGCAGTTTGAATGAAATGAAGTTATCTATGATATGAAGCACCTGCCACTAACATGTTGGTACCGATAATAATTTGAGAAAAATAACATAATTGAAGGTAATCACATGTGTTGGTGTTATGTTGGTGTGGGACACGGATACGTGTCGGACACCAGACACTGATACATGTCACACATGTTTCGATCGGTTTGTTTGAGCATATCTAGTAGCATAACTTTTGTGAGAGTATTTCGGAAAACTTATGACACCGGTTTGTTTGGATTGGGGTTTGAGTTAATCTACTAACATAAGTTTTTTGAACTTATAAAAACAGCTTATAACAATTTTCCCAAGCTTTTCTCAGCTTATTTTCATAAATTCTCCAATATAGCTTATTAAAACAGCTTACAACACATGCAAAAATAATTTAAATTTTATCTTTTTTCTATAAAAATAGCTTACGTAAGCTTATGCATAAACGCTTATCATGATAAAAGATCGTATTATAAGCTGCAAATAAGTCGTTTATCCAACCAGGCCCATTGTTCATAACCTATCCTCAGCTTATTTTCATAAAGTCTCTAAAATAGCTTATGAAAACAACTTATAAACTTAATACAAACACAATTGAACTTTATTTTATCTTTTGCTATAAAAAATAGCTTATACATAAAAACTTATCATTATAAGCGCTTGTGCTATAACTGTACATCAAATTAGAACCTAAATATATATATATATAATTAAGCTTACAATTAATCATAAGAAATAAAATTAAAATTATGAAGCAATCATCGAGCAACAAAATGAAAATTGGAAAGAAGAAAGAATGGATGATAGAAAAGGAACCTTATCATTGAGAGAAGAGGTGGACTGAACATAGAACTCAGCATCAAATCTATCAGACTTGAAAGGATTAAGACCTTCTTCAAGCTTAACTCCATTTTCTTTAACACTCGCCGCCGTTGCTCGTGACCGTGACGACGACTTCATCATCGTCGCCGCCATAACAAAGATCACGGAGGAGAGTAACTAACTAAATTCAAAAGAGAGAGAGAGAGAGAGATCCACGCACACACGCGCCAATCTAGAGAACGAATGAAAGAGAGAAGACACGGTCACGTCACGCGCACTGTGTGTTTCGTTATTTATTCATTTCTCTTTCTATGATCCCTAACCAAGCGGTGATGGTAATATGAATACTTTGCTTATTATGCGCCAGCGCACACTTTTTCTTTTTTAATAAATATATTTTGGGTATAACTTCTTCAACTAATACTAGTACTAGTAAAGTAACTTTTGCTTGTAGTAGACTCAAATTTTCTTACTTCTTTACCTACAAATGACATAACCACTACACCAAAAGTAGTTGTAGATAGTATAATAATAAAATAAATAATAGGTTAGCATGAAGATGGATTCAATTTAGTCGATAAAGACTCATTTGTATAATTATGGATTTAACTTTTGATCTTAACATCAATATAAACAAAATGACAATAGTTACTAGAAGTTCGCATATAATCAAATGAGTTCAAGTTCGAATCTCAAGTACAACATCTGGCATTTTTTTTTGTGCTAACCCTCAAGAGAAAGGAGCTATATTAAATTGAAGTTTAATCAAGAGGTAAATAAATTCCAAAAAAAGAAATGTTGTATTCAAAAATCCATTTCAAATCTTTTGAACGATTCACCGTTTGATGAATTAGGTTTTATAGACTGTGATTATTGTGTTTTACTAGGTAAGTTAATTAGAGATTTGGTAATGATACACTCTTTTTACTTTTTGTACATACTTGGAAATGAAATCGTATATTTTGTTGAGAATGGAATGTGTAGTTGATTGCTTCATAAATGTAAACATGTGATTGCAGGATGTCGGAAGGAAGGGAAAAAAACATGTAGTAAGTGTTAAATTAGATTTACCATTAAAATGATCTGGATGGCTGAGATTTCGTACGTTTTTCTATCACATATAAAAAGAAACTTTTTATTCTTTTCTTCCTGTGACAAAATCTTTTCATTCTTTTCTATTTAGGTATTGTTACAATCTATAGAAACAATTCTTAACTGAAGTAACAAACAGGGTTGAAAATTTCATACTAATTATTGGAGTAACAATTGACAAGGCAATTGCTAGTACTACTCAATTCCGTTTTGAAACACACACACAGATGACACTCCTTCAAATTTTATGATGGAAAAAATATCAACTTTATTTTTATAAAAGCATGGTAGGCATTGCTAATGATTCAATATTTTTTACTACAAAATTATAATGAGTTCACTTTTTCAAGTTTCATTAAAAAGAAAAAAAAAACTTATCGAGAAAAGTAAAAGATGGTTATTGTTGTTCATTCGATGAAATACCAATTATTGATGATAGAATAAAATTCTCCATCAAACGCCGCATGTATGAGACAGCGGAATTAAATTGTGAAATTATGGTGAAATGATTAGTTGAGAACTATACATTTTTTTTTTTTTACCTAAAAAAAAAACCTATGCATGTATGTTTAAGTCTTACAAAGCACATGCATAAGACTACTGAAAACATCATAGACAGTGATACAGAATAATCTATAGTATAGCCATTTCATTATTTAAGAAAATCTAGCTGGTTCTTGCTCCTACTCTCTTTTATTTTATACAAATTTCCTTATCTTCTACCCCTCACACAGACTATGAACCTCAAGATTCTCTAATTCATTCAATTTAAAGGGAAAATCATTTTTCCATTCAGAAACTAATAACGATAATGACCTGCTTTATATCATGTTTTAATCTTATTGACAACGGTATGATCTTCTTATGAGGTGAAAGGGTAAATTTTTAAGGGTAGGGAATGCATTGATTTCATGAAAGCATGGTATATAAAAAGTTACTTTTAAAATAAAATTATTGTAAGGAATAGAAGCACATTCATTCTTATTATTTTAATGTATTAAGATTATATTATATTTTTTAAATAAAATAGAATGTATATTAAACCAATACTCTTAGTATTTTAATATAAATATGGTTTGGTCTTCTATAATTAACTTCAACATTACAAGATGATAAGACTCCAATTATTTGTGTCAATCATCGTAGTTTTATTATAATGATTGATCTCTTCAGTTGCACGCTCAAATTGTCCAATTTAAAAAAACAATATCTCTAATTACCCGTTCAATAGAGACATAGGGTGCTTGGTAGTCAAGGCAATGATTTTGTTTTGAACGTATTTTTAATAGAAAGAGGTTAAAATCCATCATTGCAAATACTCCACACTCTCATATTTGTAAGTTTTTATTAGATTTGGACATTGTCCCTTTGTATACATGCACAAGGAAATTAGGAAGATATAAATTAAAAAGAGATATGGTGCAACATATCCATTTGTATCTAGAACTCTAATTGAAGTTACATTAAGTTTTTATGGAGAAACCAATTGATTTTTGGATAAAGTCTCTGCTGTTTTTCATGATTTTGCCATTTAAAAATACATTAGTTTAGGCCATATATTTCCTCTCTAGTAACAAAAACGAGTATTCATTTCAACATCCATTAATTATGTAGCTACATTTACATAGGATTATGTACTTGCATGTACTTCACTTCATTTCCACTCATTTTATGATTCAATTATATTACACTGATGATGCTCAAGATGACCATGAACTGCAACTGTCATGTGACAGGCCCAGAGTTAAATTTCCTTCTCTTCAATGTCTTGATGCAATTGTTTTTAGTTCTTTTCTGGCTTGGATTGCGTTGTTAAGAATTTTGGATTGGTCTAGTGAAACTTGAAGCATTTTACCAATTTCTGGTCAAGGACCTTATCCATCAAATGAAAAATGTATGACTGCCTATACCTCTAATGTTTAGTCTAATATAATGGTTAGTGTTAATTTTTGAGATTTTAAGAGGCCATTGTACGGTTTATTTTGTTAAAATAATATTGAAGTTATCATAGTATTTGTTACGGTGTCTAACAACAATGTTGATGCCCGATCATTCTCTTGCCTTACCAATATAATAATAATAATTTATTAGTTATAGATTAACAGGGTTTTCTTGAAATAGTCTAAAAATTGCTTCAAATACATTTTCTAGAAAATCATTTCCAATAACAGGGTTTTTTAAATAACATTTAGATCTTTAAACTTTTGTCAACCCCAAATCTTTTATAACTCCAAAGTCGTATATCTTTTACCGACTTTTCTTAGTGCTTGTTTGGGTTGGAGTTTGCAAGCACAAACGCACGTTTGCGGGATTTCCAAAGCAAAACTGTCATGATTTCTAAAAGCTAGCATTTGAAGCTTTTGGGTTAACGTGGTTAGTTGCCGTGGTTTTATAGAAAACGTGGGTTGAAAAACGCTGAAGCAAACAGACAATTAGTAATCCAAAGCTCAACGTGAGGTAAATATAGGCTGACTTATCAATTAGACAAATGAAAGATCTCCAGAAAAATGGCAAAGAAGGATCGAAGAGGCTGCATGAGATTCAGCTTTTGCTTTCAGTTAAGATGAAATTTTTTGAACTTGTTTATAGATGCCGGAAGCAAGCTCTTGCTGATGCAAGTTGCCGTGCTGTATACCGGATCCAATGCAAACATCACATGAAATCTTTTGATCTATTCCAAATCTTTCGATTCAAACAAAGTTAGGAACCACCTCTTCAATTGGCAATTGAAAAACAACAGGAAGCACAATGCAATGGTGCCTTTGATGACAAAGCAGACTGCCATTGCCAGTAGCATGGCAGATAGTTACGACAATTTGACAGTCTAAACACTAGTCTTAATTTATCTCACAAGTTACACATACATGCAAAGTTCCATTAGCATGATGTGTGTTCAAATATTGCTTCATGAAAGAGTAATAATGTATCAAACAGACGTGGTTAAGCCCAGTCTTTCAATTCCTTTATGTATAAATGAAGGGAGATTCATCCTATTATCATCTAAATTCTTTCATTATGAGTTCAAACTCGAATTATTACAAGATTAACCATGCAAATCCAAAATTCAGTACATCATAGCCAACAAAGAAAACAGAATACATCTAAAACTCTAGAAAGGTTCTAAATGACAATTAGCTTCCAGCAGATCTCAAAGATTAGCTTCCATCATGAATGCTTTTCAGCGCGACGTCGTTTATGTCTTGATAGACGTTTTGATTCCTCTGGGATGTCTGTATGAATGGCTGATAAATAAAAACAATTGAACACTTTGATCAGAAATAATAAGGTGGAAAAAACAAATTAACATAAAATAAAGGAATTCATAAAAGAAACAAATGTAGCAAAAAAAGAAAAATACAACCTAACTTAATTGACAATGTTGGATTTGAATATGTCATCTTCTCTTCTCTTTTCTTTATATGTGTGAGGTATAAGACGATGTTTGTTATTTTGTATACATGTTAGTACGATTAATTACCCAACTTCGTCCTTGAATTTTAATAAATCAGTCAAATTCGTCCCTGAAATTTGCGAACTATCTATTTAGTCCTCGAATTTACAAAATGTCAATCAAATCAGTCCCTCCATTAATTTGGTCTGTTAACAGAGGTGACGTGTAACGTTAACCTCTTACAAGGTTTACCACGTCAGATGCCACGCAAGCAGGGACCAAATTGATTGATTTACAGAAAATTGTCAAGGACCAAATTGATTGATTTTAAGAAAATTGCAAAATTCCCAACGGCTCTTTCTTCCCCAAATATATAAATTTGGAACCCTGATGTTATAATTTGTCACTTAGAGTTCAAATTCCTCAAAATTTCTTCCATGAATTGATGTCAAAGTTCTTTCCCAATTCAAAAAACTTAAAACCCTAATTTTTTTGATTCATTTCGAAATTCAAAAATCCGTGGTCATTGTTGAAGATTTGGTGTTCAGAAATGATGGGTGGTGGATGTATGGGCAGAAACAGTTGTTACTCATCTTCATCATCTTCAAGCACTATGTACAATGATGATGTGAGAGAGCTTCAATGTTGGTGTCCCAGAATTTGTGTTGTAAGAAAATACATCACTGTCAATAATCCAGGAAGGCCTCTCTATGCCTGCTCTCTGCCAAAGGTTTGTTTAATAATGGTTATGTGATGTGTGAATGGTTTGTTTAAATTGTACTAATTTTGAATTTTCTTTGTATAGGATGATGGTGAAAATTGTCAATTTTTTGTGTGGGTTGATGAAGCTGAAGAACTAGGTTATTTTAAGAACAATGGTGTTGGTCATGGAAGAAATGCAAGGTTGAAGTTGAAGCCAAAGGATAGTGTCAGAGAAGAGGTTTGGAGGGCAAGGTTCAAGGATAAAGTTGATTGTGTAGGAAGTGAGCTTAGGTTGATTAAGATATTGATAGGAGTAATTTGTTCGATTGAGTTGTTTAAAATGTTATTATATTGTGCCAAGTTTGTGTAATGTTGTGATGTTGTAATGTTGTAATGAAAAAAGGTTGTCAACGAATGAATCCAACCTTTCTGTCAAAAAAATTCATTCAAATTGGTCCTTCTATTGTATGTCGATCCATTATATCGATCCTCAAATTAGTGAAAATACCATCAAATAAGTCCAAGAAATTGCACAACATATATCACTGTGATCTTTGGTGCATGCATTTGCTGAAGTAGCCTCCGCAAACTTTCACCATCTTCTCAATGTCACACAAGCATAACTCATCACATTCCATTTTCTCTCAAACACAAATTTCACCGCCAACATATTGCAGCCTCCGATACTCATCTCGCTCTAAACAACCTCCGTGATGGAGGATTAGCGTAATATAGTCTTCCATCCTACAATTTTCGCCAACATTAGTCATAAACACAAGAAAAACAACATAAAAAAAATGCAAATCACACTTCAATACCAACCTCATAAATCCTTTTTATAAATTGTTTTAATCAGCAAGTGATTTCGTTCATTACTGATATAATGTTCTTCATTTTTAGTAACCATTGCTTATTGAAATGAAATTATTAAGTTTCTAACAAAAAAACCCTAAAATCGTTAATCTAAAAAACGCAATCAAACACACAACACTCACAAACAAACATCAACGGAACATGATATGAAGTTAAAAGTTGAAAAAAAAAGCCTAAAACTGAAAGTTAAAATACGAATTTTTATCATTTCCATCAAATTAGTCCTTGTACACGTGGCTGCCTTGTTGACGCGTGTACATGACAACACAACATGCAAGAGGACACATCATCACAACTAACGGTGGTTTTGGACGGAGGGACTATATTGATGGACGTCTTTAAAATTTGAGGACTAAATAGATACTTCGCAAATTTCAGGGACGAATTTGGCTGATTTGTTAAAATTCAAGGACGAAGTTGGGTAATTAATCCATATTAGTAGTGACAAAAAGAAAAAAAACTAACTAAATTTAAATTTAAGTGATTAATGAACTTCATTGACAAATTGTTTAAAAGAACCTGAACTTAGTTCCTCGTAAAATAATTCGTTATCATATACATTATTATTATTATTCACTAAAATCATCAATGTTGTGAATCGAACTAGCACACAATTGAATATTCAAAATTCAACAATTAATCTTTATATATCAAATACTTTATCTTTCACCAACTTTTTAAATTAATAAAACACAATTTCTTTTTCAATTAAAAATAAACGTGTAACATGATAAATAAACATATGTTATGTACCCGAACTCACGGAAATCCGTAACCGTTATTCAATTAGTAAGATTATACAATTCTCATTTCTTAAATAAATTTTTTCTCCAAATGTACAACGAATATTTCATATTCTAATAATATCTAATAATTTATACAAAGAAATAAAATATAACAGAATTTATTGATTGATGATTATTGTTTGATTAGTAGTTTGTTGTTAAGGTGAAAAGAGTGTGGTGTAATAATTTTTTCTTATCTTAATAGAAGAAATAACTCATAAGAGGTGTTTGTAGAAGGTTGACTTTGTAACTTCATGAAACATTGTCCAAATCTCACGTGTAATAGTGCCACAATAAATAACAATAACAATTAAGAAATAAATTATACATAATTTCAATTATATTATGATAATGCATTTTTTTTTATAAAAAGATCATTCTACTTGTTATTTTCCTAAAACAAATGGTAGCCCATTTAACCCAAGATATTTTCCTAAAATCCTCACCACCCCCCAAAAAAAATTACATAAAACAGAATCAAGGGAAGAAATGATACCTGAGGGAGCTTTGAAGAAAGAAAGAAAATAAACCGGAATAGCAGACATAACAAATTTAAGCATAACCAATCGACCACCCAGTGACAAATTTTTACACTTCCACCCAGACAACTGACTGCAGACCTTTTCAACCGACAGATACCAAAATTGCAGCTTCCGAGGCTCACCACCAATAGGCAACCCCAGATACAAAAAAGGAATGTGACCATGCTTACATCTTATAACCGAGGCCACCTCATGAAGCCAATAATCATTTACATTTACACCAAACAACATACTTTTGTGAAAGTTGACTTTCAGACCAGAGATCGATTCAAATAACAACAACGTTGCCTTCAGAGCTCGAACATTTGCCCAACTCTTAACCCCCACCAACAAGGTATCATCAGCATACTGAAGATGAGAGACAGGCACTGAGAGCTGCGCTTCAATACTATATGGAGTGAAAATATTATTAGCCACCAATGCCGACATCATAACATTGAGCCCTTCGACTGCCAATAAAAACAAGAAAGGGGATAGAGGGTCCCCTTGTCGAAGACCGTGTTCAAAACAAAACTCATCGGTCGGGCTCCCATTAACCAAAATTGATGTCGTTGCTGTCGTAACACACTCCATGATCCAAGAACGCCACAACATAGGAGAGTTTAACATTATTTGTACTATTTAAAATTCGTAAATAATGCATAAAATACATAAGGCTTGGGGTTCGAACGTCGGTCACCACTAAATAAAAAAAAAATCATTATACTTTTAATATTGTTGATTAAAGTTTAACATTATCTGTACTATTTAAAATTCACAAATAATGCATAAAATATATAAGGTTTGGGGTTCGAACGCCGGTCATCACCAAATAAAGAAAAATATCATATAACAGTCTTGCTAACCGGTGCCCTTAACCAATGCCGCAAGGGCAATGACCCTTGGTTAGTATTCTCCGTATAATATTGTCTGTATAATAAATATGGTTTGTTACGATATGAAAAAAAAGAAGGGTTAAATGTGTTTTTTGTCCTTGTAAATATACCAACTTTTCGTTTTAGTCCCTCTAAAATTTTCCTTCAACTTTTAGTCCCTATATAATTTTCAATCACTACTTTTGGTCCTATTTTTAAGTTAATTTTAGTTTTTTTTAATGAAATTATGCGAAAATGTGTAGAATATTGTAAAAATATTTTCAAAAAAAAAAAGAATTTTTCAACAAAACATAAAATTAAATATGAATTTTTAACTGTAAAAAATAAAAAAAATCATATTAAATTTACGTTTTGTTAAAAAAATTCTAATTTTTTTGGAGAGATTATTATAATATTATGATTTTTTTTGCAAAATTTTATTTAAAAATATGAATTCTACATATGAGTTTACTTTAAAAGAGATAACCAAAAGTGAAGATGAGAAATTTTACAGCAACTTAAAGTTGAAGGAAAATTTCAGAAAGATTAAAACGAAAAATTGGTATATTTATAAAGTCCAAAAAAAATATATCCATACTTATAAATTAGCTAGCTGTCCCTTTCTCTCAAAAAAAAAAAAAAAATATTAGCTGTCCGTGTAATAAAATTGGCTACAAAAAAGTGAGAGCAAAGGTATTTGGGGTTTCTTCATTGTGGTGGTGATAAACGAAACGATTACCATGATTCTATCGAAAATAAAAACATCAAATCGCATGTTATACGACGACGAAGTACCATCAGCTGGTGGTCGGTCGTCGTCGTCGTCGGAGTTGTTAGACCTTGGAACACTCCGATCAAAAGTTGAGCGGAACCCGAAAGGCTACACATCAGAGGTTCTCCTTATTCACTCTCAATTCGATTCCGCACTCCAACTCTTTCAACAACAAGCTGCCATCAACTTCGAAGCCCCAATTGTTGCTTCAGATCCAACCCTCGCTGAAGACCTAGCCGATAGGGCTATGTTCCTCGCATTCGTTGCCCCTTCCTACCATAAACTTTTCCTCGCCGATTTCCCTATAAGACTCGTCCATTTTCTTCATCACTCATCATGCTTTATTCCTTCTACGTCTCGCTTCAAAATCACTCATGCTCTTATTCTACTCGTTGATAAAAAGGTTTTGTTTTGTTTTGTTTTGTTTTTCAATATCTAATTACAGAATAATAATAATCAGTGATTTTATGTGAATGAATAAATTGTGCAGGTTGTGCCTATTGCTGACACATTACCGTTGTTCATGGAATTACAAACCTTAGGCGATAAAGAGCTTACCAAATTCATATCTCGTCATCTTCTTGACAATATAAGGCGCTTAAAAAGAACGATTGTACTATCCACGACCGAAAAATTTCAGAGCCTAATGTTTAAGATGCTACAGGTTTGTGAATCACTGCTGTCATTTGGCCTCTAGGTTCAGAGATATTTTAATTCAATTCAATTCAATTCAATAGGAAGAGAATGAAGCAGTTGCCAAAAGAGTGCTTGTGACTCTGTGGCAGCTTTATCATAATAGAGTTTGGTATGATCAAGAAACAGCAAATGCTATTTGCACAGCTTCTTTTCATCCAGCTTTGAGGTATCTTTTTTTCTTTTTTCTTTTTTCGCTCCATATATGTTTTCATATTTAAGCCTAAATATTATCATTATGTATCTGCATCTCTCAGCATCAAGACTGCCGCTTTATCATTTCTTCTTCAGAATGGGAAGCAGGCCATTGAAAACGAGGGTGATGATTCAAACTGCAATGATGAGTTGCCTCGGATGAAGGTGAGATTAAATCATAATATTTGAATAGAGGTTTTTTTATTTTTATTTTTAAGATTAGTGGCTTTCATATTAAGTTGTCTATAATTGCTTGTGTCTCTTATCAAATCGCAGGAAAACCGCCAACGTTTAAGAATGTATGAGCTAAGTAAATTAAGAAACGCACTGCCTTACAAAAATCTGCATAAGCCATTAGCCGAGAGAAGCAACAATGGTTACTGTTCACCACTAAACCATCTGATAGATAAGCAGGTTTGTGATCGCCATTGTAGTTTCATTTTGGATTTTGGATTTTGCTTTTGGATCAACAACATTCAGTTCCATATGGTCTGCAGGGTTTTGCTGAGAAGCTGTTCTCCTGCCTTCAGACATGTAATGAAGAATCTGAGGTATATTACTCAATATCAAATAAGCATTTCTATATAACGTTACAAAAAAAGACGTGCAATTCCTTTTCATATTGGCTCACGGGTATTCAAGAATACATATTCACTTGTTTATGCAATTTCCATGTGTAAATTTTAGGTTAAGATGATGATGTTGAAATTTATTGCTCGAATAGTTGGTCGTCACAAGTTAGCGCTGTTGGACTTTTACTCTTTTGTTCAGAAATATATCCAGGTATCTTATTTGATAAATTACGTGGATTTTGTATTCTGCATATGGGTCATACTAACAAGTGCCCTAAGGCATTGTTTAAGGAATACAAAAATAGAAAATTTGTCTCGGAAATACAAGTCAAAGTGGTCTCCGTAATAATTACATCACTTTCTATGCAAAAGTTGCTCTTTTTAGTTGCTTAAACAATGCCCTAAGGGCACTTGTTAGCATTTTCCGCTGTATATAACTGAAGCATGACCATTGTGATATATGCTTTCAGCCGCATCAGCAAGATGGTATAAATTTGCTTGCAGCAGTGGTTCAAGCATGCCATGATGAGGTAGAGTATGTTTGTGATTTTTTGCCATATCAATTTTTATAATAAATAGCCTTTTCCTTCAAATTTTGATTCTTCAACAGATTTATAACAAACAGTGTATTCTAGCTCATTCAAGCTTTTATTTGAATGCAGGTTCCCCCTTATGCTGTTGAGTCCTTGTTCAAACAAATTGTAAATCAGTTTGTTCTTGCCCGCTCACAACCAGAGGTAAATCTTGGCTTTCTCCTATCGCCATAACGTTTGATATCATTATGAGATTTCATAATTCAATTCCATGATAGGAGCATTCAACTTTATTACGTTGATGAGTTTGAGTGATATTTTTAGGCTTTCACTGCTGGACTAAATGCGGTTAGGGAGATATGCATTCGCATGCCACTGGTAACTACTGCAATCTCCTCTTTGGAATTTTCTGCATTTAATGATTTATGTTTTGACAAAATATATAATGTGTCTCCTATGAAGATAAGCTTAACTAGTGGGATCAAATAACATCAGGTGTTTGTGTTAAATTCCTACTAGTGGTTCTTTATTAGTAGGTCGATAGGTTATCTTTAGTACTTTATCTAGGTTGGACCCATATTCCCTGCAGTAGCAGTTATACGCGGTAATGGATCTTGATCATTGTTATAGACCGGAGAGCTCAAATACCAAATCAGTATATTAATTTAAGACAGTGTCAACTATTGATTTAATTCGAACGGTTGAGAGCTATATATAACTGTGCAACTGCTCACACATTTACAATAGTGAATCCATTTCCGTATAGGAGGCTTGTGGAATGGCCCAATTTTGGAAAGAGACTACCCCCCTTCCTCCTTAACTTTTATTTCCTTTCCTTAGTACTATTTGATTGTTTGATTTTGGAATGTAGTTAATGAATGAAGACTTGCTACAAGACCTTGCCCTATATAAGAAATCATATGAGAAGGCAGTTTCAGTAGCAGCTCAATCTCTGGTTAACTTATTCCAAGAGGTGATTACCTTGACACTTTGTTACTGCGTGTATGTGTGCTAAGACAAGTAGCACGCTCAACCCATTGGCCACAACATGTAACAATTGTTGTTCGTTTGCAGGTTTCCCCTTCACTCTTTTATAAGGAAGACGAAGAAGAAGTTGATTAGTGTGTTGTTGCAGAATATCGACAATGATGACAAACAGGATAGTAATGATTCTGCATGCATTGAAACAGACAATGACTAGGAAAATAATCAGATTAGTATTATGGATGATGAAAGTTTAGGTACAAACAAGATCTAGGATGGAGAAACAAGATATAACTCAAGTGAAAGAAGTCTCAGGGAGCAAAGTGTGGAAATGATGTTCAGTACATATACTATCAGATTATTAATTTATTAGCCAATATTTGTTGCTGTTTTTGTTAATATATTTAGAAAAACATGTTATATAGTCCGTAATTCAAAAAAGAAAAACAAACCCTCCCCTCCCTTCCCCTCCCAAACCCTCAATCCAAACACTCCCTTATGATCCTCTTTTTCCAACTCCAGTACCGTTTTCTCGTCCAGTTAAAATCTATTGACTCGTAGTATATGGGGAGATAGTTTCCCATTATATATTGAATATATTGATTTTTGTCAGTAGTGTTTGTTTTGTCGAGAGCAATTTTGATTTAGATAATGCTTCATTGCCTCCAAACAATTCTCCATTCAACGCCAGCATAATTTACTGTTAAAAGAGTTGGTTAGTTCTGATTAATTGGTTAGCTAGTTGGCTATGCCAGTTGAGTTAGTTTCTGATGCATCAGCAAAGTGATGTGTTACTTGTATATAAAGATGCGTTGATGACATTTGGCCACACTTTATAACAAAGCTTCAAGCAATCAAGCAAAATGCCAGATGAATCAATAGCCCATCTAGACTGCCATTGCCAAGTAGAGTGACTAATTGCAGCAGCTACCAGGATGAAAGGTGTATTGTATATATATAGCAGACTTAACTGTACCCTAATCTCACAGGTTAAACATTTGCAAAGTTCCATTAGCAAGATGTATCCTCAAATATTATCCAAAGGTCGTGTTTACCTTCATAAATTAGAGTAGATAGATATAGTATCAAACACGCATGGTTTAGCTCATTATTTTAATTCCTTTATAACATTACATTAGAGTGATGTGAAGGGTTTACTCTCTATAAGCAAATTTGACATAAACGTCTTGTGTAAATTTCTAAACCTAAAGAAAACATCACATTAGAATACTAAAAGAAAAGAGTTGCTTTAAAGCAAATTTGAAGGAAACACTCAAAATTTTATCGGTTTTAATCATTATGAGGCATGGAGACAACCAATTATGTTTCGAAGTGAATTCTTTACCAAAATCACGTAAGTTGAGTTGAATTGGATGTGATATCAAAGGGTTTTAATACGAACTAAATTAAATCAGTTCGACAAATATATGTTACACAGGTAGCTACGTCCTAAAGTAGTGAATTTCATATACTTTACAATTTTTTTTTTATTAATTATCAGAAAATAAGTAAAATATACCAAATTAACAAACAAGATTGATGGTGGAACCCTGAAAATTGTAATTAGAGTATGAAATCCTCTAATTTTATTGTGGCATCTTCGAGTGACGAAGGATGTGTTTTTGGTATTTTTAATTGTGTAATTTTTCAGGGTGTTTTTGAATTTTGAAGTGAGGAATGTCGTGTTAACACGAGTGTTTTGCTAGTTTAGGTTTGGATGTAGTGAACTTTTTTAATCTTTCGGAGGTTAAGGAGTTACGGTCGTAATATGCCATTACAATCGTCTAACTTTTGTAGGGGGAATTTTTCAAAGGTTGTGAGGTCTTGTGGACGTTACAACCGTAATGGCCCATTACGGATGACCATGACCTACAACGAAGGGCTTGTTTATGTTCTTTAGTTTGACCATTGGGGACAAAATTTCCACTTCTTCAAGTTCTTTCTCTCCCATCCCTTTAATTCTAAGGCTTCTTTCCTCATATTGGTGCTTGGTTGAAGAATATATCATTCTTGTGTCAACATAATCGAATTTAACCATTTTCTCATCGATGCTAAAAGAGAATTTCCTTTTCTTTACATCTATGATGATACCTGCAGTAGCGAGAAATGACTTAGCAAATTTTCATTCTCCTTGATGTCCATTATCATAAAACCGGTGGGATTTATCAAATTTTCAACTTTGACTAGAATGTCTTGCAAAACAACACTTGAAGGATGTTAAGTAGCAAAATGATATATTTGTTAATTTCATTGAGCAATTACCTTAGGCTCTTGTAGATAGAATGTGGAAAAATACTTACACTAGCACCAATATCATAAAAAGCATTTCTAACAAACATGATCATCCTCACCAATTAGACAAGTATATGTTATAAAAAATCCAGCCGATCAACTGCTCTTCTCTTCATAAATCGAAAAAACTTAAAGGTGCAGAAGTAGAACCTTCAGTTTTAATCACTTCTGACTCAACAACAAACAACATGACAGATCACAAGATCCTTCCCCACCACCACAAATGAATCTCAATAGTCTGAGTGAGGCGACCGACCGGGGTTTGTAGGCCTGGACCCAACCAAAGACACATGAATCTCTATAGCCTGAGGCGCATGACTCATGCTTGTACATGAATTTATGTAATTTTGAACAACACGAAGTTGACTCGATGAAGGAACAAATATGGAAATTAAGTGTGTTAGAGATGGTAAATATTTTATATGGACTAGCGGATAGACAAACACCAATGTGGCCGTTTATCCACTTTTATGTTCTACTTAATTGTATATAGAAAAGATACTTAAATATTTTTGAGAATAAGACTAAAATAAGTTTTTTCTTTTTATAATGTCTAATATTGTTTATGAAAGGATTTTTACTAATTACAACAAAAGTAGGATGGGTATTTTGGTTGTAACATTGAAACTTGAAAAGCATATGTGCCTGTGAGGGATTTGTCCTTTTTGGTTGAATGTGAGTGATTGTGCTTTTTGTTTCAAAAAAAAAAATTGTTTTATAACAAACAGACTGTTAATTATATTTTCCGTCCTTTAGCTTTTTTCTGAAAAATTGTTTTGACCATTTTTTTTTCATATCGTTTTAGATCTATATTTTTAAAAAGTATGTCTAGTATTTATTTTCTTTCATTTGTGTGTACCTAAAAAAAAAATCACCCTTTTAAAAGAAAAAAAGACTAAATCGATTTTATAAAGAAAGGACCAAAACAAAAAATATATTTAAGGAAATTAAATATGATTTGGGATGGGATTTATATACAGATGTTGATGAAATCCAAATCCTTTCCGTGTTCATCACACACACATTAATCTCATGTCACGCGACGGCACACTACCGACGGCGGATGCTCGTCGGAGGTCGGAGAAGTTAAGTCTTCGAGGATTCGAATCGAAAAGCTACATATCGGAGGTTCTCGTTATTTACTCTCAATTCAATTCCTCTCTCCAACTCTTTCAACAACAAGCCGCTATGATGAACTTCGATCCAACAATCTCTAAAGACCTAGGAGATAGGGCCGTGCTTCTCGCACGCGTTGCACCTTCCTGCCCTAGCTTTTTCATATCCGATTTCCCTATAAGACTCGTCTATTTACTCCGTCGCTTCGCACGCTTGTTTCCTTCCATTCTTCGCTTCAAATTCACACGAGCTCTCACTCTACTCGTTAATACACAGGTTTTTGTTTCTCATGGATTAATTCGTTTTATCATATTTATTTTATTATGTTCACTCACACCAACTCAATTTTGCAGACTGTGGATATTGCTGAAACACTGTTGTTGTTCATGGAACTACAAAATTTGGGCGATGAAAAGCTTACTAAATTGGCATCTCGTCATGTTCTTAGGAGCATAGGGCGCACAAATATGATTGAACGAGAGACCCAAAAACTTCAGAGTCTAATGTTTAAGATGCTACAGGTTTGTGAATCACTGCTGTCATTTGGCCTCTAGGTTCAGAGATATTTTAATTCAATTCAATTCAATTCAATAGGAAGAGAATGAAGCAGTTGCCAAAAGAGTGCTTGTGACTCTGTGGCAGCTTTATCATAATAGAGTTTGGTATGATCAAGAAACAGCAAATGCTATTTGCACAGCTTCTTTTCATCCAGCTTTGAGGTATCTTTTTTTCTTTTTTCTTTTTTCGCTCCATATATGTTTTCATATTTAAGCCTAAATATTATCATTATGTATCTGCATCTCTCAGCATCAAGACTGCCGCTTTATCATTTCTTCTCGAGAATGAGAAGCTGGTCATTGAAAATGAGGGTGATGATTCAAACTGCGATGACGAATCAACAGAGTCTGAAATTGATGAAGATTATAATGATTCATGTACAAATGATGAATCAACCGAGTCACCTCATGTTATCCTTGATAAGGTGAGACTGACTAATAACCTTTGAATCAAAAAATGAAATAAAAAAATCAGCAGCTTTCATATTAACTTGTCTATAATTGCAGGTGACTCTTAACAAATCCCATGCAAACCACCAAGATACAACGCTTGGGAAAAGGAAAACTGAAAAAACACCGCATTACAACATGAAAAGCCCACAAAACCCATTATATGAAAGAAGCAACAGCTACTGTTCACCGGAATCACCGCTAAACCATCTGATAGATAAGCAGGTTTGCAATTGTTTTATTTTGGATTTCAATTTTGCTTTTCTATCAACAGCATTGAATCCCATATGGTTTGCTGCAGGGTTTTGCTGAGAGGCTGTTCTCCCGTCTTCAGACATGTAATGAAGGACTTGAGGTGCACTTCTCAATATCAAATAATCATTTTTTTATAACGTTATGAAAGAAGACTTGATATTCCCTTTCATATCTGCTCATGGCTATTCAAGATTACATATTCACTGGTTTATGCAATTACCATGTGTAAAATTTAGGTTAAGATGATGATGTTGAAATTGACTGCCCGAGTAGTTGGACTTCACCAGTTGACGCTGTTGAACTTTTATCCATTTGTTCAGAAATATATCCAGGTATTTTAATTAATTAATAAAATAGGTGAAATTTGCTATTCTTTATATAACTGAACTGTGACCATTGTGATATATCCATTATGCTATCAGCTGCATCAACAAGACGTTATAAATTTGCTTCCAGCAGTAGTACAAGCTTGCCATGATAAGGTAGATAATGTTTGAGATTTTTTCCTGATCAGTTTTTATAATTCATAGACTTTTCCTTCAAATTTTGATTCTTCAATAGATTTATGACATGTAGTGGTTATTAGCTCATTCAAACTTTTATTTGAATGCAGGTCCCCTCATATGCTGCTGTGCCCTTGTTGAAACAAATTGTTAATCAGTTTGTAGATGACTGCTCACAACCAGAGGTAAAATTTTGCTTTTTTCTCCTATCATGTTTGATATTGTTATGAGATTTTTTAATTCAATTTGATGATAGGAGCATTCAACTTTGATATGTTGATGAGTTTGGTTGATATTTTTAGGCCTTCGCTGCTGGACTAAATGCAGTCAGGGAGATATGCATTCGAATGCCATTGGTAAGTACTGTAATCTCCTCTTCATTTAATGATTTATGTTTTGACAAAATATATCATGTGCCTCCTATGAAGATAGGCTTAACTAGGGCGGATTCTAGGGTGAGGGATCTACTAAGTCCCTCACCATGGACCATGTATCACAACCATTAGATCAAATGAGATTACAGATTTTACCATATACCACAGCACATGGAATTATTTCTTCTCTATCTCGATTAGAGTCTCACGCCTTTTCTCCACCACCACCACCCTTGTCCCTACAATCTCTACCACAACCACTACCATCTCTATACCATTAAAAATTTCACGTTTTCTGGCAAAAAGAGATTACCTTAATTTCCCCAGTATTCATTGTCATCGAACAACAACCCATTATATGTTGGACTAACCATTGCTAAATTGCAAAACCACTACCACACACATCAATTGAAGTGAAGATTATTTTTTTTTGCCTATTTCAAAAGTATCATGAACAATTTATCTTTGTTTCTAGCGCTGTAACTGTGCAACTGCTCACGCAGTTACAATTTTGTGGCACGGCCCAATTTGATTGTTTGATTTTGGAATGTAGTTAATGAACAAAGACTTGCTACAAGACCTTGCCCTATATAAGAAATCATATGAGAAGGCAGTCTCAGTAGCAGCTCAATCTCTAGTTAACTTATTCCAAGAGGTGATTACCTTGACACTTTGTTAATGCGTGTATGTCTGCTATGCACAGTAGCACACTCAACCCGTTGTCCACAACATCTAACAATTGTTGTTCATTTGCAGGTTTGCCCTTCATTGTTTTATAAGAAAGACGACGAGGAAGTTGATTTCTGTGTTGTTGCAGAGTATTGACAATTATGACAAACAGGAGAGTAATGATTCTGCATGCGTTAACAAAGACAATGACCAGGAAAATAATAAGATTAGTATCAATGGTGAAAGTTTGGGTACAAACAAGATCTAGGGTTGAGAAATAAGATAAACTCTATTGAAAGAAAGTCTCAGGGAGGAAAGTGTGGAAATGACGATCAGTATATACACCATCAGATTGTTAATTTATTAGGCCGGTATTTGTAGCTGTTTTTGTTAACATACTGTCTTTGGAAAGAGCCTCTATGATCCTGTTTTTCCAACACCAGTACCGTTTTCTCGCCCAGTTAAAATTTAATGACTCGTAGTATATGGGGAGATAGTTTCCCATTATATATTGATTTTTGTCAGTAGTGTTTGTTCTGTCGAGAGCAATTTTGATTTAGATAATGCTTCATTGTTTCTCATGACAATTCTCCATTCAATGCCAGCATAATCCCATCTAGACTGCCATTGTCAAGTAGAGTGACTAATTGCAGCACCTACCAGCATGAAAGGTGTATTGTATATATTGCAGACTTAACTATACCTTAATCTCACAGGTTAAGCATCTGCAAACTTCCAGTGGCAAGATGTATCCTAAAATATTATCCAATGGTCGTGTTTACCTTCATAAATTAGAGATTACTTAGATATTGTAATCAAGAGTGGTGCTAATATCTCGCGAAACTTATTTCAACTTATATATTTTACTCTGTTGTACTTGACTTGAGTATGAAAAATCACCATCATAATATTAATAAAAAAACACCACCGCAAAAGGACTGTCATTGTTAATTGCATATGCAAGTTTCAACGAAACACCATCATCTTACAAACGGTGAACAAAAGAAGAGTAAGAACCATCAATTTATTGGCAACTTAGAAGCTTTAGTTTTTTTTTGGTTACCTTAGAAGCTTTAGTTTCTAATAAAACAAACAAAATCGAAATTAAAGTAATTAACTAATTAACGAGTAAACAACTTGGTGAATTTGAAGCCATGGCAGTAAACTATTAAGAAGAGGGAATGTTGTTGGAGTGGAATACGAAAGGAGTATGTGAGTGAAACTGAATTATTAAATTAAATAAATATTAAATAATGCATGCAAGGGAATGCATTATTAAATAATACAGCTTCAAAAGAAAAAAATAGAGTAGTTTAGGGTGAGGGTGCCAGATCATTCGGGACGATTTTGTTAAACGCTTATTCGCGATAATGAGCATTTCCCTCGTATCAAACATGCATGGTTTAACCCGGTCTTTCAATTCCTTTATAACATTTTTTTAAGGAATTCCTTTATGACATTTAACTTCGGTATTCATAGGAAATATATTACCATTTATATCATTTCAGTAAGTTTAAAGTCATGTGTTTGAACTTAAACAAGATTAGCCATGCAAAGCCAAAATGAGACACCACGTTGTCCCGTTGGTGGAACCTAGTTGATTAATGAGGATTGATATTGGTATAACTAATATTAGACAACTATGGTGATAACCACTTTTCTCCTTTTGTGATTGGACAAAAACAATAGAGAGAGAAAGAAGAAGAGAGAGAATAAAAATACATGTGAGTATGAGAAAAAGAGTTGTTTCAAGAGTTGTTAAAAAGTGGTTGTACAAATATCATTTCTCTTGATTAATACATGTCTCAATTTAGACAAATATTTACATACAAGTATAAAGGTGTGGATGAGCTGCAATACCGAATTATATATGTCACACGGTTATTCACATGGACCGCATCTTGCTCAAATATACCACTCATATCAATACCTAATAATTTGATACAATCCTGAGCAATATGGTGACTCAGGCCATATAGGGTGACTCACCAATGTCCTCAAAGTATCAATCATACACCACTTCTTGTGAGGTTCAAGTATGATAAGTCGATTGCCCAATAGTCCACAATCTTAATACGGTCAAGCATGCAATAATAACAATAATCCTCGTTGGGTTGGAGGACGCAAATCAACCTCGTGCGATCATACACACGACAATGAACTTAACATTAATTCCTCACAGAAGTCTATAAAATCACTCAAGTCATGAACTGATGAGTGGGCTTGGGCAGTGAAACTTTGCATTTTATGGCACATAAAATTACATGTATATAAGTCAAGAACATAAGTTATAAAGAAATTGTGACATTGTGAAGGGGCGAGTATGAACTTAGAGGGTATAGTGCTGTCTAACATTTTTTAAGTTGGGGTGGCGATCACCCATTTTACTTACAACGTAGTTCCGTCCCAGATAACACAATAGGTTGAGACAAATAGACATGTGACTAGTGATTGTAAAATCAAAGGAAACTTGAATTGTGCATAAATAGGGAATGAAGAAAATTGATGAAGTCTCTCCCCACTCTCTCTTTGATACTCTCCAATATAGTAATAACTTAAGTCTTAGACTTAGTCTTCATTTATCTTGTCCTTTCTCTTTTATAAGAACATCAACTCTAATTGAATTTTCATTTATCAATTTTACCTTTGATTTAATAATCAATTTGCAATTATCCATATTTCACATTTTCAACTTTGAGAGCCCTTATAATGGTGCTTTCATCATTAAAGGGTAGAGCTGAGCTGTGCATGATGAAGGGTCGAGCTGAGCTGTACATGTTGAAGGGTATAGTTCATGTGACCTGAACAATCAAGTTGAGCTAGGCATGATAAGGCCGAGCTCATGTGAAATGGATGATCAAGCCGAGCTAAGCACGTTGAAGGTTGAGCTCATGTGACCTGGACGATCGGGTTGAGTTGGACATGTTGAATAGTCAATGTAAAGTAGAGTCTATATGGTATGGTCATCCATACTAGTCCACAGTCCATCAAGCGTTAAGTCTGTCAAGGCGTAGATGTTTGTTCTTCACAGGGTCGACCTGCACCAGTCCACAGTCCACCAAGCGTTAAGCCTGTCAAGGTGTAGACGTTTGTTCTTAACAGAGTTGACCTGCACCAGTCCACAGTCCACCAAGCGTCAAGCCTGTCAAGGTGTAGACGTTTGTTCTTAACATGGTCGACCTATGCCAGTCCACATGGCTTCTTGGCTCCTCACCCTCTCTTAGTTTTCGATCTGCAGCGAATTCCAAACTTTAGCTAAGATTTTCTCTCCTTAAAATTGAGTTATTACAAGTTGGAGTATCAATTGGAATCACTTCAGCTAAATTGTGACCAGAAGAAAAAGAAGATTGAGAGCATGAATGACTCTTTTCTCTAGGAGTTCAAGATATTTACAAGCGTTCTTTAAGCTGGTTGAGGTGCTACGTCAAGGAGAGTCTCTAATGGATCTCTCCTTGTAACGTAGATTTGTCTAAGGGTCGGGTCTATACTGATACTCGCTTAGGTCTTGAAGGCGTAGCTCTACTAGGCTACCTTATTAAGACGTCAAGGAGAGTCTCTAACGGATCTCTTCCTATAACGTAGATTTGCCTAAGGGTCGGGTCTATACCGATACTCGCTTAGGTCTTGAAGGCGTAGCTCTGCTCGGCTACCCTTATTAAGACGTCAAGGATTGTATCTAACATATCAATCCCTATAACGTAGATTTACCTTAAGGGTCGGGTCGGCTACCCTTATTAAGACGTCAAGGATTGTCTCTAACGGATCAATCCCTATAACGTAGATTTGCCTAAGGGTCGGGTCTATACCGATACTCGCTTAGGTCTTGAAGGCGTAGCTCTGCTCGGCTACCCTTATCAAGACGTCAAGGAGAGTGTAACGCCCTACTTTTAATATTTAATATTTTATTAGTTATTGCATTTTTAGTATAATATTATTTGTTTTATAATATATATATTTAATGAAATATTATATTATGTGATATTATGCGTATTAATATTCTAAGTGGGGGAGAAGTATAATATTATTAGAAATAATAAGATAATAGGGAAGAGAGTAGTTTTTGGTGAGAAGAGTAATTATAAATTAGGTTAAGAGTTAGTAAGCGTTTAGAAAACAGAACACGTACAATTTTTGGAGAAAAAGAGGAGAAAGAGGAGAACTCAAAGAGAACCCTAGGAAAGAAGAATGCTGTTGTTGATTTCAGAAGAACAATCTAAGGTAAGGGTGAGACTAACCTTCATTAATATCAAGTTGTGATTCATAGCAATTAATCACTGTTGTAGTTTTTATGAATTTGGGAATTAGGTTTTGAAGTTGTAATTGGTTGTTAATAGAGTAGAAAATCCATTGAAGTTATGTTAAATTGATGTCCAGGTCTTAGATTGATCATAGGCAATGTTCCCTATCAAATTTGGGGTTTGGGTTGATGAAATTGGGGTTTTTGGAGTGAAAACTGGTCTGTTCCCGTAGAGCTATCCACATTCCATCGTAGTACGATGCTGGGAAATCGTACTACGATTTTTCCAGTAGCAAAAAGGATTTTTTCAGCACATTCCATCGTAGTACGATGCATTCCATCGTTGTACGATGCACAGTGACAACATCCCCTGTTTTCGTGTTCTTGCGTCCTTTTCACCCATTTCTGTTTTGAACTGGCTTTTTGTGTAAACATGAAAGTTGTAGATAATTGAGTTAGCTTTCCAGTGGCTTTGGTTTGACTTAAAAATGATTTTTAGTTTTTGAGATATGATGAAAATACTCAAAGGAGGTCTTAGTGAAATTTTATGAAAATTAACCCAAAACTTATGGATTGTCTCTAAACTTCAAGCTTGTGTACTATGAGTTTAATTAAGGTGTTTATGATTATTTAACCTATGTTTTAATGAATCTAATTTGGTTTTATGTGAGTATATTTGATTGATGAATATGATGTTATATAGTGTTGTTCGTGATTTAATATTGAATTATGAAGTTGATGTTGCTGTTTTAAGATGGTGTCGTTGCATAACATATTCAGAGATGGGGGCTTAATGCCTGACAGATCCTTTATGACCTTAGCGATGGAGGCTTAATGCCTGACAGGTCCTATTTGACCTTTAGCGATGGGGGCTTAATGCCCTGATGGTACCACATGCATATTGCATTGTCAAGTCGAAGTGATGTTAAGATGAGTTGTTGTTGTTGCATTGTAGAGTCGTCATTGCATAATATAATTGATGTTTATTTGAGAAGTTGTTGCTGTTGTTGTTGATGATGTTGCTGTTGTTGTTGATGATGATGTTGTTGTTGTTGTTTTACTTTTATTGAATGATGATTATGTGATGTTTATGTAATGCTGGTTATATGTATTGTTGATTATCTTTTATGAATTGTTACCTGCTATTAATGAATGTGAAATCTCACCCCTTCTGCTTGGAAATGTTGCTCTTCGTATGAGTAACTTGCAGGTAACGAAGAATAGTGCAGTTGTGAGTAATCTCCGCCGTGTTGTTTAGGATGCTCTGATACGTAACGGGATGGGGATTGTTTTGTGGCATGTTTCCTTGTTACGTATTTCCTTTTAAATGTTTTGAACTATTTTCATGAGAACTATTTAAGATACCGATGTTGTGGCTTTTAGAGCCAAGGATTGTTATAAGATGTTAAAAACTATTCCGCTGCATGATTATTGGATTTTTATAAAGACAGACTGTTTTAATAAATAGTACTTTTATTCTATTTATATTGTGGAATTTTGTAAGTTTAATATGATGCTCCGTTTATGAATGAAAAACTCTGATATTCTTTATATTTATTTATGTTGGGAAAACGGGGTGTTACAGAGAGTCTCTAACGGATCTCTCCCTATAACGTAGATTTGCCTAAGGATCAGGTCTGTACCGATACTCGCTTAGGTCTTGAAGGCGTAGCTCTGCTCGACTACCCTTATCAAGACGTCAAGGAGAGTCTCTAACGGATCTCTCCCTATAACGTAGATTTTCCTAAGGGTCGGGTCTATACCGATACTCGCTTAGGTCTTGAAGGCGTAGCTCTGCTCGGCTACCCTTATTAAGACGTCAAGGAGAGTCTCTAACGGGTCTCTCTCTATAACGTAAGTTAAGAACACATCCTGCAGAAAACGACCTTGATTCAATGTTATAAAAGTAGAAGAAAACTACAAAGGTAAGATGACTATTGACATAATAAAAATAGACATAAGACTGTGCCATTTTCAAAGGGGTGAAGTTCTCTTCCCATGGATTTCTTCTAGTTGGACATTTCTCATAAACCCTTCCCTTCCTGGTCTTTTCATCACCCCTTCTCAGCGGTCTTCATTTGTTCAATCCTTGCTTCATATCTCCTTAGATCCTTTCCCTCAGGCACTCTCCTTAGCTTTGATATGTTTCTCCTCCCTCATTCGAATCTCATTCTTGGAGTTAGCCTTGCGTAGAGTTACAACTTCGTGGAAAGTTCCAGAGCCCAAACTATTCTCAAAATCCATGAAAATAAAATCTACGTCAGTCTCCATCACCTTAAGCTAGATAGGTCTTCATAGATGTCGTTGAATACTGTTGAACATCAAACAAATCTTGCAGGCATCACTGTAATCCACTTATGTGTTGCACCATTTGAGGTCCTGGCAAATTTTTTGCAGCACAATGTATCATCCGCTCTGCTTATGAACATCTGAGTTTGGAATATTGAGACGTAATTGTGTGGGTCACTGATCCCATCGTATGAATCTATAATGGGTTCCCGAAAATAATGAGGGATTTCCACCACTTGTATCTCTGCTGAGAAGGGTTGGAACACCTTAGGCATCAATCTGGTAGTCTCAGCTCCGGTGACATTGTTTCTTAAGAGCTCGAGCTGCTCCCTTAACTCTCTCTAGCTTCCATCTGATGTATGAGCTCTCGATCTTCCAGTTGTCGCTTCAGCTCGGCCTCCCGAGTTCGGGCATCCACTTGCAAGCGTTGATGTTCATCATTTTGTTTTTGTTGCTCGACACACTGCCTCGAGCAGTTGAGCTAGTTAGGGGTTAGAGTTCTCTTCCAGCTCGAATCCAGACGAGGTCCGGGTTGGTCTGCGTCCTACCATGGTGATAGGTTTGTTGAAAATGGAGCTAGGTCGTTGGAAAGTTTTACTGTAGCCCCACGGTGGGTGCCAATGTTCACGTATGTAAACACAAGTTAATTATAACAGGTGAGCTGCTCAGTGAAACGTCCTAGGTGGAGTCTCAAGAGCACTCTTAAGAAGTAAATGAATAATAATACACTGTTTTCACTCACTAGAATCTCTCCTCTCAACCATCTACATGTCCCCTTTTATAGTCATCAAAATGTTGGTCTAATAGGCCTTTCTCTTATCATTGAAAGGTATTTTTTTTTTCTCTTCTCAATGGAATCAATATTAAATACTATGTCTTTGTGAAGTAGAAACTCCTCCATAACGGATGGTCCAATTGTACCATTATCTCGTCACTCATACTCTTCTTTCTTAGTTTCTAATACAGATTCTTGACCATGACACTCCGAATGTTAACTAAAATCTAAGTTTAGAAAATGACACATACGTTATGGGGAGGAAAATTTCGGATGTTACAAATTGACCGATTGTGATGACAAAAATTTGCTTACGCCTTCCAGGCTTTGGTAAGGTCTTGGTATTTATAATTAGAGCATTGCTATTCAGTTATTTATTATTTTATTTTTTTTGAAACAAGCTATTCAGTTATGATATGTTTGTTTATTTACAATTATATTTACTTGTTTTATTTTTTGGTTTGTCACAAAGTGGCACTGGCAGCACCGTGAGAAACTAACATACTGTTGCGAGGTCTTATATTTGAATTTGGATGAAGTGCTCAATCTAATAATATTTGTTGATGTAAGTTCTATCAAATTATTTATTATTAATAAAAAGACATTTCTTTATTATGATTATGCTACCAAAATAGTATAATTCCTAAAATTGTTAGTCTATTTAAATGGAGCATTAATCCCTATTGAGCATAAGAACGTTATTTTTAAAACATATATAGTCAAGTTTTATTGGGAATTGAGATTAAAGTGTAGAGAATATTACGTGGGTAGATCGATGACCACATATAACGAATAACTGAAAAAGAACAATTAAATCTTCACATAGATATAAATATGAGAAGAAATATTTATATTGGGTTGATCTGTCACGAAAATGTTATGTAAGTGTTATAAGTTATTCTCATAGCGATAATACTGTATATCACTCTTTGACTTGAAACCACTGTGTGAATGTAGGAGTCGAGTACTTTGTTGTCGTTTAAACGTTGTCTCTAACCGAACAACCATAAAGTTTATTGAGGGGTACTTCATAAATCATGATGAGGGACATTAATGACCTAGATGAAAATTTCTCTTCCTACCTAACATAAATGTCCAAGGGTTCAATATTGAACATGAGAAAGGTGACACATTATGTATTGGGTTTAATATAAACATGAGGGCAAAATGATATATTATAATAGGAACCGGAGGTTAACACAAAAAATAAGATGATAAAAACTAAATTTATGTGTAAAAATTAACTCCGCAATTAAAAGATACAAATTCTAATTTTAAATTGAATCAATTATAAAGGTAAAATCAATTCTATCAGATGGAAAAACTCTATCTTTCTAGGCTCTAGCACCACTCACTCTCATATTATGTGAAACACATGTGATTCAGACCATTTTATATGAGATCCATTTCCATAAAAATAAATATTAAAGTTCTTTAAAAAAAAAGAAAGTAAATGTTAGAAATAGTGTTAAAAAGAGAAGGTCCACATCACTCATCTTTCTATCTAGGCTTAATTACTCTTTTAATCTCTTAATTTATTTTTTGGTTTCGTTTTGGTCTCGTAACTATTAAAAGTTTTGTTTCGGTCCCTTAACTTATTTTTTAGTTTTCTTTTGGACCCTTAGCTATTAGAAGTTTCGTTTTGGTCCCTTAACTTATTTTTTGGTTTCGTTTTGGTCTCTTAACTCTAATACATTCATCCTAACATAAAAGACTAAAGTGGTTGACGGAGGAAGAGTTAAGGGACCAAAACGAAACCAAAAAATAAGTTAAGAGAACAAAACGAAACTTTTAATAGTTAAGAGACCAAAACGAAACCAAAAAATAAGTTAAGAGACCAAAACGAAACTTTTAACAGTTAAATGACCAAAACGAAATCAAAAAATAAGTTAAAGACCAAAAGAGAGTAATTAAGCCATCTATCTATAAGCAAACATGTCTAAATCAATTTTGGGTTTTTAGAATTAATTTAAAAATGGGGGAGTAGTTGATTTAAAAAAAGAAAAACTTGTTGAGTAATCATAGCACATGGATTACGTCTTGTAAACATAAGGGAAGTAGACTAACCCATGTTGGTAATCTCAATAATCTTGCTTCTCTCTCTACTCAAAGCTATACATACAAAGAAACCAATAAAAGAACCTCACACACACTCTCACACTCACACATTAGTGCTTCTCTCTATTCCCTACTTTGCTACATTCTAGGGAGAAAGAAAAAAAAATGGCTTTTACTTCTTCACTCAAAACAACCCTATGGATCTGACACAACACCAACTCTTCAATGTTCATCAATTCTTCCACCCCTTTTCAGTATTAATCTTTTTCAACTCTTTTCTTTCACAAAATGTCTCCAAGTTTTGATTTTTCCAGCTGGGGTTGGGTTAAAAATTCTTCAAATTCAACTTCAACTTCAACTTCAAAGAAAGGTGGTAACCCTGTTGTTGTTACTATGGAAAATCCAAATTACTCAGTGCTTCAAATAAATGGTCCTGATTCAGCATTTCAACCAGTTGAAAAAGATAGAACCAGAAATGCTAAACAATTCACATGGGTTTTACTTCTCAAAGCTCATAAAGCTATTGGTTTCATTGCTTGGTTTGGAAATTGTGTTTGTTCATTGTTATGCTCTGTTAAAAAAAGACTATTTTTTGATGCTGTGGAAAGTGAAAATGAGAGTGATAAATCTATGAAAGCAAAGTTGCTTTTTAGAGTGATTGTTACATTTTTGGTTATGGCTTTAGCATTTCTTTTGTTTGAACTTGTTGCTCATTTCAAAGGGTTGTACTATTTTCATAATCATAATTTGCATATTCCACAAAGTTGGGAGATTAAAGGGTTGTTTCATGAGGTTTATGTTAGGTGGTTGAGGTTTAGAGTTGATTATATTGCATCAACAATTCAATATCTTTCAAATTTCTGCATAGTTTTGTTCTTGATTCAGTCTGTGGATAGAATGGTTTTGTGTCTTGGTTGCTTTTGGATCAAGTACAAAAAGATTAAACCTTTGATTGTTGATGGAAATGTTGAAGATGATTTGGAAGGTTGCAACCATGGTTTTCCTTTGGTACTTGTTCAGATTCCTATGTGCAATGAGAAAGAGGTGACACTTTTCTCTTATTCATGGTTTTTCTGTACTTGGTTAGTACTTACCTTCTGATTTTCATTTTTATTTTAATTTTAAAAAGAAAAAGGGAAAACAAAATTGTCGGTGGCGACCTTATTTCAAAACTAGTCAATCATCAAGTAAGGCCACTTAGTGTTTGTTTTGTTGTGCTGCTTCAAAAGTTGATTTTGAATTAATTGATTCAGGGTAAACACGAGTTTAATGTAAAATGATTTATGTTTCGTAAAAGTTGGTTGAACGGTAAATTTGAGGGTAAAAATTAATTGTCGAGTCAAAAAAGCTTCAATTTTTGGCCTCAAGTTAGAATCAGTTGTAGAGGTAAAATCAATTCTACTTTACAACATTCTAACATGTCAAAAATCAATTCTACACTTCTAGAATCAAATTTACGTACTCCTGAAGTGGAACTAAACTGTTTTTTTCCCTTGGCATATGCTATCCGTTAGTGATTTCAAAGGAAGTAACTAGTGGAGTATAGTTGACTACATGATGCTACTGTTTTGAAACTTAACATTTGATTTTGTGGATAAGTACTCTTTGTTGGCAGTAATTAAGGATCATGATTATGACTTTGGTATTCAATGTAGGTATATGAACAATCTATATCTGCAGTCTGTCAACTTGATTGGCCTAAAGATCGGCTGCTTGTTCAAGTTCTTGACGACTCTGATGATGAGAGCATACAGTGGTTGATCAAAGCAGAAGTTACAAAGTGGAGTCAGAAAGGCGTCAATATCATCTACCGTCATAGGAAGTTTAGAACTGGTTATAAAGCAGGAAACCTCAAGTCTGCGATGAACTGTGATTATGTGAAGGATTACGAGTTTGTTGCAATTTTCGATGCTGATTTCCAACCATGTCCTGATTTCCTCAAGCAAACTGTTCCTCATTTTAAGGTAACTAAATTTGCTTTTTGTTTCTTGGTATTTCATAATTTATCTATCCATCAGTTTTAGATTTTCATTTTCAAGTTTTGGTTTGCAGGGAAATCCTGAGTTGGCATTGGTTCAAGCTAGGTGGACTTTTGTGAACAAGGAAGAGAACTTACTCACAAGACTTCAAAATATTAATTTGTGCTTCCACTTTGAAGTTGAACAACAAGTTAATGGAATCTTCCTTAACTTTTTTGGTTTTAATGGAACTGCTGGTGTTTGGAGAATAAAAGCACTTGAAGAATCTGGTGGCTGGCTCGAGCGAACAACTGTCGAAGACATGGATATAGCCGTCCGAGCCCATCTCAATGGTTGGAAATTTATCTATCTCAATGATGTAAAGGTAACCTTTTCTGGTCTCAATATATTGATTTGTGTGTGTTTGATTCTACAGTGATGAAAATTGATTTTGGTTAAAGCGAGTTTCAAGTGAAACAATTCATATTTTGTTACATTCACCTGAAGTGAGTTGAGCAATAAATTTGATTACTGGCTCTAAAATCATGTTTGTAAGCAAAAACTACAAATCATAGCTTCTAGTAAGAATAAGTTCTAGAGACAAATTCAATTCTAATTGAGAATCACTTTAGAATGAACTTGATCTGGGTGAAGTAATTGTCTGCAGTGATTGAAAGATATGTTTCACTAATTTTTGGAATGAAATACCAATGAAAAACTGTGAAAATATTAAATTTGAGTTGCAGTTTTGGTCTAAACATTAAGAATAACACTTTTTAGGTGCTTTGTGAGCTTCCTGAATCATATGAAGCTTATAAGAAACAACAACATCGATGGCATTCCGGTCCAATGCAACTCTTTCGTTTGTGCCTTCCAGCGATCATAACCTCTAAGGTAAAGTATTTTCTTTCATTGTTTCATATTGCACAATTTTCAAGGGAAAAAAAACACAATCTAAGCACGTTGTTGTTTTCAATATTGTCACAGATTGCCTTCTGGAAGAAAACAAACCTTATATTTCTATTCTTTCTTCTCAGAAAGCTAATCCTCCCATTCTATTCTTTCACATTATTCTGCATCATTCTTCCATTAACAATGTTTGTTCCCGAAGCCGAGCTTCCTATTTGGGTTATATGTTACATTCCTGTATTCATGTCATTCTTGAACATTCTTCCCGCCCCGAAATCCTTTCCCTTTCTCGTACCTTACCTATTGTTTGAGAACACAATGTCCGTAACCAAATTCAACGCCATGGTATCTGGTTTGTTCCAGTTAGGAAGTTCGTATGAATGGATCGTTACCAAAAAATCAGGCCGCGCATCAGAGCCTGACCTATTAGCTGCCGAAGAACGCGATTCAAAGGCAATGAGTCTCCAACTTCATAGAGGGACTTCTGATAGTGGTCTTTCTGAGCTTAACAAGATAAAGGAATTTCAAGAAATCGTTCCACCGAAGAAAATGAACAAGATATATAAGAAAGAGCTTGCACTTGCATTCTTGCTGCTAACGGCTGCAATTAGGAGCCTGTTATCGGCGCAAGGGATGCATTTCTACTACTTATTATTTCAAGGTGTGTCATTCCTCCTTGTAGGTTTGGATTTAATTGGAGAGCAAATGAGCTAAAAGATCGGAATGAAAAGGACGTGTAAATTAGAAAATTGATTGTTATACAGTTAAATAATTGAAGAGGCCGACCGATATAGATTGTTGCTGGACAGTCTGTTTTGGCAGTTATATTCAATGTTCCTGAAAATGGCTCGGGTAAAATGCTAAAAGCCGCCGCGCGTCAAATCATAGATAAGTTTTTTTATTTGTGAAGTGTCTTCATAGAAACTTTTCTGTTTTTTTGTCCTTTGATTGTTGTCCACAGTACAATTTTCTGTAAGATAAACTGATTCATTTTATCATTTATATATGCCACACTACTGTATCACATTTGGTTCATTTGTATCTTTTGAATGACATGTAAAGATTCATTGCAACTGGATTCTCTGCAGTTAAGATATCAATGCATTCACATAGTCATGCGATCTCAGCCGTCCAAATATAAAATCAGATAATTTACAGGGAAACCATTCAGTTATGTCTAATCTTGTGAACCTCATAATTTTTCTTACAAATCCAAATCACATTGTACATACTCTCTAAAAGCTAACACCAAGCAACTTGTGACTCACTTTTCAAATACTTTATCTATAACATAACATGATATTGATATGCTACAGCTCCCAACAACCAAATCTGTTCACTTAACTGAAGGTTTATGTGTATGGACCCAAATTTCATTTATATGCAACTATGCACAAAGCAAAAACTTTATTTAAAATCCTTGTTATTATAATAAAGTTAAATGTGCTCTTGGTCTCTGCAAAATGCCCTGCCCTTCATTGAAGTTGGAATCCCCACCCATTCCCATAATTGGTCTTGCTACAAAAATTCATGTTAGTACTTGACACAGACTAACAAGTTGCAGGGTCCATTTCTAGAATAATAAAGTAAATAAAGGACCAAAATTTTAATATAAGTTAGCCTAGTATGTAAAGTTTAGCTCAACTAAGTATTGTCAATGCCGGTAGGTTTGACACTTTGATTCATCTGAGATTATAAAGTTGTGTGTGAATTTCGGTGGTGTTTATCACTTATTCTACATACCAAATAAAATACAAGTTAATTTAACTTAAATGACAGATATTTTGTATGAACTAAATACATATTTAACATAGGATATGTTTCAAGTTTTTTGTTAGTTCTGGAAGTTATATAGATTTGCTTTATTTGTGACATAACACATTAAAAATATTTAGAATGGTAAATGAAAATGTCGGCAGGCAGTAGAGTTTTTTTAGGGAAAAAAGAAAGTACTGAATGAGAATTGGTTCACTAATATGGAGTTTTGGCCTTAGATTTATTTAGAAATGGATGAAATTGTACTAATGTCCCACATTGGACCCAATTTGTTTTTTGTTTTAATTCAAACTTTAAGCATAACCAAATATATTTATTATTGTATGCCTTAGGGTATATGCTGCCCCTAATGCAATCGTTGTTTCAATAATGGTAGGACACATAAACAGATACCCCTCAAGGTTTGTGGACCCAACTGCCTCCACAAAGCATTTTCTTTTCTGCTTTTGAAATACTTGAGTCCTAAATCCATCATAGCAAATATACTAATTTTTAGTACTTTACTAGGAGATTGATTATTGTCTAAAATTTACACGTTTAGTCTCAATAAAATGTTACTTTATGTTTTCTTATGCGTTTACATGACCTGTCCACTTTACCAACTAACATTTATTATAGTGTATTCTTTTACTTTTAAAGATTTAATTCATATAAAAAGTTTTAATTTTTTGGGTTACTGTGATATTGAGACGAAGTTTCCACCGTCCTTTAACAATGACTAATCTCAATCGAAGAACTTGTTGGATACATAAGGTGGTTTCTTTTCTTTCAACCGGATTTTTTCATACACTTAAACCTGAAATCAAACTCATGACTACATTTTTAAGGGGTTAATGTCCCTTATCATTTAGACCAATTCATTAAAGTTATAATTTATATACACTTTCAACGCAAATAATTTTTAAACCGTCAATCAACCATCATCTTTAACTCATTAAAAATATATGACATTTATCTTAATCACTTTAAAATTACATACATTATTGATTGTAAAGTGTTGATAGTATAAAAGTTTTTATCTGGTTGAATATCAAAATTAAACTCTTACTTTTGCACAGGGACATAAAAGGTACATTTTTATAGTTTGTTCCATTTCATTTTGTCTTACCCTTACTTTGGATGTCAAAAATATGTAAGCAAGTGGAGCATGGCTTTATTTTGGTGCCCTCTCCCTTTCCTCGTTTAAAATTTACAATAAAAACATAAAAGGTTAACTACACCAACTTTTATTTCAAACTATCATTAAAAAAATAACATATTTCAAACGTATAATCTTTGACAAAATCAACTGCGTTTAAGGTTTGCAATTTTTTTTAGTTTGTCTCTATCAAGTTCATGTTTAGATTAGACAAATTTTAATGTGGATTATCTTTATAAGTGGTATATCATGGATCAATACTTAAAAATGTTTAAAATTTCAACGGCGGCAATCATCGTCTTTTTTTTTGTAAGACAATTATCGTCTCTTAGTAGTAGAGGTTAGTGACACAATTGATATCAACTAAATCAAAACAAAAGAAAATAAACATATAACTTGTATATATGGTCGCACTCAACCAGATCACGGTCTTAGTCGTAAAGATGAGAGAGCTCTAATTTTTACTTTTTAAGATTACCACCAACCGTCTTAGAATTTCCGATAATTTTAAATATTTATCAAGGATGGACTAGTGAACCACTTATGAAGGTAGTACACCTTAAAACTCAGCGTTTAAATTATCTTTGTGAGAAATAAAAGTGATTCTAGAAAAAATATAATAATTCTAACGGATTTAGGTACTTGTAGTTTATTTGTGTCTAGTCAAAAATTTGTAGTTTAAAGCTTGAAGTGTTAATCTTAAATTTTATAGTGGGTCTAATGATCAAATTTGCCTAAAATACTAGGGTGCGACATGTAGTAGAATATTACAATCGAAATTTGTAAATGGTGTGTATAATTTTATCAAAAATTTAAAATAACATATCAATTTTAAGATTTCATTTTCAAGTGATGAATTAGAACATTCTTTAACATAAAGGTGCATCAATGCTTTTGCATCAAGTTGCATCAATCATTTTAGTGACCCCAAGGCTCTAAATTATGAACAAGTCTTCTATAGTTGGACACAAGTTTAGACACACTCACATATACGAAAAATATAAAATTAACTTTTTTATTATTTTTGAAATACTTAAAAGAATAAGATATGAAATTTATATTTTTGAAACTACTGCATTAACCGAGGATCCATGACAGAGATACGAGAATAAACAAAAACAATGCAAACTCGGAAAAGAGGAAGAAAGCTATCCAACTCATTTGTGTTGTTATATATTTGAGATCAAGTGGTGTGACAAAAAAACTCACCATCAAATAGTAGAAGAATCAAAAGAAAAAAAATGGAACAGAAAAAGAAACTAACCCACCAATGTGATTTTCAATCCTTATTTCCTTTCCATTTTATTACATGTGAATTTGTAATTGATTGTGTCTAAATATCATGTGTTGGCTCTCTAACCACCCAAGTATTTATCGGTTTGTATATCAAAAAGAAAGAAATATTTTTTTTTAGTAAAAATAGAAATATTTGGATGGTCACAACTTCAAATAAATATTATTTGGACACATACAATTTAATTGTATCATTTTAAAAATCATTTAACTATTTTTTTTTCTACATTTTTTGTCTGGATGTCTTAATGATGTGCCTAAATATTATGATCATGTGTGTTCAAGTCATATCTTGTCTAATATAGGAATTTTAACACACATCTATGGCTGAAAATTTGGAGTATAACCTGAGTGATGATTGTTTTAACTCATCCATACAAAACCGACTTGTAATATAATAACCGTCTCCAATTATACACACATGTTCAAACTTCACCATATTCTATCCTATATGTGAGACTCACAACACGAATTTGAGGCTTTTTTCTCTACACATAAACTCTAAGACTCAACACTATTTTTCAACACCCTCTTACATAAACATATTATGTATCCAAATATAAGAGATGTTCTTTTTCAACCTCTTACATTTCTAAGAAAATCACACATGTATTCAGAAGTATACTCTAAAACCAAAAAAAGAGTTTTTGTTGGAAGTATACTTTAAGAAATATTATTATAAGCATACTTTCAAAATGACTTTGAGAATGAAATGAGATAACAACCTCCCAAATATAATTCAATTTACATTTATCCTAAGAAAGACACTAAGTGGTGCTTGTACATCATTACATTTTCTTAGTGGAGTGTAATAAGTATGACAATTACAAGATGAAGCTGTAAGAGGTGAATATGATGGCTGAACTTTGAGTCTCCAGCTGTCAGATAAATATTTTTTTTATCCCTTTGTGAAGGTGAATATGAGGTGAGACAGTGAATGTTCTTTACCTTGAGCATTTCTTTTATGTCACAGGAAAATAGTGTAAAATGAATTGAATATTGACAAGAAACTCAACTGCATGTTCATTACTCATTGAGTTGTTGTGAGCTTATTTGTGGTGTTGAATGCGTTCACCTTTTTCACGTGAAGCACAATCTTATGTCACCCAGCTGTGTTATTTTGAAACACAATTTGTTGACACCGGATGAAGCTCGGATACTCCAAAACGGTGACATATCCGTATCGGATATTGATACTTCACGGATACTCTTAGATATGTATCCACGAAGTATCGAAATTAATTATTTTAATTTTTAATAAATATTTTATTGGATACTTATGTGATACTCCACAGATACATAATGATACTTCTAAGATACTTCACAGATACGTATCTTAGAAAAAGATGAAAAGTAAAAAAGTGAGACAATGTTGTAAAAAATTATTATACATGTATATGATTCAATTTTAGATATGTATCAATATAATTGTTTCTCGATGAAACACTTAAAATTATACTTCTTGTGGATGAACGTAGCGAGAGAGGTGATTCGGTTAATCAACATTAGATAAAATTTGTGTTGAGTTCTTTTAATGATGTTTTTCTCGATATCCCAACGTATGAAAATGTAATATGGTTTATAAGAAAACGTTCAAAAAAATTTATTTGGATCGCATGTATTAATTTTTAAAAATTGTAATTTTTATAATAATACAATAATGAAGAGTAATCAGTGTTAATTTTCTTCAAGTATTTTACATACATATAAGTTTTATTATAAATTTTTGTTAACGTATCCTAACCGTATTGTATCCTAAATTTTAAAAAATTCGCGTAATCCACGTACCCGTATCGTACCGTACCCGCATCCGTATCCGTATCTAGGCTTATATACATATTTGTTGGGTTCGATGGTGACTCATTCATTAGTCTCATATATATAGGTTGTAAATGTGTTAAATATCAATATGTAAAAGAGGTAAACTATATAGTTAATGTCTTAAAGTTTTTGTTGATATATTTGATGTTCAATTTTTTGATGGTTGTGAAACATTGACTCGCTGTTGGTTACAACATTACACCGAACTTTCTAACCGATTCAGCTTGTGGGAGTGAGAGTGGATACTGGTGTATATTAGATCGTTGTATGAAATCTACCATCAAAATAACAAAATTTTTGATATATAAGAGAGATGAGAGAGATGGTATAGATATTATTTAATAACGTTGCATGTAAACTTTTTTTGTTTGATCGTTAACATTGCATGTAAGCAAATGAAAGTACATACAATTTATGTGTCACATTTTTTTTTTATGTCAAAATATTCCGTATTGTGCAGAGAGAAGAAGGATCAAAGCTTAAGTTATTTCTTCAACCTAATTGTTACAGGGTTCTCAAGAAATATTATTGAAAAATATGTATCAATTAAAAATGCTCTTGTAATAATTATGAAATTTTCAAACAAACATATTCTCATATAAACTAAAATTAACATCTCCTGATTTTGTTTAAAAAAAAAACGATTTTTCTACAGATAAGGCCACGTTTCGAATGAGTATGAAGAATTTGTTTAGTTATGTTCTGACTTAATAAATATATGTTCTAAAGTATTGTTAGATGGATTACACCAGTTACAGACGGTATAAATATTATATGGATGCATCCTTTTCAATGCAAGAGATCATGTTGGTATTGGTATGTGTATTCGAAGATTGTTTGATGTTTCCTTCAACAAAAAAAGTTTGTTTGGCATTGGCTCGAACAATTTAGTTTTCTCCTATTCATTTATGGATGAGAGGGAGGTGTATGATTTTGTTGGTTGCTTTGAATTTAATTTTTCAACTAAACAATGTTGATTTTGAGCTTGATTTTAAGTGGATTTTTGATAATTTTCATCGCTCACATTTATAGACCACTATGCTGATTCAAGTGCTATAAACTTTCTTCTTTCTTGTTGTTAACATAACTCTCACATTAAATTTGTTAAGAGACAAACAAATAAGGTTTTACCAACACTTTTTGCTTAATTGGCCATAGGTTTAACTAACTAACATATCTTCAGTAATATTCTTACATGTATTGCTCCTATAGTCCTATTATATCTAATGAAACAACTTAATGCTGCTCCTTTCAAACAAATTTTTTGTTTATTCAAACATGCTCTAGATTTTTAAAGACTTTTTACAAGCAAACTTTTATAATAAAAAAGCATAAACTTATTTTAATCGAGGAAATATTCCAAGCTGAGTAAAAAAGTATTGTATAGTTTCAACAAACCTTAAAAATATATATTATTTTTTGTTTACCTATTACTTAATATTGACCCAAAATACTTTATTGATATTATAGATAGGTAAATGCTAATATGGCATGGCATAGAATACCAAACTAAAATTTATTATTAGAAATCGTGCCAATTTATTTTATTTTTTTGTTAGAAATTATTTTTTCAATAATAAATACTTTGCTATTAGTGCAATAATTAACACGTGCTTTAGCATCACTCTTATATATAATATACCAAAAGTAGGATGAAAAAGGCTTAAACCTACCAAGAACATGTCATGAAGAAACTTGTCTATTTGTGAAACAGTAAACCATACCAAACGATATTTGGAGACATAACTGGCCAAAGCTACCATAACCATGCAATCATTTGGACCCTTCTTTAAAGGTTGTCATCAAACTTGACCCTTATTGCCAAATGCTTTGTCCCTCTGCTTCCAGATATACTGTTATTCCTGAAATACAATATCCTCCCACCGACAAATCTCAACCAAAAAAACCATCTCAACAAAAATGACAACTTGGAAAGTGGCCATCTCACCTTATACACTGTATGTTTGTTTTGCAGACTACAAACTCATGTGGATCACATTTCTCTTTGTGATTTTTTTTGTATACAATTTGTAAAACAGTCACATATGTGACATATTAACTCAGATTATTATCATATATTACCAGTTAATTTCAACTATAGACTTTTATGAATTGTAGGGCATATTAGATAAAAATAATACTTTTCCACAACCTTTTATAAATAACTTCAATTATAGACTTTTATGTGTTATTGTCAAGGAAAAAGGAAATGCAAATCACATGGAAAGTTGTAGGTCCCCAATGCACATGGAAAGTTGAGATAAGATACCGGAAGGAGTTTAACGAGAGTCAAAGTTCGAACCCTAACTACTACAAAACATACTAACATTTGCCCATGAAAAAAACATTGAAAGTAGTCGTGTGTATTTGGAAAGCAATGGCTTCAAGACGCCACCGCATGGTTGGAGCAAAGCTACATCTTGAAGCTTCAATCGGATGAGCAGTTGAAGCCACAACCTGCCACAGTTCTAAACGCACTAAATATTCTAGGATTTTACAAAAAGAAAAACATACTCTGCAGTGTTTCAATAATTAAAGAATTCAATTAAAATGATTAGAGCCTATAAAGTACAAATTAGGGTTCAAAGGATATAATCAAACATTGCTATGTTTCATAATGTAGCTCTAGCATTCTCTCAACTAGTCCTATACCGAGTTGGCCTGTACAAGAACAGAAAACATTCGAGACGAAGTCATAATTCCGTAACATAGAAACAGAAACTTAGCCGTCCGTGCATCATCACTTAAACGAAAAAGTTTCTTCACTGCCCTTCTTGTAATGATGTGTAATCTTTCACCATTAAAATCTCACCACATAATTTTTGTGGTATTTGTTCCAATTTATTTCCCTCTTGCCATGCTTGCCCTACTGAAACACCGGGTCCTAGATAGCGAACATATATAACAATTTGATCGTTGAAAGGATAAGGATGTTTAACTGCAAAAATAAAATAAAAATATTATAGTTGGGATATGTGATACAAATCACAGCCAACACCACAAAAATTAAACACCAAACAAGATATCGATAAGCATTAAGCAATGGAAGAATGTATGTGTATTACAGGAGTCGGGATAAAATATGAACACGAAGAGAAACAGTATATCTAAAAACAGTGGCGGAGATTGAATGGTTTTTGTGAGGGGGCCAATTTGTTTAATGTGCTTAGGTGCTTGTGGTTAGGTGGTTTAATCCTAGTGACTTTTGCTTGCTAAATAGAGTTCAAACCCAGAACATTGCATAATAGCATTATTCCCTTAAAGGAATCAAACACAGCATGCACAAAGCAGGCTTTGCCGCTGGACCAAGTGATGTATTGGTTATATACGCACACATGATATATTTAACATAAAAAATGTCATAATATGTGTATATACCTATTAAAAGTGAACCTTTTTGGGAGGCCGTGGCCTCCCTATGTCCCTATAAAGATCCACTACTAACCAGAAAAAGCCATCATGAGAACAATGTTACAAGGATACACTGTACAGATATTTCTCAGAGAACTTGATCGTTTAAGGGTTGAATATTAGTGACATCTAAAAATCAATATAAATTTAAAAAAATTTACACACCACTGGCTCCCAAAACCACGATGAAGACTTCAGAACCAAGGTGATTACACTATAATAAGAAGATACTATAGCAATAAGCCTGCCCAGATATTCAATGAAGATCAGTGTAATTACCCCAATGTTTTTAAAACCGGCTGCTTTAATTAGTGGAACCAGGAATCGGCGAGTTCCTCGGTTGATTTGATCTCGGTTACGTTACAGTCTGATTGAAACAGACTTAGCTGGTTTTTATTTTTTACATTTTTTTATTTATCTTTACTCTTTAATACTTATTTCTTTTTCATGTATTTGTCATCCGGTTGAACTGATTGAACCAATTAAATCATGACCCAAAGGTCTCACCAATTCAATCTTTGGTCCAGTTTTAAAACAATGAATTACCCCTAATACATATAAATACATGAAACATCATTGAATATAAACTTAAAGAAGTAAATAATAAGATTATTCCTGAATGAAAAAAATAAAATTGTTTCTACCTGGTCTAGGAAATCCTGGTGGAAGTTCTTTGATATCATACAGTCCATCCCCAAATTCATATGCTAAATCACAAGGCTGCTCAGTTGACAGCACTTCCTTAACTTGTGTCATCGTAAAATACAGAGGAGCGAAAGAATTAGCAAATGAAGCCAAAGATGATCCGCCTGTGGTAGTGAAATTCACAAAATATGTTCATAGCAAGAACAATTAAATTAAGCTTGAATAATAGAGAACCGTGTTGCAGTAATAGAAGAACAAATAAAACCCAAGTAGGAAAAATGAAATTCTTCAAAGAACATTAATTAATGCACGATTACATCGATGTATAGAGAAAAACCAGCATGCTTTTACAACCTCATCAATAAACTTCTCCAATGCTAATATTGAAGCATTAAGACTGAGAAACCATGATTTAAAGAATTTGACAGATCAATAAACAGGTGAAGCTAAAATAAACTTGCATTATACTATTTTCACTTTTGGACAATCAAAATATACATAGATGGATAAAACTTATTAACAAAGAAAAGGGATCACATGTTAAATATCATAGAACAATTTCAAGACTAGTACATGAGAAAGTAAAAAGCCTCTATGTGTGCATGCGTGTGTGCATGCGTTGCTTTGCGACAAATAACTATTTTCCAAAACTTTGAATAAATATGTGCAATGAAGCGCCATATAAATATGTGGAAGTATTCAAGTCAATAAACTACACATCTTTTGTGATTTTATTTTTTGGCTTACACGTTGTTGCATGTAACTAGACATCAAAGTGACATTCATGATCAGACAGACAGTGCAATGTGGAGATATAATGAGCAGTGGTGTTCACGATTGCTGGGGCATACTTGACTACAACGAGTGATTTTGTTAAGGAATTTATGCATTTCTATGCCAAAAATTAAGAACCTTACCAATAAGTCGTCCATAGGTCTTCCTATCCTTGCCAGAAAATATAGCCTTAAAGCGTAGCAAAACAGTCGGCCTAAGTTTTCAAATATACTGTATAAGAGGGAAAAAGCAAATAGGAAATTGAAAGTTTACCTTTCTGAATGAATTAATCCAGGAAATTAGCAATGGACCTATTTCAAAAAGTTTAATATTAAAAATCAGGTTTTTAAAGATTGAGACGTGCTAAAAATTAAAGGCAAATACACACAGAATCACAAAATGAATTTTGAGACAAAATATACATTGAGGTACAACAACAACATAATGTTGGAAGAGAAAACTATCAAAGAAGGTAGGTTGAAGTTGCACAGAAAGAAACATTTACTAATTCAATTTAAAAGATTTTATTTCAGTAAATTCGAATTGGAAAAATCTTAGGTATAGTGGCTAGTGAGCAATACGAGAAGCCATGTTGTATTCATTCTCCATCCATTACACTCCCTCTGACATTAGAACACAATGGAGTATGATGAAGGAATGCATTTAGGCCCTGTTTGGATGAACCACTTAATTAAGCGCTTATCATACAAGTGCTTATGTATATGCTATTTCTAAAACAAAAGATAAAATAAAAGTCAAATTGTTTTCGCTTAAGCTATATGAGTTGTTTACTTAAGCTATCTTGAAGACTTATGAAAATAAGTTGAAAACAACTTATGTTTCCATAAGTTCTTCCAAGCAATCTCATAGGGAATTAAGACAGTTGATAAGTTCGAATAAGTCAATCCAAACAGGTCTTAATTCATTGTATTCAACTTAATAGTAACAAACACCAACAGAAGTAATTAATCACGATTCACTTCACTTACCTCCACTTGTTCTGCAGTTGTAATATTCAAGCATCGCATCATCTTTGTTGGAGTTGATCAACAATGTAGATTCACTTTTCTTTACTAACTTGGGATCCTCATATCGTGTACCAGCTATCTGCCAAGCCATTGATATAAGTCTGCACAAATCCCTCAAAGATGTTCATACTCCCACATTTAAATAAGATCATGACAGAATATCAAGTACAGTTTAGCATATTATGAGCATATAAATAAAGGAGTGAAGAAAAGACCTAGGATTTATCGATAGCAGTAGTCGATGACGCCGTTCCTCCGGAATATCTTCAATTTTTTTCCTAAACATATAGATTAAAAGTGAGTGAGAGAAAAATTGGTTTCTTTAGGTTTGAGAATTTTCATTGATACAATTGCAACATGACTAAACCTACCAAAAAGTCAAGAACCTAGTTTCAATGAACTCCCCTCATTGTATGTAGAGTAGACAAGTAGATATACAACTAAATGCCTTCTTTACATTAAAAGACTAGCATTACATAATCACTATTGAAGATCATATCCAAATCCACCGTATAAAGTGGTTGGTATAACTGAACAGAAAGCAGTGGTTCTTTGATATCCATAACAAGTACATCCCCCATTCTCAAACCACAAAAGAAAGAGCTTTCAACACCATCATCAATAAAAACAATCATGGCTCTCATCATGGATACACAAGGTGATCAACTTTAGATGCGTTACGTTTCTACATTAGCAGACATCGCATAATGATAATTACAATTGAAAGTCACGTTCAAATCAACTCTATAAAGTCGTTGGAATGGCAAGTAAACCATCAATTTAGTTCTTTAAGTAGCACTAGGGCAGCCCGGTGCACTAAAGCTCCCGCATACGCAGGATCCGGGAAGGGGTCCCGCCATTTCGGTGTATTGTACACAACTTTACCTTGTTTTTTACACAAGAGGTTGTTTCCAGGACTTGAACCCGTGACCTTTCAGTCACATGACAACAACTTTACCGTTGCACCAAGGACCCCCCTCAGTTCTTTAAGTAGCACTAGAGTCACTAAAAAATAATTAGTGTTTGGTGATCACCTATAGATTAATTTGAGGATTTCATATAATTTAAAGACTATTTATTATTTTCATATAGTATAACAAGAACTTCGTAGGAGACTTGAGTGGACTAAATTGATAGTTTACTCTTGGTATAGTTGACTGAACACAAATTAGTGTCTATTGGTATACTGTTATGCCTTATGTAGTACTAACACTTCAAATTGAAGGTGTTCCGGCGAGGAACTTTAGTGACCTCTGCTGGCAGTATACTGTGCTCAAGGTCAGGTGTTTAATGTTTATGTCGAATGAATGACTTCCTTTTCTCCTTAGTTCGCTCTTCCTTGGAAAGCAAGTCAAGTTTATAGATCATGGGCCGAGTATATTCGAGAAGTTATAAGTCCGCCAATGCAAGACTTAAGTTCTTTAAGACTAATCCGATGTACAACGAATATTTTATAACAGTCCACAGCCCCCCAAACGTAAAGCCTGTAAAGGCGAAATGCTTAACATAATGAGCCCGGACATTTAAAACTTTATAAAGGTCTAGAATGTGTGTTAGTGTCCAACACTGTCACAATACCGACAAATGCAGCACATTCAATCATTTCTTTTCCATAAATTATTATCATATCTACATGTCAATGTATATCTAGTGTATGTTCTTCATAGGTTACAATAGCTGAAACAGGGTGATGTACCCCACCCACCCCACTCCACCAAAATCAACAAAATTGCTAACCTATCTTCCTAGTTTTGTTTTTAACTCTTTCCGCCTCATGTATTATAAAACAAATATGACAAACAAATAAAAATACCAATCCTATATAGGGCATGTTTGGATAAGCTTATTTAAGGCTATCTACTGATATGATATAAGCATTTGTGAGGTTGTTTTGGCGAACTTACGAAAACAACTTATGACGTGTTCATAAGCTGATTTCAGCTTATTTCTATAAATTCTCCAAGATAGCTTATGAAAACAGCTTATAACTTATATAAAAAAATTGACTTTATTTGATATTGTATAATAGAAGTAGCTTATTCTTAAGCGCTTATATGCTATAAGCTGCAAATTAGGTCCGTTTGGATTGACTTACTTTCAAGCTTATAAAAAATAGATTACGCAAATAAATAAGCTTTTACGTTAATTCATAAGTTCTCACTGATAAAAATTGTATCTTTATAAGTTGTTGGGGTTGGTGTAACTGAACATAAAGCAGTAGTTCTTTGATATCCATAACCGGTATATCCCCCACTCTCAAACCACCAACAAAAGAACTTTCAACACCATCATCAATACAAACAATCATTTGCTCTCAAGGATACACAAGGTGATCAACTTTAGTAGACATCGCATAATGATAATAACAAGGAAAATGCTAACTTGTGCCCTTGGGGCACAAGATAAGAATCTAAAAGTGGAATTAAAAAATAAATGTTGCATTGAAAACATAAACTTTGGAGTTTTTAAGATTGTGAATGCACAATTTCCAACATCTAATTTCTATATTTAGTTTCTTATCTTGTGCCCTTAGGGCACAAGTTAACAAGACCCTAATAACAATTGAAAGTCACATCCAAATCCACTCTATAAAGTCGTTGGAATAGCAAGTAAACCAACAATTTAGTACTTTAAGTATCACTATATTCACTCTCTCCCACTTAGTTCCTAAGGCTATAGTATATAAAAATTATTAGTCTTTAACTATATGAAATCCGTCAAATTAGTGTATGTTATTAAATACTGATAAGATATAACTAGGGACGAAAGAGACAAATTCCATATAGGTCAGGAACTAACTTGACAGATTTCATATAGTTTAAGGACTATTTATTATTTTCATATGGTATAACAAAAACTTAGTAGGAGACTTGAGGGACTAAATTGATGGTTTACTCTTGATATAGTTGACTGAAGAAAAATTAGTGTCTATTGGTGCGCTGTTATGGCTTATGTAGCACCAACACTTTAAATTGAAGGTGTTCCGGTGTGGAACTTTAGTGAGACCTCTGCTGGCAGTATACCATGCTCAAGGTTGGGTGTTTAATGTTTAGGTCGAATGAATGGCTTCCTTTTCTACTTGGTAACCTCTCCCTTAATACTGTTATCCTGGGTAGTGGGAAAGCAGGCCAAGTATATAGATCACGAGCAGAGTATATTTGAGGTGTTATACTATACCTCCACCAATGTTAGACTTAAGTTCTTTGGGCCTAATCCGAGGTACAATGAATATTTTATAACAGTCCACAGTCCCCCAAACGTAAGCATGTAAAGGCGAAAGGCTTAACATAATGAGCCGAGACACTTAAAACTTTATAAAGGTCTAGAAGGTGTGTCAGTGTCCAACACTGTCGTGATACCGACAAATGTGGTTACATTCAATCATTTATTTTTCCTCAAATTATTATCATACCTACGTGTCAATGTGTGTCAAGTGTATGTACTTCATAGATTATAGCTAAATTAGGGCGACGTCCCCCACACACCCCATTCCACCACAATCTACAGAATTGCTAACCTATCGTCCTAGTTTTGTTTTTTACTCTTTCGGCCTCTGGTACTATAAAAAGAATATGAGTAACAAATAAAAATTCCAATCCTATATAGGGCCTATTTGAATTAGCTTATTTGAGGTTATCTACTGACATAAGCACTTGCGAGGTTGTTTCCGTGAACTTACGGCAACAACTTACGATGTGTTCATAAACTGTTTTCAGCTTATTTCTATAAATTCTCCAAGATAACTTATGAAAATAGCTTATATAAAAAAAAAATTGACTTTATTTGATATTGTATAATAGAAGTAGCTTATTTTTAAGCGCTTATATGCTATAAGCTGCAAATTAGATCCGTTTAGATTGACTTACTTTCAAGCTTATAAAAAATAGCTTATGCAAATAAATAAGTTTTTATGTTAATTCATAAGTTCTCACTAATAAAAATTGTATCTTTATAAGCTGTTTTTTCATAAACTACCTTGACAAGCTTATGTTATTAATACATAAAAGCTGATTTATTTGCATAAACTAAAACATAAGTCAATCCAAACGAGCCCTTAAGTTGTTTATCCAAACATGTCCATAACATTAAAGTATCACATAAGAAAAAGCACAAATGAAAATAAAGGCATAGAAGAATGAAGAGAGTGAGAATTACCAGAGATAAGCAGCAGGATTATAAGAAGTGGGGTCCAAAGGAATCAAAGTATTAGGAGGATCAAGAAACGCTACAACATCTTGTTCATCCAAATAAGCCCTTTTACCATTTGGAAGAATTTCAAAGGGTTTATCATCCCAAGGAGACACATTAAATTCATTGCTTCCAGACACAGCACCGCTTTCCCATCTAGAATCAACAACTCTCTTTCTATATAACAACCTCAAACCTGCATAAACAACAACAACAAAAATAAAAACTTGGTGTAATTGATAATAATTGAAGTAACATTTAAGACATTTACTTACTTTTGAATTGTGGGTGTATTGGGCGGGGAAAGAAATGAGGATGTCGATGGTGGGTCTGAATGCAACACCACCAACTTGCTGTTGATACTGTCGCTGTATTCATGTGAAGCTGTCTTCAAACCTTTGACATGTGTTGAGTTTAGTCTTTTCTGTGATGTATTGTTCGTGTCCGAATTGCATTTATCCTTGTACGAGTCATTTTTTATTTTTTTATTGAAACATTTTTTTTTCTCTCCCGATTTTAGTTACATTCCGATAAGACATGGCAACAAAACCTACGGTTAGGGTACGTGCCTCAACCAAAACTAAATTGACGGATTTTTCTCAATTAAATTTGAGTATGAATTTGAATTTTTTCCAATTTTAAAACATGGATACTGGAAGATATAAGTATTCATATTGAACTCATATACAAACCCCTTCTTAATGTAAAAAAATCAATTTATTATCGCTTCTATATAAATAAAAACTCAAATTCTAAATCATTTATTCATACCATCAAAGTCTTAGTCGTTCAGGTGACACTCACTTCTCTAAGTTCTCTTTCTTCTCTTTCCACATCTCACACCCTCGACCTCTCTTCTTTTTTTATTAAAAAAAATTATCCACTACGGAGATGGGAGGGGACGTGGATGGGATTCGATTTCTCATCGAGAACCAAACACTTGCCACAAAAAGAAAAGGTAAGGATGGTATGAGTGTTAAGGGGTGAGATTATAGAGGGTCGGACTGATCTTTCTTTAAAGAGTTGTGTTATTTGAAGAACCATCTGTATGACAACTTTTGGGATAATCATAAATTTACAAAGAAAATAAGGTACTCCCTCCGTTTCAAAATATAAGCAAAAATCACTTTTTAACAATAGAGAAAGAAAGTAAAAACATGATATGAGTATCAGAAAAAAAAGTTGTTACAAAAGTTGTCAAAAAATGATTGTACAAATATCATTTCTCTTGTTTAAATATTTTAGGCCTTGTTTAAAACACAGTTTGATCTATTAACATGTCAAAAACTTTATTTTCAGCATGTCTTACCTTTTTAAAAGTCTGACATAATCTATTAGTCTTCTTAAAAACTTAGTTTATGTTAAAGATTTGAGTAATACCTCAAATTCGTCCTTGAATTTTCACCAATCAGCCAAATTCGTCTCTGAATTTTGCGAAATATCTATTTAGTCCCTGAATTTACAAAATGTCAATCAAAACAGTCCCTCTGTTGGTCTGTTAACGGAGATGATGTATACCGTTAACCTCTTACAAGGCTTACCACGTCAGATGTCACGCAAGCAGAGACCAAATTGATTGATTTACAGAAAATTGCCAAGGACCAAATTGATTGATTTTTAGAAAATTGCAAAATTCCCAACGGCTCTTTCTCCTCTTTCTCATTAACGACTCTTTCTTCCCCAAATATATAAATTTGGAACCCTAATGTTATAATTTGTCACATAGAGTTCAAAATCCCCAAAATTTCTTCCATGAATTGATGCCAGATTTTCTTCCCCAATTCAAACATATTTTAATGAAACTAATTCAAAAACATAATTTAAACAAGCATCACTGCTTTGGGGATCTTGGAGTTGGGATAAACTCCATGTATTGGGGTTGCGTAGAAGTGGATGACCCATAATTTGGATTTGGAACTCTAATAGCTCCAGGAGCAGTTGGATTTTGTGGAGCAGGACCCCTCAATGGTGTTTGTTCATGCCTGTGATTTGAAATCAATTGTCCTCTCATGCCATATTTCATTGTACTCATTTCTTGAAATAAAATAAATCAAAATAGACCTTAAATTATAACACTATCCATCAAATCAGTCATTCATTTATCACAATAAGTATCAAATCGATCCTTATCATAGAAGGGTATAATTGGAAACACATAAAAAATAACACTGAAAAGTTAAATCTCAAATTTTTACCATTTCAATCAAATTAGTCCTTGTACACGTGGCTGCCTTGTTGACACGTGTACAAGACAACACAACATGCAAGAAGACACATCATCACCACTAACAGAGCTTTTGGACGGAGAGACCATTTTGATGGATGTCTGTAAAATTTAGGGACTAAATGAATATTTCGCAAAATTCAGGGACATATTTGACTTATTGGTGAGAATTCAAGGACGAATTTGAGGTATTACTCTAAAGATTTTAAATATTACATTTAGCTTATTTATAATAAGACTAATAAACATATATTTCTTAAAATGCTAATAGTTCAATAAAATTTTGTAAAATTTGTACATCTTTTTTTCTCTTCATTTTATGAACATATATTGCATACATTTGACATATTGTCAATTTTTTTTCTAATAGAGTTACTTACTCTGTAATTTGGAATGAGATGAGAATTATAATAGTAAGAGATTAATGTTTTTGTTTGCGAGTTTAGAGGGAAAGAGAGGGAATATTTTTGGAAATAAGAAATGAGGAAGTGGAAGAAATAGAGGAAATTGAAAAGAAGAACTTTGATGGGTTTATTTTCATCGTTATGTAAAATCCTCTTCATTTAAAGAAACTCAAAATGTATTGGAGAAAGATTTTGGAGAGTTTGTATGAATTCTTCAAATTTAATATATGTTATTATAAGATTCTTAAAATTAAAAGTAATCATAAACATTAATTTATCATTCGCTAAAAGAATAATTTTTCAAAAAATTAAAAAAATATCTCCTTTTCACCCCGCTCCTCTCCAAACTCTCAATCAAAGTCTAAGATATAACATTAAAAAGTATGTGTACTCGTTGAAATTAAAATTGAAATAAAAGAAAGAATAATACCAAATTTTTTGTAACTCAATGAAAATTCCAAATCGCAAAGAATGAGAACTAACAAACATTTATACTTCTAGCACCGATTGTAATACTCAAGTTTGTTCACACGAATAAAAGAAATTCAAAAGATAAGTGATAGTGATTTAATTTAGTACTGATTAAATTTACCATCATTTTAATTTCTTGTTAAAATCTAAAATCCAAACTATATTTATCCAAAAATATGATGAAAAATGGAGAAGCCAATGCATGCTCCCTTTCATTGCCTTTTTCAGCTTGTTCCTCTCTTCTTTTCTCCAATGCTACTACATGTTTCACCAACTGTGGAAACAAAACAAACAATAAAGTTCAATGATACAAATAACCCAAGTACTAGTAATAATCACCACAAATAGAAGTAAAGAAACATACTTTTTTTTTAGTTTGACACCTACTCTTTTCAGCTTCTATATTTTCACCAAATTTGCAAGCTATTAAAAATCAAATATTCTTCTTTCCGTTTCCATACATGCTCTCCAAAATTTCTTTAGAAAACAAGCATAAAACCAGAACAATCTCATGGTCAAAGTGAAGCATGGATGCTATAAATTGGGAGAAAAATACCTCAGTAATTCACAACATGAAACATAAATACGCATTATTCAATTCAATCCATAGCCATAGTCCTTCTACTCCCTTGTCACACTACTAAAGTACATAAACATATAAAGAGTTGTTTAAGAGAGAAGAACAGACACCATAAGTTATCAACATTACAAGACAAATCAGGAGCTTGTTGCCAATAGAGATGAAGAAATGTTGCACGTTGCCGAATTTGTAATCATCTCTAATTTATTCACTTTATATCCCTTTTGATTTTGGCCTTTTATTTTTATATTTCAATTAGTAATAAATAATGACATATCTTTTTTAATTAGTTTTTTTTTACAAGTTTTTTTAATTAGTTTTGAAAATAGGCTTTTTATTTGAGTAAAATAGGTTTTTGAGTATGCTTATGTATATATTGTGGTTTTAACTTTGACTTGCATATTTACTTTAAAAAAAAGAATACTTTGATGTGCATATTTTGTGGTGGGGCTGACCGGTCTAAGTAATTTTTGGTTAAATTTTATATACTCCGTCCGTCAGTTCCTTTTTAATTGTCACATTTTGATTTTTTACACAAACCAAGACAACAAATACTTTTTATACAACAATGTTTCTTTTTCCTATAATAACCTTAATCATTTAATATCTCACTTAATGTATTTCTCTCTGCAATAAATATCTAAGACTAATAGTATAGGCAAAACATCATTTAATGATGTATTAGACTTTAAAAACGACAATTAATTATAAACAAATTTTTTATACAAAAGTGACGATCATAAAGGAACGGAGGGAGTATATCACAAAAAATTTCTATTAGCGAGTATCTCTTGGATTTTGTGTTGGGACCCGAATAAGATTCAACGAAAAGGTGTTGTTTGAGATTTTAGGGTTTCGAGAAATAGTGTATTTGTTGTTTTATTTTTGAAACAGTGTATTTGTTGTTGGTTTTGGAGAAATTCCAAAGGAAAAAATACAATAAAAACTTTAAGAATCGATATATGATCATATGTTATATGATTCTTTCAATTTTTTAAGATCTCAAATATACACTAAAATAAATACTTAACTTGTTTAAACCTTTAATCGAGGGATAATTTTGACGCAACTGATAAAGTTGTTGTCATGTGACTGGAATGTCACGTTTTCAAGTCCTGGAAACAGCCTATTGTGTAAAAAACAAGGTAAAGCTGCGTACAATACACCAAATGATGGAACCCCTTCCCGAACCCTGCATATGCGGGAGCTATAGTGCACCAGATTGCCCTTTTTTTAAAAACCTTCAATCCTAATATATCCTACAAATCTCCCTTAAAAAATGTCTATGTTTCTAAGTTAATGGAACCACGCTCATTTATCCTCATTTTGCAACATACACACAAATTAGAACAAGAATAAATTTCAATTCAAAAAAAGTTTGAATTGGAAAGCGAAGCAATTATATCAACGTTGAATTACTTTGTAACAAGAGCATCACATTGTGGTAGGAGAATAAGAATTTGCTCATTAATATCATTGGAAAACTGAAATCGGGATTGTTTTTGACGGAAAGGAAGGTTAAAGTGAGATAGAAGCTAAAACAACAACTAACATTTCACCCATGTCAATATCTTGTACGAGAAGGATGTAACACATAGGAATCGATATAATAAGTAGAGTGAATTATGTGTTTTATTTGTATTCTTTTCGGTCATTTTTATAAGAGACAAATGAGTTAACTTAAATTGATGTATTTGGTTTATAATGTAGACCAAATACATCAATTTTGGTTGACACATTTATCTTTTATAAAAAGGATTGAAGAGAGTATTTATTCATGCTCGTGACTATAGAAAAATGCCTCTTTTAAAACTTGTGGTGCATCAACTTTTTATATGCTATTTTTTTTTAAACAATCTCTATGCTCTATTTTTCCATTTATATTATGTTTAAATACTTGGGGGTCAACCGCTATGCTATTTCCAGTTGACTAGATAGCTTCTAACACATTCTATTCAATCTATAGTTTGTTACATGTTAAGTTGTGAACCATTTTTTCGCTTCTATGTTATCAATATTGTTTGATATGTTTGTCCATCACTCATTATGTTATTGTTAAGTCAGCATGTTTGATAGCAAGGAAAATGGATTCCCAGTTCCTAATTTGGGATACTATTACATTCACACATTCATTGTATTGGTGATCATAGAATTCAAATTATTAAGTTTAACTTGTATTTAGAAAAAAATATTAGTCAATTTACTAGGTATGCAAATTTTGATTTTTCAACATCTTTTGATTGGTGAAAGATAATGAAGATTTGATTTTTTAATTTGGAGACTTGATACTTTTGGTGTTTATGTTTAAGTTGTTTGATGAGAGAAGAAAATGAGTTTTTTTCATAAATTTATGGATTTTTGTTGTTGTTAAAGTTATGAGTTTCAAATGTGACGTGGAAAAATACATCAACATTTTAATAGTGCACATCAACATGTCAAGAAATCTGAAGCAAATTGACAAATGAAGTACAGATAGGGTTTGCAACCATACCCACATTTTCATAATCAAACCTGAACCAAATCTACGCAATTGTGAACAAGTTAGATTTGGTTGAGTTGTCTAAAATAAAAATAATAATTTTGAAAGAAAAAATTATTATTTTTAAATGCATAGATAGAGCTCATAATTGTCTTGATAGAAATTAAGCTTAGAGAAATAAATACTGGTGGGTCAGATCCACGGATAAAAAACTTGAACCCAATATCGAAACCAAACTTTTGTAGCGGGTTTGACTCGTCAATGATTGAGTCGGTTTAAGTGACGGATCGACCCACACCTATAAATTGGGCAAATCCAAATTCGGAAAAGATACACTGTTGTCGCGTGTCTTAAATTCTTATCCATTTTCCGTTTCATTTCAACACTTTAACAAAACCAAACACGACCCTCAATTCCATTTCAATTTTCTTCAAACAATGCTTCTTCAAACAAGAAACTTTACAGCACCATCATGTTTTACACCAACAACAAAAACAAACACCAAAATCTCAACATACCCATCAAGTTCAATCTCATTTCGTAACACAAAATGTTCTGTCACTGTTTCAACCGAAAACAAAATCAAGAAACCGTTTCCAGCTGAAGTTTCTAGAACAATTATGGATTTAGCTAGGGTTGGAACACTTTCAACGTTAACCCAACAGGGTTATCCTCTTGGTGTTGGTGTTCGATTCGTTGTTGATTCTGAAGATGGTAACCCTTTTTTCTATTTCAATCATAATGCTATTCCCACCACTAATGATAACATTCACACCCCTTCTTCACTTCATGTCAAGGTATTCAAATTTTATGTTTTTTGAATGAATTATTAATGGAATGATTTGAATTGAGGTTTTTTGTTTGATGCATTGTATGTGTTTGTGTTTTTGTGTCAACCAGTTTTTGCAGTCTGGATTGAGGACTCCTCAGTGTACACTTCAAGGAACGCTCACGAAACCGCAGGATCCGGCTGTGATCAAGGTGAGTGAGTGGGGATTAATGTTAGTTAATTTTTAATTAAGTTCAATGATTTGTAATCAATTAGTATTAGTATAGGTCTTTTCAAATTGTGATCCTAATGAATCATCAATTAGATCACATTAGTTTTAATCAAGTGGTTTGGCTTAAGTGGTTAATGAAGTTCTAGTTAAGTTCATCGAATTGATCAGAGTACCTGAGTTTGATTCCTGGCTAGAACAATTTGTGGCCAATTTTTACCTGCCTCTTGACTCAACTATGGGTTACCAGAATCCTTTTTCTGGGAAACAGTAGAGTTAAGATGGGAATACAATCACATTAGCTCGTCTTGGACAATGCAGAGACTAGTTTAACTAACTCAAAATGACTAATGTGATTGATCATTTTCAATGTTGATATCTTTTTAGATTTTCGTTCTAAAATTAAGTTCAATTGGACAATGTTAGAATAATGTGAATTATTTTCAAATTAAGTTCAATGATCTGTAATCAGTTAGTATTAGTGAAGGTACATACCTAAGGTTTTTCAAACTGTGATTGTAATGAATCATCAGTTTAGTTTCTGAAATTGTTGGCATTAACAAAAATTTGACATGATCCATATAGTATATCACATTAGTTTGAAACAAGTAGTTCAACTCAAGTGGTTAATGAGCTTCAATTAAGGTTGAATAGAATAGAGTACCCAAGTTCAAACCCTAGTTGGAACAATCTTTGGCCAAACTTTTACTTACCTCTCGGCCGAACTCTAGACTACTAGAGCGGCAAAGCCTCTAAGACAAATATAACATTGCATTAGTTCATCTTGGACAAATGCAGTGACTAAATTGACTAACTCAAAATGGCTATAATGTGATTGAGGATTTTTAATTTTGGAGTCGTTTTAGAATTTTGTTAATAGAGAATTTCAAGGGATAAATTGGTCATTTATAATTGTGATGGTGAGTACATTATTATCAAAATTTATTGACAAATGGGATTGATGTTGACAAGTGTGTTATGAAGAACTAAAAATTCCTAACCTTGTGACCTCAACTGCAATTGCATACAGAAATTTATACATATACACTTATGTATTCTGTTTATGTTAGTTTAACCAAAGCTCTAATGCCACTCTGCAGCGGCTTGTTTCTTTGTGGAAGAAGAGGTTTGGAGAAGAAGTTAATCAAGATTTTATGTATGTTATTGCTGTAGATAGGGTGCTGCACTTGGATGACTTCCAGGAGGTAGGGACCTGACCCTTCATTTTTATTAAATCATATTTTAGCCTATACTACTAGTTTACTTATACTATTTGTAATAGGTTGCTTTGCTTGTTAACCTTGCAAGTCGTTTTATTATATAACTGTTTTCCAGGACGGTGTGTGGTTCACCTCATTAGACTACAAAAATGCTCAACCTGACCCCCTTCGAGAGTTTGCTGAGAATTTAGTCGCTGAAATTAACACCAATAATATGGAAGACATTACTCGCTTTTGTAATGTCTATGTTGATTTGGATTTCCAGGTACTTTTCCTGCATGTATCTACATAGCATGTCATAAACAACAACACTTTGTCCATTATTATTTCTGTTATCCTTTGATTTAACTGGTGCACCTGATGTATCTACGTAGCATTTGATTTATCGTTCATGTCTTGCTGTGACTGTGTTTATGCAGCATTTATAAAAATCACTTGCTGTATGTGACTGCTAAATAGAATCCTAACTTCAAAACAATATTGAGGACCGATAAGTTAGTTTTGCTATGTTAACTTCTAATTCTAATGTATTTGATTTCCTATTGTAGGTCACCGAAGCAAAGATGATATGGGTAGATCGTTTGGGTTTGGATATGCGCTTGTTTTCTCCTAACAACGGTTTATTCGAGGTTCGCATTCCTTTCCCTAGAGAAGTCACAGATGAAAAAGGTGCCAAGTCAACATTTAACTGTATGTCACAATTGGCTTGGGAGGTAGAAAGAAACTTCCATCCTCTGGATTTTGAGAAGGTTACAGAATTGAAACACATAAAGTCATGATACTCATGAGTTATACTTTTTTTGCACAACCACTTTCCAATTTCATCAAATATGCAAGGCGAAACTTTGTAATTTTCCAAGAATATGACCATTTTTACGATGTTTGTATTTTGTGACGATTCATTTGAGGCTTGATGTAGAGATTGATTTAAAGACTAAGCTTGACTAAGTTTTGCAAGGTAATTTTTGGTTTGTGTATAGTCTGTTGCAGGCCTCCTCCTGACTTTATTTGAAAGAAGTGAGTTGATGACAAGGTATTGAACTTGTTGACCCTTGTGCCTGAAATACTATATGAACCCTAGAGGAGGAAAGGGGGTGTAAATAGAGTTGTTTAGAAATTTTCTCAAATCGTTTCTTTTTAAAGAACAATTTCTAAATTGGATTGAAAAATGAAAAATTCTATCTATAATTGGATTAAGACCAACAATGAAATTCTATGGAGTAGTAGTTTCTAGTTATACAACGTGCACATAAACCTTAAAGTAAAATTGCCAATTCAATTATTTCAAAACTGATAACTAAATGTGCAAACTATGATGAATGCCATAATATTCAGTTTCTTTGGAGTGTTATCAAATAACTCCATAACATGTGTTTGGCAACTGTGTGCTCAAATAGTGCAAACTATGATGAATGCCATAATATTCAGTTTCTTTGGAGTGTTATCAAATAACTCCATAACATGTGTTTGGCAACTGTGTGCTCAAATAGGGAGGAGAATAGGCCAGGCCAACAAATAGGGGTCTTTATCAATTTAAGACAGCAGAGTCTAGTGGCAATTATTGCTATTCTGAACTTGCCAACAAACGCATACTTCGGCAATTCCAGATATTAGAGCCTAGTGGCAACTCTAGGGAGATACTAATACAAGGTGGAATTACTACTATTCTGAATTTTTTAAACATAGTAAAACAATGAGTGTGTGTGTGTATCTTTTATTCAGAATTGTCAAATGTGTCCAACCATTGACAAGCAGCACGCATCCCCTTGATCGTCCTAGCAGTCTTCAACCAACCTACAAACCTCACCAACTGACTAAGCTCACACGTTTCTGGAGCAATCCAAAACTTGCCATCCTCAGAACCTAGCTACAACACTTGAACCAACTCGTCAACCTCTTTGATAGTACAAGTTAGAACCTGCATATGTTTAATAAACTGGTTTATCATCATAAACTGGTTTATCATAAACTCGTCAATCCTCCTCTGTTGCACTTCAAAATCAACCATAATGAGCAGTGAGACACGTTTCTCTTCAAAATGGGAAGAAAGGAAGAGGGGTTGTGACAATGTGAAGGTAAAAAACAGGGAAGGCTTCAAGCAATTTAACTAATGTACTACTATTAGTGTGTGTGGTTCATACGAGTAATGCTCGCAAATTGTTACATGAGTAAATGACACTAATTTCCTTTAAGATGTTCAACTCATTATTTATCCTTGAAAGGAAGAACGGATGACAATTTTCATGACATTCGTTGTTCTAAATTAGAAAAATCTTAGGATTATAGTCCTATTATGAATATTTATGATCTTATTTTGTCAATCAACAAATGATGCTAGTTGTGATCATTGTTGCTTAGGATTAATTATTGTTTTGAACCATGTACCTGCATCTTGAATGCTATTATGTAATATTTTGCTTATGAATGAAAATGTACAATTATGGTTCAATTAATCATTGCAATTTTTTTTAAGATCTTAATATTAGTATTTCATACATGCCTAAATTGAGGAGGAGTTTTTGTTTATATAAATTATCAAATTTGATTATGGAATAAATTGAGGGGGAGTCTTTCATCCGATTCTGATGCATTGATTTAAGATCATAATCTAAAACACGACTCTTAAATCATTAAGTTTGTATCATAAAAAATGAAGAGATTGTTGAGAAAAATCACAAAATTTAGAACAAAGATCAATAATGATTCTCATGTATTTTGTTTTCTAACGAGTTTCTTTGAGTGTTTTGTAGAACATGATATTACAAATGCACAAATAATTTTTTATCAAATAAATAAACATGAATCTAAACTTCAAAATGTATTAAAAAGGACTTTAGGTTGAGGTTAGAAGCACCTCAGAAATAAAGCATGATTGTAGATTAAAATCAAGAGTTTAGAGGCACATAAAGGAATGATTAAAATTATTCAAAGTTAGGAATCAAAATTATATTAGAATGAAGAACAATACGAACTTCAGATTGTAGATTAGATAGATCAGAATTGGAGTTCATAATCACATCAAATTGAAGTTCAAAAGATCATATTAGAGATTAAGATTATACTTCAAATTGAGAAATTTAGAAAACACCAAGTCAAGATCAATGGAAACCACTTCATTTCATTTGTGAGTTAGAATATTGGATTGAGCATCAAAAGATGAAAATCAGCTCATAGCTAAAACTCTCACTATTGAAAGTAGCTTGGTTACCAAGACAAATGACAAATGAAACAACTAGTTTTCTTACTTGCTCACCAAGACAAACAAGGTCCCACCTTTTCTATATAAATGACATCATTCAAAGTGAAAAAGTTCACTAAACTAAATCAGATCATAACAGATCACAACATAGTTTTAAGACTATATTGAATCTCAAGTCCAAGATACCTTTAACAGAAGCAATATCAAATACACTGAAGCATAAACTATATCTTTGTAAAAAAGTTTTAAGTGTATTTTTAGACCAAATTCACTTTCTAAGAGAGATCAAATTGATCATTATAAGATCAAAAATCATAAACAACTTTCTATCTTAGTTGTATGAACATCACTAATCTTATTTAGGGTTGTAGGGACTAGACTAGCCATTTTTAGGTAAACCAAAATAGACTATCCTTTATCTCTTTATTTTGATAGTTTAGAAGCATACCACATACTTGCATACTCTTCTTTTTCTATTCATTTCGATACATACTTCATATTCACCAATCTCATTCACTTCTTAATTTGAAAACAAATCAAAAGTTTTAAAAAGGCACACTGATATTTTTACTTCATTACTTGCCAAGGTCTTTTTTAATGTATCACAAATATTTTTGCCTATATAATTGAATTTATTTGGTATACATTATCAACTTAAAAAATATTAACAAAAATTGTTAAATTTGTATATGAGACGTGATTAATTGCCATGTATAAATTGTTTTTTACTGAATTATATATCAATATTAAACTCTTTTTGATTAAATTCGTTAATGTGTTTCACATATTTTATATAAATTATTGTTGTTAATCCAATGTTCATAAAACTCATACAATAAAAATCATTCTTATATTTATTTCATACATTATTTAATTTAATTCACTTAGCTCAGACATTGTTTATGAATATGCAATTCATACAATTGTTTCACAAAAATCAATAATATTTTTTTATATTAAAATAACAATTAAATAATTATGATTATTATACAATAATCTAGTTGTTGCGGTCATGGTCATACAATGGTTATGAATTGTATATATGATCATTCAATTTCAATACAAATAAATTCAGACAATATTAATGAACTTAACAATTGCATGTCCATTCATTTCATTCTATTTGATCATAAAATTTGTTAAGACACAACATAAATTGCTATAAGGGTAATGCTAGCGATTGCTCCGAGGTTCTTGTTAATGAATCAAAATTAGAAATTATTCATGAAATTTATGTAGAAAAAAATTATTTTTTTGTTGTTTCAATGTGTTGAATGCACAATTTTTAAGGTAAAATTTCTATTTTTTTTTCTTCTTAAAAAGTACCCTAAGGACACTTGTTAGCATTTCCCTTGTTATAAATATTTATCATTGTGAATCATGAATAAACTAATTTACTATAGAAGAAAAATTAGTCTTCTTACTTTCCATTCTTTTATCGTTTAATTTTTTTCCTTCTTTTCACACAAGCTTTTTTGTTATAATTTAATTATTTTTATTTAATATTTGTATACAAAATTAATTCAATTTTATAAGTAGTGATATATTTTTCATGAAAAAATTGTGATATATTTGATAGGAAGGTAAAATTATAAATAAGACATAATATCTAGTAGGAATAAGTATTTCAAGTATGAAGTCAAAATTCAAACTGAGCTCGTACATTGTTTTGAACCAACAATATTTTCTCTTTTAACAATATTTTCACTTCACATAAACACCAAAAAGCATATAATCATTTGAGACTTCATCGTTCTTCTTTTTCTCTCCCTTCTTTTCTTTTGCTATTTCTTTTTCTTTATCTCTTTTACGACCATAAAGCCAATTTTTAGCCACATCATCTTTAAAAGTTACTGTTGTGAAGATTTTTGTATTATCGAGTTTCACTCGGTACCTACGAAAACTGAGGTTGTCCTCTTTAAGAGTAGTTTCGATCAAAAGTCGGTTCATTGTGTTGATATGAAATGAAGAGAGAAAAAAAGAAAAAGAATCAAGAAACGGAGATAGAAAGAGAGTGGGGTTTTGATTTTCTAAAGAAAGAAATGAAGAGAGAGAGGGGTTGGAAATTTGTAGGTGATTGGGATGATAGATATAACATGCGGAGAGAAATGAGAGAACAACCCTCATGATAGGGTTCACTTTTATTGATAAGAGTTCCTAAACCTTTTTATGGTGTACCTATTGTTGGAGTTGAAAATATAACATACCACAGTGCTAAATGTTTACTTGGTGATCACACTGGGTTTCTTCGTTTACTTGTACTAACTCATGATAAATAAAAATATGTGATGTTTTATTTATTTTCTGTTAATCATAATATCATTTTTGTAAAGGATAAGTTGATTTTAGAAATAACCATTTGTTTTTGCATAAAGAAAAAAAAGTTGATCAATATTTTATTATTAGTGATTTCTTAGAGTTTATCATGTACATTTGTATTTCTTAGAGGTATATCACTCAAAATTGAGCATAGGGAGATCTATGACTATATCACGTCTTGATAATGAAATTGTCTAATTGGATCAAAGCTTCTTAGCCTTAGGTGTGGCATAATTTGTGTAATGTTTCTTAGAACTATCTATTCATCTATATCTTGAGAAATATAACTACTAATTTCGTTATGTTGACTTAAGACTTAAAAGTATGCTCCTCTCAAGATTTCAGATTTAATTTTTTTTGGTGTCAAATTTGGTGGGCTAGTTTATCTTCTTATATCTACCTATGTAGTTTATTAACATTATCCCTTATGTTATTATATTTATGAAACATATAGATGTTTGACTTTGTTGTCTCCTTTTTTGGCAAAGACTCATAAATGAGATGATGAATGGTCCTTCCTCGATTCTTTACTATGCTTCCCACTTATTTCATTCAATGGTTATTTTGTTTAGATGATTACTCAATAGGTCCCTTAAATTATTCGCAGATGGAGGGATACAACCCGATCAGAGTTTACATACAATAAAAATTGTTCGTAAGTTACGATCGGATTGGTTGAGGGGCTGTGAGCAATCCAAAGGGTCTATTGAGCAACCATATTATTTTATGCTTGATAATTTGACCATGATACACGTGAAACTTTTAGATTTGGCTTCATTTCTACGTGAACATAACATAACATAGCATACCTGATTTGGTACATATGAAATTGTTCTTTATTTGGTGTTTGTTGTGAGGCATTTGATGCAAAGGAAAAATGTTAGTGGCATGTGGAGTCAAAAGTAAATATAATCGGCAGTCCATTAGGAATTTTCCTTGATGAATATGTAGATACTTCTATAATTTTTGTCAAAAAAAATGGAGATACTTCTCGTAGAAGTTAATTTTGACACTATTACATTTTAATTATACTTGTCACATTTAAGTTTTCTTTTCTATTAGTTTTAGATACTCACATCCCGTTAAAAAAAATAGGTACTCGCATGTCAGTTGATGTAATAATATAGTTTTTTTTTTGAAGGAATGTAATAATATAGTTTGGTTTGTAACATGATATCATATCTTTTATATACCACCTATTGATTTTGCATTTAGAGTTTATTTTACTTGATAGTATTATATAGAGAAATTTATGTCTTTTGGTGAAGAGATAATATTTTTTAGAAGAGTTTTGCCAATGACAATATGCAATGGTTTGGTATGGTGGAGAACGAAAGCCTCCCTCCATTCGCGAGTATGGGTTTGAATCCCATTAGACACAACTTATCACACGTCCACGCTCTTTAACCAAACACATGCAACCATTGCACTATTGAATCAAACTCTATCAGTGAATGTACTAAACAATTGCAAATTTTCAAATCAAGCATTTCACATTTTCGCTAAAAAGTCTCTTTTGTAACCATTGCAAATTTCCAAATTTATATTTTGGAAATTTCTCACACACATCTCATCCTAACCTCTTATCGAAGAGGAAAAAAAAGCTCATCCTGTGCTCTTTTGTCCTTCAACTTTAAATCATTGAAAAACTGAGTCATTGACTCATTGTTACGATACAAACCAGTCAATTAGATCCTTCATCGTGCAATTATATATTAAGGAAGGGACAAGAGTTACCAATCAATAGATGGTTATATAGTAATTGTGGATTAGTGTAATAACATACTAGAAAAGTTCTTCTCATAACTTGCCAAAAACTACCCTATAACATAAGTTTTTTTTAGAGATTTTTTTTTTGAAGGAAAGTTTTTTTTTTTTTTAGAGATATAACATAAGTTCTTATCATATAAATACTTGTCATCGCGATTTTCGGGTGTCAAATCATTAATCGGATTTGAACCTTTCGATCATTGATGTCTCTATTTTTTTTTGGGGAAGGTAAAATTGAGAAACCTTAGAAATCCTAAGTTCGGGGCTGATTCCATTACGGGAAGGTGTTAGGCACCCGCAATGGCTATAGTATCCTATAGGAACCGTTTTCTACGCTTTTATGCTTATACCTTGCTATTATTGCTACTTGTAAAAACAATTGATTTTAAGAATGAGGGGGGAGAAGATGGGGTTTTATTTTATTGGACTTGGAGAGATTTTGAATCTCTTGCCTACATACCCTTTTAAGGGATCAAAATTCCATGTAGTTCTCTTCCAAAATATTTTTGTGAGTTTGGTTCAATTTTTAGTTTTGAAAATGGTTTTGAAGAAAAAGGTGAGAGGCCGTAAAGGCTTGAGATTAGGAAACGAATGAGGTTGGTCAATTACTTACAAAAAGGTTTAAAGTTGGAAATTAGCACTAGTTTTGATTTTTTGATTAAGAAAATAAAAGGAAAATCCCTCGGAGTTTTGACTCCGAGGTTTGTTTGAAAAAGATTTGAAGTGATGGAAGTTATTTGTTTTTCAAAAGATTGATTTTTCTAAGTATCGCGTATCCTAAACATACACCTAGCGATGAACATACAACGTGTGTGCGTGTGTCGGTGCATGTGTCGGTGTACATCATTATAGTCCATAGTTTTTTTACATCGGGTCCTATTTTACATTCTATAGTCTTGCATGGAATTAAAGAAAATAAGCTAAACCTAAAACATTACATGAACCAATGGAAAATTGCATAAGGGTGACTAAAGGGAGAAAAACAAATGAGAGTGAAACAATGCTTGCAATGTGCATGGGACATAGAACAAAAGGTTAGTAATGAAATGAGAAATGATAGCATGAATAGCAATGCATAGTGGATGAAATTTATTAACAAAGCACTAAACTAATTGAAAAAATGAAATGAACATAACTAAAACATTAAGCAAAATGCAAGAGATCAAACACCAAAGAAAAATGATGCAAATGACACCAAACTAAAACCTAAAATCTACACCAAATCTCATGACCTATAACCTTTACCAAAACAGCACCCCTTTTCAAAGAAAACATTTCAAGAATCAAAGAGAAATTATGAGTCACACTTAACCCTAAAATCAACACATTTCAACAACAAATTATATTGCAAAATTAACAATTAAACTTGACCAAAGTGAAGCTTTCAACTAAACTTGCAAAGAGAGATCAACAAACTAAATGGTAGCAATATGGATTGTATGCAAACTTGTGAAATTATTGAGCACTTGAACTAGTGGACTAGGAATTAACTTGTAAAGCAAGAAATGATCCATTAAGTTGAAACCTAAAGAATTTATCAAATTAGGCATGCAAGAATGTAGAAATAACATGAATTCAGAGATGAACACATCACAAAAATCATGCATCAAGTATCAACTTCATAGAGCAAAAATTAGATCCAAAATAGCACAAGAAAATTCACAAAAATATCAAAACATATGAATCCAATAAAAATTAGCGCACATGTTTTTTTATTCATTTTAAAGTATGAAAACACCACCAAGCAATGAAAATATATCAAGAAACACATGGTAATTTTTAGGAATTTTTTTGAGAAAAAGAATTAAAGCACGCAGGTTCAAACAGCAAGAAAAAGGTGTAAATAGCAAGAAAAAAAAAAAAACTGAAAGAGAATCAAAAGCTTGTGGGTAAAAGGCCCAAACCCACAGATCTGATGGATCCGGATCAAACCAACACTCCAGGAGCGTTGGATTGATCCAGATCCATCAGGATCTTGATCAACGCTCAAGATTGAGGGAACATGGACCGGGTCCTGGGTTGACCCGACCCAAAACACATATAAAGGGGAAAAAACCCGTTTCCACTCATTCTTTCCATTCTCTTCTCCCTCTCTCTTGCGCCGTTTCTCTCTTCTACAAACCCTAAACCTAAACTGGCCTGAAACTACTTGAATCCGCTCCAACCTCCCTCAATCACCATGTTTCATCACTCTAAACTCAAGTCCGCTTCCAGAAACCTTGTGTGAAACGCAAATCGATGTGAATCTTGAAGAAATTTGTTTACGGTTCCATTGTTTTGGTTCGTTTTTTGCTTAAATCTTTTCTGAATGAAAAACTTTGTGAATTCATGGATCTACAGCGGTGTATATTCGTTGTAGATCGTAGAATTTTTACGTTCTTTTGAAAACGTTAGGGTTTCGTTGTTTTTTTGAATGAAAACCTTCAAACTTTCATGGATTCACATTGATTTGGCTGTGTTGATGCTTTTAAACAAGAAGGAGATGAGTTCACGCGTTTACCTGTGTTCTAACTGGAGATTCGAGCTGATATCTTCCAGAACTCTTTGAATCCGGTTCTGTTTGTTGGTTTCTAGCTTGGATCCGGGATTGAATCGGTAAACGTTTCTCCTTTCCCTTGACCGGTTCGGATTCTGCGAAATTTCCCTTTCTTCTTCGTCTCAATCTTCTCGCTGTGATCGTTCTGAATTCGTCGCCTCTGGTGATGAATTCAGTGCTTGAATTGCAGCGAACAAGGCTTAATGATGAAGATTCAAGCTTGAATCTCTGAGAGCTCGCGCTAATTCCATGGCTGTAGCTTGAATTTTTCTTTCTGGAAACGGTTAGGGTTTTTGTGTAGTGTTCTTGATGAATTTTGCTTTGATCCTAACTGCCAAGAGAGAGAAAGATTATTCTGTTTGTGAGTTGGCACTGATTGTGTATCTGATCCTGACACTGTACAGTACTGCGCCTTTTATAGGCTGCCATGTGTGCATCTGGGCCAATTGCATTGTGACACCTGGACTGCATTGCTTGCGTGGCAATTTGGACTGTTTCTGAAAGAAAGGACTAAACTGCAAAATAAAAGAATTTGGGACTGTTTCGCAAAATAATAAAAATGGGACTATTTTCAAAAGAGAAAAAAACTTGACTGTTTCTTAAAAGAATTGGGACAAATTTGCAAAAAACAAAATATTTGGATTGAAATGCAATTTTTTAAAAGATTTGGGCTAAAATGCAAAAAGTAATAAAATTGGATAAAAAATGTAATTTTGAAAATAACGTAAAGTGAAACGTTTAAAATTGACAAAACGGATTAAAACGAACAAACTACTAAAATGAGGTATTTTAAAATACCTCTCTGCCCAAAATTTGAATGATGTGAAAAGACTAAAATGCCCCTGGGGCAAAAAACGACTCAAACTGACTCAGATGCAAAACTAAAATGATTTTCAAACAGAATTTGATAAATGATTCATGCAAACAGATTGAAAAGGACTCAGGGACAAATTGCAGGGACAGAAAATGGGTTCCTTTGTAGGAAATGACCAAAATACCCTTCTGTATGATTTTATGCAAAACATTTAAAACTGAAGCAGTAACGTATGCAACTGAAGCACAGTAGAAAACACAGTGAATTTGACAGTATTAGAAAATAGTAAAGGAAATTGAATGAGTATTTTTAGGTCCAAAATGAGGGTATGACAGCTGCCCCTATTTAAGTTTCTTCGTTTGGAAAGTCAAGAGACGGAGTCTTTGGCTTGACGCGACGAAGATACTTAAATATCGACATTTGCACTGATTTTGGGCGTAAAAATACGTTTGTAAATGCTATGTATGCCATGCAACATTTGTGTTATGAATGCAAGACAAACTGAGGATTGAATTTAACAAAATATGTCGTATCCATTGCGGGATTGGTAGACATTGACAGAATAGCAAACAGCAGAGTATGTCGTATCCATTGCGGGACTGGTTGACATTGGCAGAATAGTAAAAGGAATATGTCGTATCCATTGCGGGACTGGTTGACATTGGCAGAATAGTAAAAGGAATATGTCGTATCCATTGCGGGACTGGTTGACATTGGCAGAATAGTAAAAGGAATATGTCGTATCCATTGCGGGACTGGTTGACATTGGCAGAATAGTAAAAGGAATATGTCGTATCCATTGCGGGACTGATTGACATTAACAGGATAGCAGATAACAAGACTCACTGGGGAGACTCGAAAGCAAATTTGACAGGTACAAGCTGTTCTTGGATGCGAACTAGCCACTTGACCGGGAATATTGACAACAAAGGGCGCAAGCTGCTCTTGTATTTGAGCTGGTTACTTGGCTGGAAGAACATATAGAAAGCACAAGCTGTTCTTGGAGATGAACTGGTTACTTGGTTGACGGGCAACAAAATAGAAAGCACGAGCTGTTCTTGGATCTGAACTGGTCACTCGGCGGATATCAAAAGGATAGGTACAAGCTGTTCTTGGATGCGAACTGGCCGCTTGACCGATAACAGAAACAAATTGACAGGCACAAGCTGTTCTTGGACGCGAACTAGCCACTTGGCCATTAACAAAAACAAATTGTATTTGAAAAGGGATTGAATTTGATAGACATAACTGCAGGAGCTTGAATTTGACAAGGGTGTTGACAAGACTGTTTGAATTTTGAAATTGACATGACGGTAGACATTTATTGTTGGCAGAAGAAATTTGAAGTTGACATGATTGATTTTGATTGAGATTAACATAGGAATTGAGAATGCAGATACGTATGGATAGCATAACAATTTTACCAAATGCATGAACATGTAAGATGCATGATTATGCATGTATGGATGCTCTGGAATGCATGATGATTGGCAATTTGTAGACACAATTTCGCAGAGACAGACAAAACATTGGAACATTGGGCACGTAATGGCTCGCACTCGGACATATACTTGCAAAAGTTCCTCTTCTGGGGATGCCGTCGCTTGAAGATGCGTCGAGACCATCGTTGAAGGCAGGAAGTTGTAAAACGGTTTGAATGGTATTGCTGCTTGTTGGAACAGTCACGTAAGTGCTTTGGATATCGCATCTGTGGTCAATGCTTTTGCATGTTTGTTTTGTTTTTTTTTTATTATTTCTTTTCATTTTTCATTGTTTCTTTCATCATCCCATTTTTGCCTGGATCGCCCTTTCGGGTTTTCGATCCACCGGGGAACAATTTTTTTCACATGCCCCTGTTTTTGCCTGAATTGCCTTTAAAGGTTGTCAATCCATCGGGGTGCTCATTTTTGCCTAAGCCGCCCTTTCGGGTTTTCGACTTAGCGAGCATATTCATTTTTTGCTTTTCATTCTGTTTTTTCATTCTTGCCATTGACCACAGACCGTCACTGGGAGGAAGGCTGCTAGTAACTTGAATTGGAACTGATATCAATGTAGACTTGTTCATGCATGTTCATTTGAATGTACCTAGCTGTTCAGACTTGTTTTCAAAATACTCAAAAAGGTTTTCAGTTTTCAGAATGTTTATTCCAGACATGCATCATTATTAACATAGAAGAAATCATTTGTACAAAGTTTTGAAAATAGAACGGAAAATGAGTGCCAAACAAAAGCATAGGCTCAAATCGATGTATAAGGGTGGTAGTCGGCCAAAAGCGTGACTCCACGGATTTACAAATCTTGGAAAATGGTAATTTTATTGGTTGGTGGTACATTGAACACAGTAACTGCTACGACATCTGAAACTCTTGAATCCACAGGCGTTGGAACCTCGGATGAGAACAGTCAAACATCAATTGTAAAAATCCCAAGGGGAATAGTAACTTGCCAGATATAGTCAATTGTCTTTTCATTTCAATCTCATTTTTGCATGAACCGCCCTTTCGGGTTTTCGGCTCATCGAGACACTCATTTTTGCCTGAGTTACATGTAGTCTCAGCGAGCTTTTTACATTTTGTTTCTTGTCCCTTATTTTGCCTGGATCGCCCTTTCGGGTTTTCGATCCACCGGGAAGCGCATTTTTGCCTAGGCCGCCCTTTCGGGTTTTCGACCTACCACGCTGTTCTTTTCATATCTAGACAAAGTATTTCTTGACTATATCGGCATTCACAGGATTCGGGAGTTCTACACCATCCATGTGAGTGAGAATCAGAGCCCCGCCAGAGAAAGCCTTCTTGACAACATAAGGTCCCTCATAGTTAGGCGTCCATTTGCCCCTTGGGTCGGGTTGCTGACTCATTCTTCTTTTCAACACGAGTTCGCCCTCCTTGAACATCCGAGGACGGACTTTCTTGTCAAAAGCGGCTTTCATCCTTGTCTGATACATCCGACCATGAGCCAAAGCGTCCAGTCGTCTTTCCTCAATCAAATTCAACTGGTCGTACCGACTCTGGCACCATTCAGCCTCAGACAACTTGGCTTCCATAATCACACGGAGAGACGGAATCTCCACTTCCAAAGGGAGGACTGCTTCCATACCGTATACAAGAGAAAAAGGCGTTGCCCCGGTTGAACTACGTACTGTAGTGCGGTAGCCGTGTAGAGCGTAGGGCAACATCTCATGCCAGTCTTTGTACGTTGTTACCATCTTTTGCACAATCTTCTTAATGTTCTTATTAGCGGCCTCAACTGCACCATTCATCTGAGGTCTGTAAGGAGAGGAGTTGTGGTGCTCTATCTTGAATTTTTCACATAAGGCCTGCACCATGTCATTGTTCAAGTTGGTACCGTTGTCAGTGATGATCTTGCTAGGGACGCCGTACCGACAGATGATATTGTTTTTGATGAATTTGACTACCACTTGCTTAGTCACGTTGGCATAGGATGCAGCTTCGACCCATTTGGTGAAATAATCGATTGCTACCAGGATAAAACGATGACCGTTTGAAGCCTTCGGTTCGATTCTTCCAATCACATCAATGCCCCACATAGAGAAAGGCCACGGAGAAGACATAACATTGAGGGCGTGCGGAGGCACATGGATCTTATCAGCGTATACTTGACATTTGTGGCACTTCCTGGCATATTGATAGCAGTCGCGCTCCATGGTAATCCAGTAGTAACCAGCTCTCAACAGCTTTCTAGACATGACATGCCCCGACGCGTGGGTCCCGAAGGTGCCATCGTGCACATCGTGCATTAGCTGTTCTGCTTCACATTCATCCACACATCTTAACAACACCATATCGAAATTCCTCTTGTACAGGACATCTCCATCCAGCAGGAACTTGCTAGCCAACCTGCGCAACGTCTTCTTGTCTTTGTTGGAAGCACCTGGTGGATACTCACGGCTTTGCAAAAAGTGTTTGATACCACAATACCAGGGTTTGTTGTCAACCTTGTCTGAATCTGTTTGTACAGACGCCTCGCATAGTCACGGTAAGGGATCAGATTAGCATGATGGGTCTCCCATTCTCCTTTTATCTGGTTGATGACTAATGCGGAGTCTCCATAGATGTCCAGACACTTAATTCTCATATCAATGGCTTCTTCAATTCCCAGGATGCATGCTTCATACTCGGCCACATTGTTAGTGCATTCAAACACAATCCGGGCTGTGAAAGGGATGTGGTGCCCCTGCGGAGCCACGATTACTGCGCCAATTCCTCGGCCATAGGCATTAACAGCACCATCAAAAACCAATCCCCACTTGCTACCGGGGTCCGGACCTTCACCGATCAGTGGTTCTTCACAATCTCTTGACTTTAAAAACATGACCTCTTCGTCGGGGAAATCGAACTTCAATGGTTGATAATCATCAAGTGGTTGGCAAGCCAGATGGTCGGCCAGAATACTCCCTCTAATGGCTTTCTGAGCTTTAAACACAATATCATACTCTGACAGCAACATTTGCCAACGTGCAATTTTTCCAGTAACAGCTGGTTTCTCAAAGATGTACTTGATTGGATCCATGCGGGATATCAACCAAGTCGTATGATTCATCAAGTAATGACGCAAGCGTTTGGCAGCCCAAGCCAAGGCACAACAGGTTTTCTCGAGCATTGTATACCGAGTCTCGCAATCGGTGAATTTCTTGCTCAAATAATAGATTGCATGCTCTTTCTTTCCAGTTTCATCCTGCTGACCGAGCACACATCCCATGGACTCGTCCAACACTGACAGATACATAATCAAAGGCCTTCCCTCCACCGGCGGAACGAGGATAGAAGGCTCTAACAAATAATTCTTGATGTTGTCGAAGGCTTCTTGGCACTCGTCATTCCATACCACCGGTTGGTCCTTCCTGAGCAACTTGAAAATCGGCCCGCAGGTTGCAGTCATGTGGGATATAAATCTGGAAATATAGTTCAAACGCCCGAGGAACCCTCTGACCTGCTTCTCCGTCTGCGGGGCCGGCATCTCGCGGATGGCCCGGACCTTGTCTGGATCTACTTCAATGCCTTTTTGGCTGACAATGAAGCCTAACAACTTCCCAGACCTAACACCGAATGTACACTTGTTTGGGTTCAGCCGGAGCTTGTACTTCCTCAACCTTTCAAACATTTTAGCCAAGTATTCGACGTGTTGTTCTTCATCGCTCGACTTGACAATCATGTCATCTACATACACCTCAACCTCCTTGTGGATCATGTCATGGAACAAAGTGGTCATCCCCCTTTGGTAGGTAGCACCAGCATTGATTAGACCGAACGGCATTGCTTTACAACAGAAAGTCCCCCACGGAGTGATGAACGACGTCTTCTCCCTGTCCTTGGGTGACATTTTGATTTGGTTATAGCCCGAGAAACCGTCCATGAAGGAGAACACCTTGCACTGGGCAGTATTGTCAACGAGCACATCAATGTGAGGCAGTGGAAAATTGTCTTTCAAGCTTGCCCTATTCAAATCTCTGTAGTCAACACACATTCGAACCTTACCATCTTTCTTCGGTACTGGCACGATGTTAGCAACCCACTCAGGATACTCAACTGTCATGAGAAAACCCGCATCAATCTGTTTCTGCACTTCTGCTTTGATCTTCAGAGCCATGTCCGGCCGAGTCCGTCTCAACTTTTGCCTGACAGGAGGACAGTCTGGCTTTGTCGGTATCCGATGTTCCACAATCTGAGGGTCCAAACCTGGCATGTCTTCATACGACCATGCAAAAATGTCTGAATACTCGCGGAGAAGCTGAAAGATCCTTTTCTTGACCCCTTCCTCCAATGCGGCACCGACTTTGATCTCTCTTTTGTTATCCTCAGTACCCAAGTTGATTAGCTCGATCTCTTCCTGGTGAGGCCGAATGGTTTTCTCTTCTTGCTCAAGCAATCGGGCAATCTCATCTGGTATGTCATCATTATCCTCATCTTCGGTCTCGAATACCGGGGATTCAACAGTTTGGAGAAGCATAGAATTACTGTGTTCAACGGGCTTATTGTGGTTCGATCTGCGTGACATGATTTGGATGATTTTTTTAGAAAATGGTTTTCATGCAGACCTTTAAAATTAATAAAAAAATGCAGACGTTTTGGTTTTTCTCTGGCATTACCATTATTTCCAAGGGAAAAGCATTAAAGAAAGAAAAAGAGTCGTGAAAGAAACGACGTCTTTTATTGATAATGGTGATGTCGGAACAAACATGCCCTTTACAAAAGAGTCACTTCCGCCTCGGGCCAGGCGGAAGGATTGTTATTTTGGAAATAAAGCCTAAACAGCAAGACATATTACTTAGAATCATGCACAAACACAGGGAGATTGATAACGTTCCAGTTCTTTGCAACGCCTCCTGGTATCACAAATGTGGGTCTGACCCCTCTTTCAGCAGCACCATCAAGAATTGCATTGGTAAATCCAGCACTACGGAATGTTCCAGTTGATACACCCAACGTCGGAGAGAAACCGAGACCCTCTTTGTGCTTGTTGTCCTGCAGCTGTATCAATTGGCCCCAACCAGCGGCCTGACCCTTCAGAACGGCTCTCTGCGCATCCTTAAATGAAGCCATGGCAGCACTAGCTCTCTTGGGCTCCTCGCCTTCGATGGTCAAACCCTGGAATGCGGTTCCTTCGGCAGACTTAGCTTCGATACAAGAGAAGGATGATAACTGACTGACCAGATAAGCTTCTTCTCCATGCACTGTCACAAGTTTACCATTCTTTACGAACTTTAGCTTCTGATGGAGGGTAGAAGTGACTGCCCCAGCCTCGTGTATCCACGGTCTCCCGAGCAAGCAGCTGTAAGAGGCATCTATGTCCATAACCTGGAAGGTAATCATGAATGTTTCAGGACCAATAGTCATGGGGAGATCTACTTCTCCGAGCACAGTTTTACGGGAACCATCGAAAGCCTTGACTAAGAAAGTACTCCTTCTCAAGGGAACTCCTCGGCAGCTTAACTGATCCAAAGTCGACTTAGGCATCACATTCAACGACGACCCAGTGTCCACCAACACATTGGACAACATATCTGTTTTGCAGTTCATGGAAATGTGCAGGGCCAAGTTGTGGTGCTTTCCTGCCTCTGGAAGTTCGTCTTCACCAAACCAAAGGTTACTGCAAGCAGTGATGTTAGCCACTATTCCACCAAATTGTTCCTCTGTAACTTCGTGGTCAACATAGGCTTGTTCCAATACTTTCAACAACACATTCCTGTGAGCCTCTGAACTGAGGAGTAGGGCCAAGATGGATATCTTCGAGGGAGTCTGTAGCAGTTGATCAGTGATCTTATAATCGCTCTTCTTGATTATTCTCAAAATTTCATCCAGATTGGAATCATCAATGGGTTGGCCTGGACGGCTGGTACTTTCAACAACAGCAGGGATTGTCAACGGAGTAGTCTCATTAGCAGGAGTTGTAACTTGCACATCGTCTTTATTCTGAAACAAAAGTGGTCGGACCTTGCCGCTCCTCAAAGCTGTCACTTCAGCGATACTGCCTACTGTGCTTGAGGACACCAAAGGTACTTCTTTCCCGTTTTCCAACATAGTTGCACTGTACTTGTACGGGACGGCTTTTGTAGAAGTATATGGTACTGGACCTGGTAACCGTATGACCAACGGCTCAACATCCCTCTGGACGGGTGCGCTCCTGACTGGGGTATCATGAAAGATCGGCACTATCATACAAACATCACTGGTAGTCAAGTAGTTGTCATTCATCAATCTTTGGACATCAGTCTGAACTATGCTGCAGCCCATGGGGTTCTGAAGGCATTCACAGCAGGCGGCGTGGTCGTGGCTAAACAAGGAAGCTTGGCACAGCTTGATATGTAGTGGCACCAAGGGTGTAGCAACATTACTGACACTGAGACGAGGGATTTCTTCACAGACTTCGATCATATTTACAGCGGCATGGTTGGGGAGTGGATTGTCGAGTACGTGCGGGACATTGTTTTCAAAGGACAGCTTTCCCTGGTCGATCAACTTCTTTACAATGTATTTCAGAGCGTAGCATCCTTCCACGTCATGACCTAGGGCGCCTTGGTGGAAATCACATCTGAGATCGGAGCGGAACCTGGGAGGCAATGGGTTTGGCGGAGGCTTGCCGGGCCTAGTGGTGCAATACCCCTTGTGTAACAGAGTCAGGAGTAGTTCAGCATACGCCATTGGGATCGGCGGGAAAGATGGTCTAGATTGCGGACCTTGTTGTTGCTGTTGCTGGGCTAATGGTTGTTGTTGCATCTGTTGGGCGATGGCATTAACAGGGACCTGAGGCTGGCCCGGTAGTGGAGGGTATTGATGGTAGAACGGCGGATAGAACGGGTGCTGGGCATACTGTAGGTACTGATACGGCTGAGGCAATTGTGCAGCATTGACAGGAGCGGCAGTGGCAGATTGATTGGTTCCGGCGGACACCATCCCAACCTCTGATTCCTTTTTCTTATGGTGACCGTTGCCGTACTTCTTCGGTGCATTCGAAGATTCGCCCTTCTCAAACACGATAATCCCTTCTCGGACGGCTTCCTCCAAGCGAGTACCCATAGTGACCATCTCAGAGAAGTTACTTGGGGCAGCAATGATCATTCTCTCAACATAATCTTTCTTCAAGGTCTTCAAGAATGTTTGAGTCATCTCTTCCTCGTCCAAAGCGGGTGTGATACGGGCGGCTGCCCCTCTCCACCTCTGTGCGTATTCGCGAAAGCTTTCGTCCTTCTTCTGAGAAAGAGATCGGAGGAACTCTCTATTCGGCTTGAGCCTGGTGTTAAACCCATAGTGGTTCTTGAAAGCAGTAGCTAGATCATCAAAAGTGTGGATATCATCCTTGCTCAAACCGGTATACCACTCCGCGGCATCTTCCATTAGACTGTCCTGGAAGCAGTGGATCATCAGTGAATCATTGTCTGCATGGTTAGCCATCTTCCGGACGTATTTGATAATATGGTTCTGGGGGCAAGTCAGCCCGTTGTAGCGGTCAAAATCCGGGACCTTGAATTTCTTGGGAACATCTACCCTTGGCACCAAACAAAGATCGTGGGTTCGGACGAGGTCACTGCTCCCACGGTTGGCCTTGATCTCGCGACGGAGTTCCCTGGCAAGTTCTTCCATTTTTTCTTCCATAGTTCCCAACACAGAGGTTTTTCCACGGTGATCATCAGCATTGGCGCCCTGAGGCGTAGGGTGCACAGTCGGCACTGTGAAGACTGTTGACTGAGGCAAGGTAGTATGAAGAGATGTGAAATCTGGTGGTGGTGTCTGACCAACATTAGCGGCAGCTGACGTCGCGGTTCCTGAAACACCGGCTGCAGTATTGGGAGCAAAATAAGGCGGGAGTCCATACGGGAATCCTCTTGGCATGGTGAAACGGTTATCAAGAGTTGATATCGGAATTGCCTCGGTGGCCTCTGGAGCAGACGAGGCTGGCTGTTCTTGAGCGGCTAACAGAGCGGTCATGGCATCGAGAGTTTTGGCTAACTCTTCTCTCACGGAGGCTAGTTCAGCACGAAGCAGTGCATTCTCTTCTTCCATAGCTACTTGATTTCTCCTTCTGTACTGTCTGGTCTGATGTACTCTGGTAGGCTGATCAGTCCTTCGAGCACGAGCCACTTTTCACTCTGCGGCAGAAGAACCAGGAGGCAATGAGCACTTGGAAGTTTTTTGTGACCAATGAATGATGCATATGATGCATGATATGCAAATGCGGATGTAAAGATGACTCTTTTATTATCAAAGGGTTTTTTAGACAGATTAGAATTCTTTGCAAACATTTTTGGACTAACAAATTGTTTTGATACACTGAGCCAAGGGAGTAGGCTTCTGAAACATAAGCTGAACAAACAACAAAACAACAATCATATCATCCAGAACTAAGGAGTAACTGGGTAGTATTCGGAATCTGAGTCTGAAGCTGAACCACAATAACTGGCAAAGAAATCTCGACGACCTCTGACTCTCCTGGAGTCTCTCCTCAATAGATCATCCTTCTCCTCAAGCTCTTTCCTAACTCTGGCTAATTCTTTCTTCAGCATTCGGTTCTCATGATCCTTCTGCTCGTCTCTGCCATCCAAAGTCATGATCAGGTTCTCAGCCTCACCGTAACGGGCTTTCCATGCTCGCTTCTCCTCACTCTCCATAGCTAGATGCTCCTGATACATCTCCTGAGTCGCGGGGAGCAACGGTAGAGGTCTAGACGAAGTAGCTGCAGATACATGTCTCATAGCAGGGTAAGGCATGCCAATCTCCTCAGCTCGGTCGATCACCCACCGCATATAGGCCTCATGAGCAATACCGGATCTCACACCCAAATGCTTCACATCTTTCCTTCGAATCTTAGACCAAGCGTCTGTAAAAGCTTTCCTTTGCCCGGTGGGGGCATTGGAATAGTAAAAGAATTCCTGAGACGTAGCAAGGTTGATGGGCTTCGCTCTCATAGGAAAACCAAACTGCCTCATAGCTAACTCGGGATTGTAGTTGATTCCTCCCCGGGTACCGAGAAGAGGTACATTGAGGAAATCCCCACAACCGATGATAATCTCCTTGACGCGAGCTGCTGGAGTGATCCAAACCACTTCATCGGGAGTAAGAGCCATAATCCGCTGTGAATAAGACCAATTCTCCGGGTTGGCATGGAAAGAACTCGGGAGGTGAGAAATAAACCACCTATAAAGAAGAGATATGCAGCAGAGAATAAATCCACGACCTTTGAGAGTTCGATCATGAATAGCATGGTATGTGTCAGCTAACAAAGTAGGAACCGGATTCCTGGAATGGAAGATCTCAATAGCATTCATGTCCACGAAGTTGTCAAGATTCGGAAAAAGAACGAGCCCATAGATGAGTAATGCAAGAATAGCCTCTAGAGTGTCCTGACAAGTAGACTCGAGATTAGCCCGCTCAAGTAAGTACTTTGAAGTGAAGCCCTGAATGTGAGATTTCGTGATAAGATTCTTAGACACCTCGGAAGTCTTGAGATAAAGATCTTTAGCAATAACCAGAGGAGTAAGAGAAGTCCCCAGGCCTGTGAATGGTACCCTCTCAGCTATAGGTAGACCCAATAAACAAGAATAAGCCTCAAGTGTAGGAACCAATTGAAAATCCGGGAAAGTGAAGCAACGGAAAACTGGGTCATAGAATTGCACCAGAGTGTGCACCAGCTTCTCTTCTACATTAGTCCGGAGAATACTAAGCAAACCACCGTATCGGAGACGAAACCCAACCGGATTCTTAACTTTGAGTGCCAACTCCCTTAGGCTAGCCAAATCAACTTCTTTGAACTTGTAAGACTTAGTCCTCTTCATGCCTGATTACATTTGCAAAGAATTTTAGTTTGTCTATACCCTTTGATGAATGCATGTAGAAAATTTATGCATGAATGCATGTATGCATGATTTAAATAAGGAAAGCACGGTGGGCTAAAGTAACAAGTGGACGCGGCGTCCGGTGAAACTAAGGCTTTGGATAATAGTGACCAAGGTTCTACAAAGTTCCCAAACCACAACCTCTCTTGCGTATATCATGGTAGTACGAAGCAACGCTCGTCCATGATTATCCGTAAGAAGGTTTAGTTTGGGTGTAGTATCGCGTGACGACTAAATTTCGAGGCAACGCTCGGTTTAGCCACCGCACTACGTCCTAAGAAAGGCCAAGGATGGGTTTGGTAACTACGGTCCATAGCCTTCATCGGTCAATTAGAAGTAAAGTGCCTAAGCATGACAACACACGCCGACAACATCACCTCCAAAATGCCTCAGCTATGTGAGATTGATCGCGTAATCCAATGCACGAGGCAACCCCCGGAATGGATTGTCGATTATATCTCCCCTAATCTTAAGTTCACTCAGCCCGGGTATAGGGCTTTTGATATTCTCACCCCACACGTACACAAGAAAGTCTTACATGAAATAATAAAGCAAAGTGTAAATAAAAAGCGTGAAAAAAAACTAGGCGTAGCCCTAAGACTCCCCAGTGAAGTCGCCATTTCTGTCATCGCGATTTTCGGGTGTCAAATCATTAATCGGATTTGAACCTTTCGATCATTGATGTCTCTATTTTTTTTTGGGGAAGGTAAAATTGAGAAACCTTAGAAATCCTAAGTTCGGGGCTGATTCCATTACGGGAAGGTGTTAGGCACCCGCAATGGCTATAGTATCCTATAGGAACCGTTTTCTACGCTTTTATGCTTATACCTTGCTATTATTGCTACTTGTAAAAACAATTGATTTTAAGAATGAGGGGGGAGAAGATGGGGTTTTATTTTATTGGACTTGGAGAGATTTTGAATCTCTTGCCTACATACCCTTTTAAGGGATCAAAATTCCATGTAGTTCTCTTCCAAAATATTTTTGTGAGTTTGGTTCAATTTTTAGTTTTGAAAATGGTTTTGAAGAAAAAGGTGAGAGGCCGTAAAGGCTTGAGATTAGGAAACGAATGAGGTTGGTCAATTACTTACAAAAAGGTTTAAAGTTGGAAATTAGCACTAGTTTTGATTTTTTGATTAAGAAAATAAAAGGAAAATCCCTCGGAGTTTTGACTCCGAGGTTTGTTTGAAAAAGATTTGAAGTGATGGAAGTTATTTGTTTTTCAAAAGATTGATTTTTCTAAGTATCGCGTATCCTAAACATACACCTAGCGATGAACATACAACGTGTGTGCGTGTGTCGGTGCATGTGTCGGTGTACATCATTATAGTCCATAGTTTTTTTACATCGGGTCCTATTTTACATTCTATAGTCTTGCATGGAATTAAAGAAAATAAGCTAAACCTAAAACATTACATGAACCAATGGAAAATTGCATAAGGGTGACTAAAGGGAGAAAAACAAATGAGAGTGAAACAATGCTTGCAATGTGCATGGGACATAGAACAAAAGGTTAGTAATGAAATGAGAAATGATAGCATGAATAGCAATGCATAGTGGATGAAATTTATTAACAAAGCACTAAACTAATTGAAAAAATGAAATGAACATAACTAAAACATTAAGCAAAATGCAAGAGATCAAACACCAAAGAAAAATGATGCAAATGACACCAAACTAAAACCTAAAATCTACACCAAATCTCATGACCTATAACCTTTACCAAAACAGCACCCCTTTTCAAAGAAAACATTTCAAGAATCAAAGAGAAATTATGAGTCACACTTAACCCTAAAATCAACACATTTCAACAACAAATTATATTGCAAAATTAACAATTAAACTTGACCAAAGTGAAGCTTTCAACTAAACTTGCAAAGAGAGATCAACAAACTAAATGGTAGCAATATGGATTGTATGCAAACTTGTGAAATTATTGAGCACTTGAACTAGTGGACTAGGAATTAACTTGTAAAGCAAGAAATGATCCATTAAGTTGAAACCTAAAGAATTTATCAAATTAGGCATGCAAGAATGTAGAAATAACATGAATTCAGAGATGAACACATCACAAAAATCATGCATCAAGTATCAACTTCATAGAGCAAAAATTAGATCCAAAATAGCACAAGAAAATTCACAAAAATATCAAAACATATGAATCCAATAAAAATTAGCGCACATGTTTTTTTATTCATTTTAAAGTATGAAAACACCACCAAGCAATGAAAATATATCAAGAAACACATGGTAATTTTTAGGAATTTTTTTGAGAAAAAGAATTAAAGCACGCAGGTTCAAACAGCAAGAAAAAGGTGTAAATAGCAAGAAAAAAAAAAAAACTGAAAGAGAATCAAAAGCTTGTGGGTAAAAGGCCCAAACCCACAGATCTGATGGATCCGGATCAAACCAACACTCCAGGAGCGTTGGATTGATCCAGATCCATCAGGATCTTGATCAACGCTCAAGATTGAGGGAACATGGACCGGGTCCTGGGTTGACCCGACCCAAAACACATATAAAGGGGAAAAAACCCGTTTCCACTCATTCTTTCCATTCTCTTCTCCCTCTCTCTTGCGCCGTTTCTCTCTTCTACAAACCCTAAACCTAAACTGGCCTGAAACTACTTGAATCCGCTCCAACCTCCCTCAATCACCATGTTTCATCACTCTAAACTCAAGTCCGCTTCCAGAAACCTTGTGTGAAACGCAAATCGATGTGAATCTTGAAGAAATTTGTTTACGGTTCCATTGTTTTGGTTCGTTTTTTGCTTAAATCTTTTCTGAATGAAAAACTTTGTGAATTCATGGATCTACAGCGGTGTATATTCGTTGTAGATCGTAGAATTTTTACGTTCTTTTGAAAACGTTAGGGTTTCGTTGTTTTTTTGAATGAAAACCTTCAAACTTTCATGGATTCACATTGATTTGGCTGTGTTGATGCTTTTAAACAAGAAGGAGATGAGTTCACGCGTTTACCTGTGTTCTAACTGGAGATTCGAGCTGATATCTTCCAGAACTCTTTGAATCCGGTTCTGTTTGTTGGTTTCTAGCTTGGATCCGGGATTGAATCGGTAAACGTTTCTCCTTTCCCTTGACCGGTTCGGATTCTGCGAAATTTCCCTTTCTTCTTCGTCTCAATCTTCTCGCTGTGATCGTTCTGAATTCGTCGCCTCTGGTGATGAATTCAGTGCTTGAATTGCAGCGAACAAGGCTTAATGATGAAGATTCAAGCTTGAATCTCTGAGAGCTCGCGCTAATTCCATGGCTGTAGCTTGAATTTTTCTTTCTGGAAACGGTTAGGGTTTTTGTGTAGTGTTCTTGATGAATTTTGCTTTGATCCTAACTGCCAAGAGAGAGAAAGATTATTCTGTTTGTGAGTTGGCACTGATTGTGTATCTGATCCTGACACTGTACAGTACTGCGCCTTTTATAGGCTGCCATGTGTGCATCTGGGCCAATTGCATTGTGACACCTGGACTGCATTGCTTGCGTGGCAATTTGGACTGTTTCTGAAAGAAAGGACTAAACTGCAAAATAAAAGAATTTGGGACTGTTTCGCAAAATAATAAAAATGGGACTATTTTCAAAAGAGAAAAAAACTTGACTGTTTCTTAAAAGAATTGGGACAAATTTGCAAAAAACAAAATATTTGGATTGAAATGCAATTTTTTAAAAGATTTGGGCTAAAATGCAAAAAGTAATAAAATTGGATAAAAAATGTAATTTTGAAAATAACGTAAAGTGAAACGTTTAAAATTGACAAAACGGATTAAAACGAACAAACTACTAAAATGAGGTATTTTAAAATACCTCTCTGCCCAAAATTTGAATGATGTGAAAAGACTAAAATGCCCCTGGGGCAAAAAACGACTCAAACTGACTCAGATGCAAAACTAAAATGATTTTCAAACAGAATTTGATAAATGATTCATGCAAACAGATTGAAAAGGACTCAGGGACAAATTGCAGGGACAGAAAATGGGTTCCTTTGTAGGAAATGACCAAAATACCCTTCTGTATGATTTTATGCAAAACATTTAAAACTGAAGCAGTAACGTATGCAACTGAAGCACAGTAGAAAACACAGTGAATTTGACAGTATTAGAAAATAGTAAAGGAAATTGAATGAGTATTTTTAGGTCCAAAATGAGGGTATGACAATACTGAAGTATAAAATATTTCTATAATAGAAAAAGATAACAGAGTCAAAATGTTGTCATATACGCTAGAAGTTAGTATTTTCATAAGCCAGCTTAAAAAATTTATAGACATATCATAAACTATTTTTATAAGCTCTTTCAAACAATCTCGCAGGTGCTTCAAGCAAGTCTATCGAAATAGACTCCAACACTTTTAGCTAGTTGATGGAAAAGGTTAGATAATGTTAGCATTTGTAGTGTAAATATTTGATAATTAGTGTTTGTTTCATTTGAGGGTCAAAAAAGAAAATGAAAGCAAACAAATAAACTTCAAAACTTACTGAATTGAGTAAAGAGATAATCAATAACACAAAGAAAAGATAAATTCTTGTTTGAACTAAGCACTAGATGAATCACTTTTTATCTAAAAAAAAGCAGACACTTCACTGACAATAAGGAAATTTTTTGGAATACATAAATTATTGTTGTTTAGGCTAAATGATACTACTATGTGGCCTTTTCTGTCAGACTAAATTTGTCATAATATATGCCACATACATTAGAAATGTCATGACAATCTTTTACATTTGGAGAATCTATTATTTAAGATCTCCATGATTTGTATGAAATTAAAAATCAATTCAAATGTTATTATTCCAAAGAATGCAGAGATTTTTAATGTGTAAAACTCCACACCAGTTCAAAGTTAGATTACAAAAATGAAAATATGGTAGAGGAACAGAATGACATCCCAACATGAAACTATTCTTATAATATACTAAACATTCATGCAAAACTTCATTCAAAATTTTGAGTGATACTCATAAGTTGACTTAAAGTAGATACCAAAAGTGGTGTGATACACATATTTTGAATGATACACATAAATTTTCGAGCTACTAAGACGAAATGTTGAAATATTTATGACAGTAAAAAACATATTTAACCTTGCTACTCAAACATATTTTCGAATGACGCAAGGCGTGTTTCTTCACTTTGCTACTCAAACGATGACTAGGTGGAGCTATTATCTTTCTCAATGAAGGTCTTGAAAATACCATTGTGGCAACAATGTTAGTATGAACATTATCACAACCCCTTAAACTGATCTCTCTCAGTTGTGTGCAATTCTCTACCACATGCTTCACTCCTTTCTCTGTGATATTATGACAATCATTCAGTAGCACACGAGAAAGCCCACGACAATTCTTTGAGGTCAGATGAAGCGTTTCATCATCAACATTTGTATCTGACAAGTTCAACACCTCTAGCTTGGGGACTTCAAAGTTCATTCCATGTAGATTCGCTCTTGAAGAGGTTAAGTTCAAATCTCTAATCTTCTTACATCTTTTTAAAACTTGATAAATACCTTCTTTAGATATGTTATAGCAATACCTCAAGTCAAGCATATGTAAATTGGGGAAAATGGTAGCAAACATTATAATGCTTTCATCTCTCAACCATAGACTCTGACAAAAATTTAGAGACTTTAACCGAGGCCGTACAACAAAATCCTCCAAAGAATTAGAATGCTGTACACTCATCTTCCCGATACCAGTCTTGGTTATGCGATTACAGTTAGAAACGTTGGCCTCCTCGAGAAGCTTACAATTTCTGAACAAGTGGAAAAGCGATTGGTCGTTGATGTATTCATGAGAAGAGAGATTAACCTTGCGGAGTTTGAAAAGTGATAATGAAAGAGTCTCCACACCATGAAAAAAGCTACTGTAACATCCGTCGCAAGATAAGGGGTTACTTAGGTCGAGTTCTTGGAGTAAAGGGAAACATTCAGCGATGAGGAACAAGTCATAGCTATTGATAGATTCCACGATGGAACAAGTGAGAGAAGTCAAAGTAGTAGTCTTTTTGGAGAAGGCTCGTAACCCATCTGCGGGAATGGTGTGTTGGTTAGAGAGATTGAGTGATGTAAGTTTCAAGGGAAAATATATCTGGCAGAGAAGCCTATTGAGGTCACCGTTGTAGCTTGTAAGGTCAAGGGAGGTGAGGTTGGTGAATCTACAGAAGAGGCGAGGGAGGAGAATGCCTGTCGGTTCACAGACCGTGAAAGATAATAGAAGACGATTGGTGATGGAAAGGAACTGCTTGGAGACCATGGAGAGACATTTGAAGCTACCAGAAACATTTTATGCTAATATTTTGGCATAATACATACCTATCAAATGTTATTCTCTTTTATTTAAGGTAATGTAAAGATGCAGCTAGCTTATAAGCTTATCCTTGCAATATCTTAAAAAAATACAGTTTAATATTTCCTTACTCAGTATTATGCCTGTAAACTTATCCTTGCTAGATCATCATTCATTTTCTTTCTATTCTCTTTCATCATATCACGAGTTTCTCAAACTCCATTACGGTTGTTTCTTGCAAGTTGCCAGCAACATTTTCATCTTTATTATCTCCTCCAGCCATTTCACTTGATTCTTTCACGCTTTTAAATGAAGCTTCCAACGCTCTTTGAACTTCCTCATCCCCCTCTTCACCCGCATCTGAATCTACAGTAGTTGTAACATCGACAAAGATTATGACGTTGACAAAAACATGTCAAAGACAATTTTACCATCAGTAATAGGCATAAGATTCTGGCAGAAAATATTTTCAGTACAAAACCAAATGAAGGATTAAGGTAGGTGGGTAAGGTCCATCAATTAACAAGACAATAAGGAAACCTTCAACACAAGCTGACCTGTTACTGAACAAGCCAGCAGCAAATAGAGACAAGCAACAAACCTGTCGATTTTGATGGACTGAAATTTCTTCTAGGAAACTTGTGAGACAAGGTATTGTTGTGATCCTTAGGACCAACATCAAGGAATGTTAGCAGACCCTAAAGAAAGCACAAGGCTCGTCGAATCAGTAAGAAATGTTAAAAACAACAGAACCCAAGATTTAAGTGTGAATTATGTTTCAGTTTCCCTAGAAAGTGTTTCCATCACAGTAGCTATGAAGTTGTATCACATATCACATACTTCTAATAAACTTTCAGGTTCAACCATTCCGCCCCAGGAGCGCATCTTTTTGCCAGTGATGGGATCAATAATAAGCACAGCAGGAATTGAATCCAGTCTGTAATCAGCGCAGACATTGTGGCCTTCAAATGTATCATCAAATACCTGTATAAAAAAATAAACAAATAAAAAACAAAATTGACAAAAGCAAATTGCATACAAGAGAATAGTATACAATAAATGATATGTTAAATATTAGAAACAAAAACTGGTTCAAATATCACAATATAGCCCAAATGAATGTCACAGCTATTCTCACTTTAAGCATTTGAAATACCAACAAATTAGAGTGATTGTACAAACTATAGCAGTACCAGAGCAATGTTTATGCAAGTCCAAATCATCAAGACCCGACCTTCCCTTCGTAAACCTAAAAACACACAATACCGACCAAACGACCCTTATTTTCTCTCCTATCTTGTAACACAAAATTATACATAACCGCCTCAGTCCTTTGACTATGCACAACAGAACTTAGAAAAAGTTTGCCTATGGGTGAATAAAATAACTTAGAAAAAATTGGTCCCAATTGTCGAGGTTCCTAGATTGGAGAGCTTAGAAACCATTGGATCCAATATACTAACAATCTATGGATTACTCCCTTGATCAAGTCCCAACTGCATAATACCATACCATGATTCCATAACCAGTGAAGTAAGCTAACACGATATGACTCCAACATTTATATCTGCAAAACAACTATTCCAAAATTAACCATCCGACTGAATTTGCGGTTTAGTATCTAAGAGAGTAGGATTGCAATCTGCAAACTCTACACAGAAGTTTAACAAGTCCTCCAGAATTGAAAATCTAGGGCATTCGTAGTTCAAGTATGTATAGGGATTGGGCGCCGGGGATGCCTTGATATTTTGATTTTCCTCTCTTATTCGTTTTTACTTTTTATTTTACGGAGTATCCATATTAGATGCTTAGTTAGTCTCAAATCTCAAGTGGTTAGGAAATGACATAAGATACCTACCATTCAAAAGTTAGACTCAAGTCTCAAGTGGTTAGGATATGACATAAGATACCTACGATTCAAAAGAACACTACAAAAATAAAAATAAAAATAAATTGACCACCAATAATCAGGTGAGTAGAATAACAAACTGACCTGCCAGAATATGAAGTTTGTACCAATGATCTGAGAAACAGCATCATTTGCCCATGTATCCCGATTAAGCTTTACAAAGAAAAAAATTGTCGGCACTAGTGATAATGCTGAAACAAATAATCAAGAAAAATGGAAAATGGAGCAACAAGATTAAAATACCATGTGTGAGCTGAATTCCGTGGTAGATTGTATGTTGACCAATAACCACTTGTCCTGCATAGAAGCAGCACTTTTTGCCTGCACTCAAAGATGAAACCTTGGTCACAATAGCATATCAGTTACATGTTTCACCATTTCACAATATATGTACTATCACCCATCTAGAGTGAACCCTACCACATAGTATATGCAAGAAAATTCTACAAGACTACTATTAGGTTATGAGTTTCTGCTGTAGTGTTTTTTAAATGCACGTATAAATGTTTGTAATACTGCATTTGCGGAGCTAATTAGCTTGCTCATGCAGACGCTTCTAGGGGATTCTATATTCTATTAGTGGTTACTTCAAGTCGTTGGTCTATGTTTCGTACATTCAATCCAATCACTTCACGATTTTTTCACAACACATTTCATATACTCACATATCTGATTAGAATTCTCAAACTACTAGATAAGGTTTCTTATACTTTTATGCAGCTACTTTTGTTCAATGGCAAAGTTACTGCTCCTGGATGACAGCACAAAACAACCAAATCCAAATAGCTGATAGTAAGATCAAGATAAATAATTTATACTTCATAGTAGATACACATTAATGCTAAGAAAATTAAAACCAAATAGATAGAAAAGGAATACTTAGAAAATTAATAAAAAAGAATGAGAAAAAGTAGGGAAAAAAAACTTCAATTATTGAAAAAAGATGGTACATAAAAAGGAACTATCTAAAACAGCATAAATTATACAAAAACAGAAGAAGGAAAAAATATCAAAGCTTCACACAATGGTGGTGGCCATCACATGGTGGGGGTCATTGTGGGATGGTAATTTTCGGAGGTGAAGTTTGTCAGAGGACACGCCGATAAGATTGACAAGAGGAGTGGAGAGGCAACCAAAAAGAGTAAAATGTAAAACAGTAGGAACATAACAGTAGTAACTAAGAGCCATTGTGCACGCGTTCGGGAGGGATTGTGCGACCAACCCATGTTTCCTTTCTTTTTGGGGTACTCCCACCATGGCCGTCACCTTCATGGCGGCCATGGAGAGAAAACCGAGGCAGTCTGTCTAGTTTCCACTACTGACATCTGCCATTGCTGATTTTCGATATTACACGTAAAAGAGAGGGGGGAAATGGTGTCTTTTCCCCAGAACAAAATAACAGCCACTGCCATAAATTGATGCAGTCAGAATGTAATGGCTTCATTAAAATGTGACACAATACTCTGCACACCACAGGAAGGATATGCGACATAAGCAAACATTGAGATTGATAACCATTGATCAAGATTCAAGAGTGCTATGGTATGTTTGGAAATTTGGGCTTATACGTTGTTTTGTTGAGTGAGACGAAAACTAATGGAGGCTTTGGCATGAAAAGCAATAAATTAAAGATAGTTAAATTCAAAGTCAAATAGCAACAACAAATATATTTTTTCCTGAATATCCTTTAAAAAACAAATCATGAAAGTTGTAATACAGTTTTACACATGGAAGACAGAGTTTGGTTGTGCCTTCCCTGATTAAGATATCGGCAGTCAGCATCGTAATTCATAGCCTAAGCCTACTTTCTGAATCAAGGGAGACAACTGCAATAGGTCCTTGTCAAGGAGGACATGTTCATGAGGGTACAAATAGGTCCTTGTCAAGGACTCCTTGTTCTTCCACATAGTGTGCTGAAATGGATTTATGTGTAGTGCATTCTAAAATACAAAAGATGTAGTTGTAACCACTAGGCCTTCGGGGAGGTTTGATTAGCTTATAAAGTAAAAAGATAAGTCAAGTATCTGGAAAATTGGGAAACAGGGAGAGGGTTTGAGTGATAACACGTTTACGTATAGAAAGTATTAAGAATTAACGTTAAAATCCAGATTGAGTTTGAGCTGGGTTTTAAAGGCCCAAGCTTGAAGTAAATCAAATAAAAAAATGTAAATTCCAATACCACAACCGCTAACAGAAATCAAGCAATCCAAACTAAGAAGTATATATACCTTAGAGAAAGAGCCATCGAACAATAGATGAAAAGGAGGGCGATAGAGAGAAGCAAGATTGTCATGCTGAGAACTCTCTGCTGTAGAAGTGGCGGCACCTAGGTCTGTTTTCCAAACCCTCGTTGTTTCCTGTTCAAAGTAAAGTAAGGAGTTTGGTTTTTCTGGTGAGATATGTCGACGCCTTGATCCTCTGCACAAAGATTAAAAACACAATTTCAATAACTAATTTTTCTGTTGATGTAATGTAATAAAAGACAGGGTGTATTGACTTAAAATGCTGAATGAGTACATACAAACATGCACGTGCAGGGAAGAATAATTACTTATTAACTATTTCACTATTTCACTACATCAACGCACAACCATGTAGCACCAACACCTGCGATGGAATGTGTGTCCAGTGTCCAACATGTATCGATGTCCAACATCGACACATGTGATTATGTTCAATTAATTCATTTTTTTTGTTTAAATTTTTACCGATGTCGACTTGTCCGTTTTGTATCTGGTGATATGTATGTGTCTGTATCAGTGTTTCATAGAAGCACAACGAAAGTCTGTTGGAGTTAAACTCAAGTGATATCATAATTAAAACCTAATGATTTGCATTTGCATCAAGATGGTCAATAAAGAATAACAAAAGAAACCATTTATGCGTGCATCTATCTATGCTTGTTAAATTAGCAGTCGACGTGCCGGTGTCTGTGTTAGGTGTCTCTGTCGGAGTCCAGGCTTCATAGCGTTTTTTACACATGCATCTTTAACCTGTAATCCTAGAGTTTTGAAGGTAAAGAAAGAAATAGGATTGCATAATTAAGGAAAATATATATACCGTCGACGCAGACGCAGTATTGCTTGATCATCATAATCTCCAGTGAGGTAGCAGTCAAGAGCTTCCTCAAGATTCCAATTGGAAGCCTGAAAAATGAATGAATGAAGAATAAAAATGCAACAATAACTGAAAAGCAAAAATGAAGAAGAATACCTGAAGGAAGTTTCTAGCGATGGTGGCATCAGTTTGGTCTGTAGTGATTTCGAGGAAGATTGATACCAAGCTTTCTTCTTCATCATTGACATTGAGAGAAGAAGAAGAAGAAGATAACTCCATTTTCAATAGAAGAGAAGAGACACAGCTAGCTCAGAACCTCATTAGTGGCACTAATTAATAAATCAATGGATGGTAACTGTTAATTAAGCTTTACCATAAGAAAGACAGACACCCTTTTTTGTTTTCTGAAGAAAGCTGAAAAGACAGTATGAGAAAGGAAAGAAAAATATTTGATTTTTGATTACTCGCAAATTTGGTTTGGTGAAAGAATAAAATCTCAAAAGAGTACATACATGTCACACTAAGACCAAAAAGTTTGTTAGAATCCTCTCCATTTATCGTATGTATATAATTTAGCGAGAGATAGACACATAAAATAGATAGTGGGTCACTAAATGAGTCCTGCCATTATTAGTTCTGTTTTACTTTTTGAAAAAACTTGAGTCTATATCTCTTCAAATGGAAGAAATGGATAGAGAATGTACAAAATGGAGATGATCTTGACTCTGTTTCTTCAATCCTATTTTTTGTGAAATAATATTCTAACATGACACAAGTTAAAGAACTTAAAATAGAATTAAATAATAAATTTTATATTAAAAAAAATAACTTTTGAAACTTTAAGTCATTGAATGCACAATTTTTTTTAAAAAAACTTCTACATTTAGTTACTTAACTTAGAACATCCACAACAGAACACCCTAAATTGGGTGCTTACATTAAATTCGTATGTCCACATCATTCATTTTACCGTAATACTTAATAAGCACCAATTTTCTCCAACCCAGCACGTTAAAAGAAATTATTAAATAGGTCCCACAAATAATTCTATTTCATTACATTTCAACAAAATTTATTTATTTTATTAAGATTTTATTAAATAGGACCCATGAAAAATGAAGAGAGAGGGTGCTTCCATAGACACCCTTCTCCATAGGCACCCATGTATTATACTCCACAATGGAGTGCCTCCTGTTAAATGTGGTGCTAAATAGGTGAACTACCCACCATTGTGGATGGTCTTATGCCCCAAAAGCACAAGTTAACATTTCCCAAAAGAATAACATATATAAAAGTATCAAATTTTACAAAAATATATAAATGAATAAGGAATATGATTGTTTACAATTGACCAATAAAAGCTCATGAATGATTATATTAAAGAAATTAAATATATGTTACAAGAATAAGTATTTAATTTGCTAAAAAAAAAAGAATAACTATATAATATTTTCTTTGAAAGAAAGAGTAAATATTTAATGATAATTAGATGATATATTTAACTATAATTATAATAATTTTCTTTGAAAGATTTTATGATGATTAGATGATATATTTAATTATAATTATAACAATTTTCTTTGAAAGATATGATATAATCATGAGTTTCTATACTATGTATAAACAAAATAATTCATTTAAGCTATTTTGGGTTAGCTTTTTCTCTTTCCAAAAATACCCTTAATTTTCAATAGAAATAACACATATAACAAACAAATAAGAATAAATTTAAGTGTGTATATATATATATATATATATATATATATGTATATATTACTCCTTTACCCTTTAAAAAGTGTTTGTCTTTTCGCTAGTAACATATAATGTTTTTAGTTATTTTTTTTGCATTTGAAGACAAATTAGAAGTCGATTAGAGGAATTGTTAACAATTTGAGGAAATTTTTGTATTGATTTCATTTAAGTAGTTGTAATTTAGCTTTATCCTAAATCATGCAACTCCATATGCGTTTTGAGTCCTTTTAGTGAAAAATCATGTAAATCGGCAAAACAAGACATCAAGTGAAGGATCGAGGATATGAAGATTGAAGTTCAAAGGTTCTCGGAAGACAAATGAAGACAATACAATTTAAGAAGATTCATTTGAAGTTCCAAGACAGAAGAACACTTGAAAAAGGCTAAAAAACTGCAAAATTCGCACATGAGGGGTTGCCTTATAAGCTTCTGCGCATGAGCCATGCACCCCTGCACATGGGACAACATAACATGTTGTCTCATGTGCCCCTGCTAATGTAATTTGTCTAGCCAACTTCATGTTGGTATACATTTTAGAAAATCAGAGGCCACATAAATTTACAAAAGGTCAGTATGTCATAAAAATTGTGTGCACTAATGAAAAATACTTGTCTTTTGATTAGGGAGTGTTATTAGAGAGGGTATATTCCAGATCCTCAGGCTTCTGTTGAAAACTTGATTGACATGGTCAATGAATTTCAGAAGGATACTTTATCAACCAGGCTTGGATAACAAAGCAACTACGTTTCCTCACAGTATGAGTAATTTTTTGTATATGAAAATATTAGTAAATTAGTGATTTTGGTAGTTCTTCGAGATTGTGCCTCGACCTCTCCTTGTTAGAACTCTTTCAGTGTATCAACTCATCAACAGAGTTGTCTAATTGTAAGCAACTGAGTTGCCTGTGAAGATTTCTATGAAAACAGGATCAGACGAAACATCATTTCCATATATCAAAATTTCTGATTACAGCAGAATCAGATCAAACATCATTTCCATATGTTCTGAGGCACGTGTCCTTTAACTCATCAAATCAGCACCATCAGAGTTGAATAATAATGCCACAGAGGCTACCAAATCAGCACCATCACGGTTGGTTGTAGCACCATCACAGGACATTATTAGAATATATTTAGGCAAAGCATCAACGGTAGTTCTTCGAGATTGTACTTTAACTCGTCAACAGAGTTGTATACTTGGAACCAACTGAGCTGTCTACTTGACATTAGTCGCACTCCTTGCGAGTAAAACTGAAAACTTGCATTTAACATCAATACCGAACAGTTGCAACTTTACTTCCAAAATAAATCAAACCAGAGTTTGAAATAACACACACCACATGTCTCCATTTTGCTGGCCACCGTTGTTTTCCCTTTTTTCCCCCTCCTACAACCGTGTCTAAAACAACATTCTCACCTCAAAGGATACATAGTTTCTTAACGCTAGAGTTTATCAACATCATATGCAAAATCATACGTTGGAGTGCATTCACGTGAATATTCTACACATTGTTAAAGTTGTTTATAAAAATCAAATTAGGAATCACATAAAGATCAAGGAGTGCAAGCACTTTAAAGGACAAGAAAAAAATGGGCATAATTGAATACTAACTAATCGCCAATAATTTATATAAAGATAACAAAGCTTAGTGATTCAAAGCAAGGAAGATAATTGTTTGCATGATTACTGATACAGATAACAAAGCTTAGTGATTCAAAATGCAAGGAAATCTACAGAAAATTATAATGGAAATAAATAAACTCAGAAAATGCTGCATTATTATGAATAAGTTTTCATGACGATACGATATATGCTCTCTCCCCTTCTCAGCCAAATATGTCAGCATCGTCTTTGACCACCAATAAACTCACTTCATGATAAAGTAAGCGTTGCCGATGCACATCAACCATCTATCATCATATGCTGAAACAAAACAAAAGTATATAACAAAGGCTTTAAGATGATATGATTGAATTAAACATTATAACAAAGCAAGAAAAAATATCATAAAAAGAAAAGAGAAATATGAATTCAAATTTTATATGTTAGCATACAGTATGTTGAAGAAAACTTGAAATTAACAAGAAACAAAACCTTAAATTTTTTTTGTCTTATCATGCAGATCTTAAAAGATCCAGAACTGAACATCAAATAATTACATAAAAATACATCAAACTCCTTAATAAAAACTTTTGACTGTGTTCACTTCCTCCAAAAAGAGCAACATTGAAGGTTAAAGTATCTGTCCGAACTCTATAACAGATAAAAATATAGAACAATATTAAATGCAAACAAATTCCGAGACAGAGATCTCAATAAAAACAGAGATCTCTTCATTGATCTCATCATATTAAATGCACAACTTATAAAACAATGAAAATATTGAACCTCTGCAAAGTTTGATGAAAATTGAAAGTTCGCATTTAGCATCATTAATTCATCACCATATAGATGCATCTTTATTTCATACAATCAAACCAGAGTTTAAAATAATTTTAATTACACAACATTGCATAAAACCAACAGCACCGCATACAAATCCCAGCTTGCATCACAATATTTTTCGATATAGAACAGAACTTCAAGCATTTCCAATATACTCCTTTGTTATCTAATTTCCAGCATACTCAAGACAATCACTATATCTTGTGCCTTTTGACATATAATGTCTCAGCTTACTCCCCTCACAAAACACACTCCACATATATCAATAGAATTGAGTGGTGAATTAATTATTTCAGCAAATGATATTCGGGATTTCAAATCACATGCTGGTCTACACTATATCTTATTTTCTTACATTATCATAAAAAAGTAAAAAACAGAAAAGACTCTAGCATATAATATAAAAAAAAGTGGTAAATAAACCCCTAATTGCTGGTCTAAAGTATAATATATAATCCACATGATATATTATGATAGGGAACTGTCATGCAGATGAGAAAATACATATCCATAAATATACATTTTTAGAATACAAACTATTTCTCATAGAAGTAAATCTGAAAACAATAAACAACTTACATTTTAGAAAATGATTAAGCTTTATGCAAGAAGATTCTCTCTGTTTTGCTCAAATCCAAACCAGATGGAGCTATTATCTTTCTCAACAGTGGCCTTAAAAATAACATTGAGTCAACGGCATTAACATTCACTTTATTACAAGCCCTTAAACTGATCTCTCTTAGTTTTGTGCAGTTTTCTAGCACATGTTTCACACCCTCCTCTGTGACATGAAAACATTCTTCCAGTAACAATTCCAAAAGCCCACAACAACTCTTTGAGATCACATAGAGTGTTTCATCATTGACAATTGTACGTGACAAGTTCACCACCTCCAATTTAGGAACTTCAAAGTTCATTCCAAATAGGTTCACTACTAAACAATGGGATAAGTTCAAATGCCTTATCTTACAACATCTCCTTAAAACATCACAAATACTGTCTTCAGATATGTTACGACAATAACTTAAATCAAGCAGTTGCAAATTGGGGAACATGGAAGGAAATCTTTTGATGCTTTCATATGTTATGCAAGGATTTTTAGCCAAATGGAGAGACTTCAATTGAGGGCTTACAACAGAATCGTTGAAAGAATTAGAATTCTCTACGATCTCTTTCCCAATTTTTGTGAGTTCCATTTTGATCTCAGTAAGTGAAGCACAGTTCCTAATGAGTGCAAACAAGGCTAAATTTGTGAGTTGCCCACACTGATTAAGGTTTATAGACTCCAAATCGCCAAGAAACAAAGACAAGTCAACAACATGTTGATTAGTTAAAAAACCAGCATTTTGAAGATCTAAATGTTGGATATGTTGACACTGGGATAAAAGACAAGATATTCCAGCATAACTATAGCCGAAACAATTTTGGAGGACAAGCTTTCTCAAAGGAATAACTTCCATTGCAATAGAGGAGAGCAACATTTCTGAGATACGCGAAGACTGAAAATCAAGACAAGTTATGCCCTTCAAACACATCAACGAGTCAATAAGGTGTGAACTAATGGCATGCCTTTCCTTTGATGGCCATCTAATGGAGAGAGACCTCAAAGATGGTCTTACACTGATAGCAGAAGCTATGCCATCATTAGTTAGGGATGGACTCCAACGGAATGAATGGTCTAACATCACAAACTCTTCGAGAAACTCACAATTTTCACACAAGTGAAAAAGCAATGAGTCATTTATATAGTAATGACCAGATAAATTAACCTTGCGGAGCTTAGGAAGAGCTGTTGACATAGCCTTTACCCCAACATCAGTGATATCAATAATATCTTTAGGGTTACTGAGGTCAAGTTCTTCAAGAAAAGGGAAGCAACCAGATATACAAACCAGGTCGTTGTTACGGAGAGAAGCAATGTTGGAACAAGTGAGAGAGGTCAAAGTTGTAATCTTTCAGGCGAAGTCTTGCAAGCCATTTGTGGGAATGAAGGGTTGGTTAGAGAGATTGAGCGATGTAAGGTGGTTCAATCGAAAACAAGAGATTACACATAGAAGCTGGTCGAGATCACCACCAAAGCAAGTGAGGTTAAGGGAGGTGAGGTTAGTAAATGTAAAGAAGAGGCAAGGAATAAAAGGGCGTGTTTGATTATAGACGGTGAGTGAGAATCGAAGACTGTTCGTGATGGAGAGAAACTATTTAGAGACGACAGAGAGACTTCAAGTAAGGATGATTGCTGACTCCATCGGTTAGGAATGTGATGACAGATTCCCAGCAATCATCCGGTAAAAGTCGTGTTTCAACCTTTGTTTTTGTTCTTTTTGGAAGAAACATGCTGATACTAGTACGGTGAACGGTGAAGCAGATTAGGTTTATGAGGTTTTAGGATTAGGTTTTTTTTTTCCTTTTCTCGCGCAAGGGTTAGGCTAGGTTAGGTTAGAATATATATTTTTTTATTATAGGTTAGATTAGATTTATATAAAATTCGAATCAATTTTTTTTGGTCGAGTAGCCTAGTGGCTACAGCTCACACAATTAATTATGAAGAAGTGGGTGTCCGGGTTCGAACCCCGACCCCTGCATATAATATAAAATATCCCTACCAATTGAACTAAACTCACAGGGTTCAAATCAAAAAATTTATTTGAACAAATTAAAATATATGTTCCTTAAAAAATAATAATTATATATTCTGAGGTTCATTTAACCGCTTTTCTACTATATATATGTTTAATTGGTAACAAAAAGATTTAGGCTTAATAGCAGTTTTCGCCCCCTAAAAAAAAACTACAAAACCGCCCCCTAAGTTTTACAACTGTAGCAGTTTTGGCCCTCAAGACCAGAATAAAAAATAAAAAAATAACACGTGGCACCTCACTTAAGGGTGCCACGTTAGCATAGACCGAATCAAAATTGGCCTTGGGGACCAAAACTGCCACATGTGCAAAACTTCGGGGCGGTTTTGTAGTTTTTTTTAGGCGGTCAAAATCGCAACTTTGAGAAAGTTAGGGTGCTAAACCTGCTATTAAGCCAAAGATTTATCAACATATGTCTATCACACACACACACACATACACACACTCCCTATGTTCATTTTAAGTGTCGCTAGGCTATGGATTTGACATTCCTATTTAATATTTTGTTGTTTTAAGTATATGATTTGTCAATTATACATTCTTTTCAATTTTTTTGGAAGAAGCATCCCCTTTCTCAATTTTTTTTTTGAGCGACAAATTTTATAAAAAACTTGATAATTGCTCAAGATGAACGTATATCGGTATAACAAAGACTACATAACAAAGATGCCGTATATAGGCGGAACACCCAAATGAAACACGATAAAAGACACCAATACACCTATCACTCACCCATTAGAACAACAACCACCCAAACTATCTTCACCACCTAAATCAAACTCCATCAAAACAAACTCCATCGCAAACAACCACTACAAATGAAATCCATAAACCACTTTCGCCCGCTACTCACCCAAAAAAACACCACTCTAGATCAAACATCCTCTTCTCATCTCAATAGGTGAGCCACACCCTAAGAAGTTTTATATCAACACTTAGTCAGCGTCCACCACCTCTATCCCCGGATATCGAAGTAAAACACCATAATTAGCCCAAGCAAACTTGAATTCGATAACTGACTTCCGATCTCGAATCAAAAGCGATCGACCCACCAGACTCCAAAAAACAAATCAGAAGGAACCCCTAAACTTCGATCCACCGGAGAAGACACCATAACCAACGAAAACAAACTTGCAACTAGACCTTAACTCCCGATCTCGAAGCAAAAGCGATCGGCCCACCAGAATCCAAAACACCCACACTCCAACACCCAGACACAAAAGCAACCCAAACAAAACAAGAGCTAGCGAAGGCAGGTATGGACTCGAAACAGAGGCAACCTACAAAATAAACACTCCAAGCTCACCACCACCCACAAAACACGAATAAAACGTCCACCTCCCTACCTAAACGTCTTCCACATTCTTCAAACAGCTCCTTTCCATCGAACGTTCCAACGCCATATCCAAATCCATATTATCCACGAACCACCACCCCATCACCACTATAACTTGTAACCTCCTCAAACACTATGTATTACCACCCCCTCACCACCACTGAACCACCATAACACGTAATCTCCTTATACAACGGAGTAACACATCCTCCTCACCACCATCATCCAATCTCCACCAAATGACGGGCGCACCGCATATGAAGGTTGTCGGTGAGCAGCCAGCCACCACTACAAGGTGATGCAAGCACGTGCTAACTCGAACACACAAATTAGGATAGTTCGGAATAACAACGAAAATGAACCCGGACCGGAAACAAATGAAAGAAACAGGGAACGATCGAAAGAGGATGTAGAAATCAACTCCACAAACAAATCTGACGCGGCGGCATGACACATTCAAAACCAAGAACCTTTGGATCTGCAACCACCATAAAACACCACCAGCACCGCCACGAACTACCCCATTAACCACCACAAAAAACCAGCATCAGCAGCTTCATGAAACCACTTCAGAAACCACCACGGACCACCCCGATAACCACCACGAAGACCTATCACCAGCAAACCACCAAACTATTTCTAGACCTACCATGAATCACCACAGAAACGCTGCAGAACAACACCCCCACCAAAGCAGGTGATGCAGATGGCCACATGCCAATCATCGTCGGTCGACACTAGTGGTTGAAATGCAAACGGTAGGCACTGGTGGCCGAGTGATGCGGACGGCCGCATGCCAATCATCACACCACTCAGAGGAATACATCTACATTGCAACAGATCTAGGTTGGATTGGGAGGGAGGAGAGTGACGGTGGAGATCTAGATAGAGGGCAGAGAGAAAAGTAACTACTGGTCTTCAACACATCATCAATACCCCGTTCTCAATTACTCTTATCTTTTCTAATAAAACTAATTAACGATATATAGTTGAAAAACTAAAGTTTTTTTTTTTAGGCCAAATACCACTTTTGGTCCTTTTAGTTTGAGAGAGTTCCCAAGTTAGTCCTTTAAGTTTCAAAAGTTTTAAATAGGTCATTTTAGTTGATAAACTATTTCACCGTGACTCCTGCTGTCAATCTATGTTTAACTGATGCTGATGTGGCCGTTAAGCTGCTGACTTGGATCAAATCGATGAGCTTCAAAGGCTCCAAGTAGTCAAAAATGCTTCGTCTAATGGTCACAAATGATCATTTATAATGCTAGAAAGGCAGCCATTGACAACAAGAACTGTCTTTCTAGCCATATAAATGATCAGTTGTGACCATTAAACGCAACATTTTGACATCCTGAAGCCTTTATAACACAACATTTTGATCCAAGTCGGCAACTTAACGGCCACATCAACATCAGTTAAACATAGATTGACAACAGGAGTGACGGTGAAATAGTTTATCAACTAAAATGGCCTATTTAAAACTTCTGAAACTTAAAGGACTAACTTAGGAATTCTCTAAAACTAAAAGGACTAAAAGAGGTATTTGGCCAAAGAAAAAATTATAATCCAGTTTTTTTAACCAAAGAATAATTCTACTATGAATTTTTTTACCACTAGCATCCAGGCCGACGTTAGTTCTCCGTCTATATCCATATACATTAGGAACAATATATTTTTATAAATTTGGATTTTAATCAAACTATATGTATATAATTTTGCATTTTGATACTATAACAAACTATATTAATCTTTTTCGACGACATCAACTGTTTGTAGTCTCTCTGGCACACCTTGTGTTGGAGGGACTCCTAATGAATTGTTAATATATATCTCATTTTGGCTTGTTAAAAAAAAGAATATAGCAAATATAATATAAAATTTGTCAAAAAAACAAACATAATATAAACATTGTCTTATTAAATGCTACCAACAAAATAACATAATTTTTGGAGTGTGGAGGGAAGAGGGTGGGGGATGGATCCGAAACTGATTTTTAGCGTGACTGCTGGTATGGTGATGTTCCGTTTTGTCAGCTCTTTAGACAGCTATATGACTTGGCTATCAACAAAGTAATCACAGTTAGGACTATGTTCTTGTTGGGCTTGGATGTTGGTGGGGAGGCGTGGTAGTGGCATCGTCGTTTATGGGCGTGGGAGGAAGACCTGTTAGAGGAGTGTAGGGCATTATTACTGACAGTTTCTTTGCAGGAATCATTGCCTGATAGGTGGTTGTGGTTACCGGATCATGGAGGCGGGTATTTAGTCTGCGATGTGTATGACATGTTGACATCGCAAGAACATCCTCAGTTACATCCAACTATGGAGTTAATTTGGCATAAACAGGTTTCTCTCAAAGTCTCTATTCTTGCTTGGCGGCTATTGAGGGATCTGTTACCTACGAAAGCCAATTTGGCAAACCGTGGTATCATTCCTATGGAGGGGTGGTTGTGTGCCACTGGTTGTGGGCACATTGAAGATGTGAATCACTTGTTTTTGTCTTGTCCAATTTTTAGTGCCTTATGGCCATTGGTGAGGGCTTGGCTTGGGGTTGAAGGTGTTGACCCTCAGCATATTTCGGATCATTTTTTTGCAATTTATTCATTATGCAGGTAGCTTGAAATTGCGAAGATCCTTTTTCCATTTGATTTGGCTTTTGTGTATTTGGGTCTTATGGAATGATCAGAATGGTAGAATTTTTAGAGACAGGCAGAGCTCTTTACCACAAATGTTAGACAAAGTAAAATCATCTTCTTTGTGGTGGTTAAAAGCTATTAATGTTGTTTTTAGCTATGGTACTCGTAATTGGTGGTCAAACCCTTTGTTATGTATGGGCATCGACTGACAACTTTGTATTCTTGACAGGACCTTGTTCTTTCCGTGATTGTTTAGCACAAGGATTACGTTTTTGGTAGTAATATATTTCATTTTGCCTTGTTAAAAAAAAAACATAATTTTTGTTTTTTTTGAAATAATAGCTATTTAATTTATTTTTTTTAACTAAGTTACCATGGTCTTAGGTATATAGAATAGATTTGTTTTCCTCCAAAAAGTATAGATTTGTTTAACTAAGTTGTTAGACGGGAGTTATAAAAAACCTTGTAACAAAAACTTCCTTAAAAAAAATGTATAAGTAACAAAAACAAAAATAAAAATCGTCCAATGAGAGATTTATTTAAATTGATTTCAAAATAGAAAAAAGATTCTATAAAACCTTTCCTATTTCTAAGCTAACACTCCTTGATTTCTGTATATAAATAGTTACCTCAACTATTATACTCTTTTCACGTAACAAAGTTTTGAAGAAGTCTCACGTAACATTCGATTTAGCAGCTTCATTTCTTCGATTGGAACCCAAGGTACATCTTGAAATTTTCCTTTACCTTGGTTTTAAATTATATATGGTTTCATAAAAAATATTGCAAAGCAGTATTATTGTCAAACGTATTTCTAAATTAGGAGCTATTTACAACTTTATTCAGTCAAGAGCTCTTTCGGTATTATTGAGAAGAATCACAATCAAACAAGAACTAATCGAAGTTTAAAACTATTGTCGTAGAATTAGATGTCACGATATTGAGAAGAAATATTTCCTTTGGTTTTTGAATGACAACGAAAATCTTGAGTGGCTATATAAATAGAGAAACTTTTCTAAAAACTTTGCAGATTATGTTTTCTAAATATCTAACCAAGTTTCAAGAATCAGATTTTACTTTTTTGTACATTAATTTATTCTTCGTTATTATTATGATACGATGATGCTGGTCAAATCCATGTTTTTGTTCTAGATGCCAAGTGTTCAGCAAAATCAATCTGACAAAGACTCGGAACCATTTGTTGAAACCGATCCAACGGGAAGATATGGAAGATATGATGAATTACTTGGAGCTGGTGCTTGTAAAAAAGTCTATAAAGCATTTGATAACGAAGAAGGAATAGAAGTAGCATGGAATCAAGTGAAGCTCAGAAATTTCAGCAATGACCCTGCAATGATTGAAAGACTCTACTCTGAAGCGAGATTGCTTAGAAACATGACAAACAAAAACATCATTGCACTTTACAATGTTTGGAGGGATAAGGATCATAACACACTGAATTTCATCACTGAGGTTTGTACAAGTGGGAATTTAAGGGAGTATAGGAAGAAACATAAGCATGTCTCTGTTAAGGCTTTGAAGAAGTGGTCTAAACAAATTTTGGAAGGGTTGAATTATTTGCATGTTCATGATCCTTGTATCATTCATAGAGACCTCAACTGCAGTAATGTTTTTGTCAATGGAAATACTGGCCAGGTAATTTTTTTTTCTCTTTCTAGTTTTGATGTCAGTTTAAAACTTAGAGTAAATAATCTCAATTGTTGATGTAAAAAATTAACTGGTCCGTATTTTGCTATCAAAGTGCATAGTTAATTTATGCACACTTGTTAAAATTATGTTTTTATTTTCATTCTCATGTTTATCACAAGATTTCAATATTAATATTTGTTTGTTTTGATATATATTAGGTTAAGATTGGTGACTTAGGTTTGGCAGCAATTGTGGGGAAAAACCATTCAGCACATTCAGTTCTAGGGACACCAGAAGTTATGGCACCAGAGCTATATGAAGAGAATTACACAGAAATGGTGGACATATACTCATTTGGAATGTTAGTATTGGAGATGGTGACACTAGAGATTCCTTATAGTGAATGTGACAGTGTTGCAAAGATATACAAGAAGGTGACTTCAGGTGTGAGACCACAATCCTTGAACAAGATAAAAGATGCAGAAGTGAAGGCTTTTATTGAAAAGTGTCTTGCTCAACCGAGGGCTAGACCTTCTGCTGATGAATTGCTAAAGGATCCTTTTTTTGATGATTTAGAGTACGATGAAAATGACGATGTTGATGACTAAGTTTTTTTGTGATTAAAAATTTGTATTTGTCTTAACTAACTATATGTTGATATAGTATTTATTTTAACTAACTATATGTTGATATAGTATATATTCTTTATGATATAGTATAAATAAAAATGAGAAATCTCCTGCAAGAGTACAACCACATAGAAATTAGAGTACAAGAAGTACTCATGTCAAGCAAAAATAAAAATCAGAAAATAAGATTATTGCTCTCGAGGACGGCCTTGAAATTTTTTGCCCAACAACATAATCATGATCCACCAATCTACATTTCTTTAAATTCAACTCTTCGATGCTATACAGTTTGCTATAAGTTCCTTTGTCCCTCGATCTGTAATAACTTGTTAACAGAACTTTTACTCACTCTAATGTCGTAATTTAATATTTTTCATGAAAATGGAAAAAATAAAAAAGATAAATTTCAAATCAATGTTTTAGCACTTGCACAATACTAGAAAACAAGTTATATCTCATCAACTGCATAATCGTTTCCCATATTTAGAAGGGTAAAGATTTGGTGAGCAATGCACATCGCTTTCAAACTCCTATTTAAGTTGTTGGGCATAGGGGATTATCCTCATCCCCATTTCTGTTCTTCATCTCCTTGTCTGTTTGTCAATCAAGAAGAGTAATTAGAACAAATCTAAAAATCAAATAGTTTTATAGAAATAATTTCGGCTAACTTATTAAACGTTTTCTAGAGATTTGATTATTTTTATATATTCATATTTTTAGTACTTTCACAAGTATTTACAAAATGGAGGATAATCAATGATTTAATTTGTAGAATCATATTAACACCAAACCATAGCAAATATTTGTAGCTTGCAAGTTGAGGCATAACAGAAATCAAGCTTTAGGGCTAATCTAAACTTTGGCTTTCCAATTTCAACAAAACAAGACCACCACATCCACGTACATCTACAGAATCCAGTGGCCAATTTCAAATCACATGCATGTCCAGTACAACACATCTTACTCTTTTACATATACCATAAACCGCTAGTTGCTGGTCTAAAGTGAAATCTATAATCTAAATGTTAAATTTTGTAGGTTTTGTTCTAAGAAAACATAAACTTGGATATCAAAAGTTTATAGGACCCTTGAAAAACTTTGAAAAGTAACAACAGATAAAAGTAAAAACCCATGCTGCCAATGACTTATGAAAGTTATATATTCAAGGAAAGGCGATGAAAAGAAAATCAATTTGAAACTGCTTATAAACCCTAGTTGTTTTGGCGGGGAATATGGAGAAAGAAAGGCAAATAAATTCTACATATAAGCATGCCATTGCAGCGTATGGTGTGCAACCTTGATAGGAACTCCTTAAAGAATTGCCTATTGTGTTGTTAAAAAAACCGCCATGGCGCTGCCATTTTAGAACACTTCTACGAACTACTTGCGATACAATGTACATTATATAAAAATCTTACACTATTAAGTAGGGAATTATCATGCAAATACTTGAGAATATAGATACACATTTCTAAGTTGACATTTTAAAAATAATGTAAATCTAAAAAAAAAAAAGACTGACATTTCATAGTTCAAACTTCATCATGGAGCTTTGAGAATACTATAAAAGAAGGCATCCATGACGTAAGAAGAGTTTCCTCTTCTTGTCACTACAACTAAAAAAAGGTGGAGCCGTTATCTTTCTCAATGAGGGCCTTATAAATACCATTGAGTCAATAACATCGGCATCCACTTTATAACAATTCTGCATATTTATCTCTCTCAATTGTGTGCAATTTTCTAGAACATGCTTCACTCCCTTCTCTGTGACATTATCACAACTTTTCAGCAACAATTGAAAAATCCCGTAACAATTTTTTGTGATAACATGTAGTGTTTCATCATCAACCATTGTATTTGACAAGTTCAACACCTCTAGCTTGGGTCCAAGTAGCTTCATTTTTGAACAGTAGGCTAAGCTCAAATGCATACTCTTACAACATCTCTTTAGAACATGACAATTAACTACTTCAGATACCATCTTCATATATTTATGACGAAAGCTCAAATCAAGAAGTTGCAAATTGGGGAAAATGGAAGCAAACATTATGATGCTTTCATCACATAACCATGAATTGCGAGCCAAATAGAGAGACTTTAATTGAGGGTATACACCAAAATCCATAAAAGAATCATAATTTTCCTGACTCTTACTCCCAATACTTTCCATTTTGATGTCACTAAGTGAAGGACATTTCTTAATGAGTGAAAACAAGGCTAATTTTGTGAGCATCTTACATTCACTAAGGTTTATAGACACCAAATTACCAAGAAACGAAGACAATTCAACAACATTTTGATCATTCAAAAAATAAGCATTTTGAAGATCCAAATGTTGGATACTTCTACATCTAGATAACAAAGAAAATATTCCATCATAACTATAGCTATTGCAATTTTGTAGGACAAGCCTTCTCAAAGGAATACCTTCCAATGCAATTGATGAGAGCAACATATCGGAGATATGCGAAGACAGAAAATCAAGACAAGTTAACCTCTTCAAACTCAATAAAGAGTCAATAAAGCGTGACTTAATGTTGTCATGGCTTCCATATGACTGACAGCTAACAGAAAGTGTCCTCAAATATGGTTTCTCGCGGATGGCAGAAGCAATACCATCACTTGTTATGGATGTACAGTTCAACATCACAACCTCTTCGAGAAACTCACAATTCCTAAACAAGTGCAAAAGCAATGAGTTGTTTATATAGTAATGACCAGATAAATTAACCTTGCGGAGCTTAGGATGCGCCCTTAACATAGCCTTTACCCCATCCTCGGTAATGTCAATATCTTTAGGGTTACTGAGGTCAAGTTCTTCGAGAAAAGGGAAACATTTGGAGATAAGAACTAGGTGATTGTTCTGGAGAGAAAAAAGGTTGTAACATGTGAGAGATGATAAAGTTTTCATACTTCTACCCAAAGCTTGGAATCCAATTGTGGGAATGGTGGATTGGTTTGAGATATTGAGCGATTTGAGGTTCAAATTGTTTAAAGGAAAATGAGAGATTTGACATAGAAGTGTATCAAGGTTACCGGAGAAGTGACTAAGGTCTAGGGAGGTGAGGTTGGGAAACCTTTGGAAGAGGCGATCTAGGAATGCGTGTGATTGTTCATAGATTGTGATACAAAATCGAAGATGGTTGGTGACGGAGAGAAACTGTTTGGAAACGAGGGAGAGAGTCTCCAAACAATGGTTATCCTCGTCCATGAGGAATCTGAATACATGTTCCCAACACTCATCAGATAAGTAAAAATCTGTTGCCACCATTGTTTTTCTTCTAGGTTTTAGGGAAGAATCAAGAGAGTTTGTTCTTCTCTTCCTTTTGATACTGAGAACTACAGCAAATGATATGTGTACCCCGGCGACTGCAACGATTAAAGGAACAAAATAATTTTTCATATCGGAGTTTAGGTTAAGTGCGATGATGGTATTTGAGTGAGTTGTTGATATGGGTGGGTGGGTGCCGATATTTGTGAAACGATATATGAATGGTATTTGAGGGTTGAGGGTTTAGGTTAAGTGCTGTTGTATTCAAAGAGCACATAATTATATAATTATATTTTTAATATATTAATTTATTTTCCCTAAAAAAAATACATTAATTTATTTGATTTTTGATAGAAATATTTTAGGGTGAGGGAATGTGCGCTAATACAAAGCAAAGAAGATATCAGGGCTCAAACGACACTTACAAATATTTTTATGTTTATCTCCTTCCAAAGACAATAGTGATGCTGCTGTCTAAGATATTCAGATACAAAATTTATATTTTTATCGTTAGATCAAGCTTTTAAAGATAACTAACATGTTAATTTTGCTTCGTAAGGGTTCTCCACCAGATATAGAAGAAGTTACTCAGTTCTTTCCCTCATCACTAATTTTGGTGGATGTTTGACTAATGATTGTTGTTGTGTCATTTAGAACAGTTACAATGACACATAGGGTTTAGACATATATGTTTTAATGTCTCTAATTGGAAAATTGTAACCTAACTATTCAGTTTTGTGAATGTTTCTATGAGGCTTAAAGAAGAAAGCAAGAAGGGTATAGAAAAATAGTTCTCGCCAAATTCAAACTGACTTATGTAGTGCATGCTCCTTTCTTCAAGGTAAATGTTCTTGCCTAATGCTCCACTTGCTTTGAGTTGCAACATATAAACCCTCTGCTGATTTTCATTTGCTAACGTCACATTCTAAAGTTGATATATCATTTTTTTCTTAACCTTTATTTTTTAAACTGTTATGACAGTATGCATTTTCATATAATATGTTGAAAAGAAGGACTCCAAAATATCTATAATGTAAGGTGGCTCAGGGACAAAAGGATAGGTAGAGAAAATAGAGAAACTCTCTAATATTTTCAAAGAAAAGATTATATTATTTGAATGTTTCTATGCTTGATGATATGAATGTGTCAAAACACATGGTAATGAGCCTTATTTATACTACTCTAGGAAGGCTCTCCATAACAAACTAGAAATATCTAGAAACAAAGAAAAGTCTAGAGATATGGATACTCTAGTACATAAGACTAGAAGGGTCTAGAAAAGTTAAGACTTCCCTAGTACTTATTTAGTAGTGTCTAGTAGCTTCCTAATTACTCCCAAGTATTCTAGAGACTTCTATATTATTCTTTAGAATTCTAGAGTCTTCCATATTATTCTTCATCATTCTAGACGCTTCCATATAATTCTTCATCATTCTCCCCGGGTTGGAGAAGACTCGTCCCCGAGTCAAAAGTCTTCTTTATCGCCAAAGTATGGTGAAAGATCAGCAACATTGAAGGTAGCAGAGACTCCATAGTCACCTGGTAGCTCTATTTTGTAGACATTGTCATTGATTTTCTGCGTAACTTTAAAAGGACCATCAGCTCTTGGAGATAACTTGGCATTTGGTTTGTTAGGAAATCATTCCTTTCGCAAGTGGATCCATACCAAGTCTCCTTCCTTGAATGTGTGCAACTTGCGATGCTTGTCTCGTTGAGTCTTATATCTTGAATTTTGTTTTTCAATTCTTCCTCGAACTTGTTCGTGCAACTTCTTAATTTCATTGGCCCTTTGTTCCGTGTCTGCACTGTACTGTTGAGTGCTAGGTGATGGAGTTAAATCCAGTGGGCTAAGAGGACGCAAGCCATAAACCACCTCAAATGGACACTTCCCGGTAGCTTGGTTGGTGGAGTTATTGTAGGCAAACTCAATTTGTGCAAGGATAAGATCCCATTGCCTCAAATTCTTTCCCACAAAACTTCTAAGTAAGTTCCCCAAAAGTCTATTGATTGCTTCTGTCTGCCCATCTGTCTGAGGGTGACTAGCACTGCTGAATTGAAGTTTAGTACCCATCTTCTTCCACAATGTTCTCCAAAAGTGGCTTATGAATTTAACATCTCGATCGGAGGTGATGGTTTTTGGGATGCTATGAAGACGAACAATTTCCTTGAAGTACAAGTCTGCAACTTGGACAGCATCGTTAGTCTTCTGACATGGTATGAAATGGGCCATTTTAGAAAACCTGTCGACGACTACCATTATAGAATCCTTTTGTCGCTGAGTTCGAGGTAGTCCAAGGACAAAATCCATACTAACATCCTCCCAAGGTGCCTTAGGAACTGGAAGTGGTGTATATAAACCGGTATTCTGACTTTTGGATTTGGCCAAGTGACAAATTTTGCATCTTTGGATGTGTCTATTGACGTCTCTTTCTAGCTTAGGCCAATAAAAATTCTCCTTGACTAAGGCTACTGTTTTATCTCGCCCAAAATGTCCTGCTAGTCCTCCATCGTGAGCCTCCCAAATAATTGTTTCCCTTAGAGAGCATTGGGGAATGCATATAGTTTTTCCTTTGAACAAGAATCCGTCATGTTTGTAATATCCCTGTGATGACTGCGGATTAGTGGAACTCCAAACTTTACCAAAGTCAGGATCATTTGGATACAACTCCTTCATAATCTCAAATCCAATGACTTTTGTTTGAAGAGTAGTAAGTAGACTATGACGTCGGCTGAGGGCATCTGCTACAACATTTTGGACTCCTGCCTTGTGCTTGAGTAGAAAAGGATAAGACTGCAGAAACTCACTCCAAGCAGCGTTTCTACGGCTGATCTTTTGTTGAGAGTTCAAGTACTTGAGAGCTTCATGATCAGAGTAAAGAACAAACTCTTTATTCAACAAGTAGTGGCTCCAATGTTGAAGGGCACAAACAACTGCATAAAACTCCTTGTCGTATGTAGAGTACCTGAGCTTCCCATTGTTGAGTTTCTCACTGAAAAAGGCTATAGGATGTCCCTCTCCAATTCCAGTGTTCGAAGCATCACAACTAACTTCAAATACTTGGACAAAGTTAGGAAGGGCTAGCACGGGTGCCTCGGTCAAACGCTTCTTAAGTTCCTTAAAGCTCTTATCGGCTTCATCGGACCACCTGAATTTCTCTCCTTTGATGCATTCTATAAGAGGGGCGGCAACCGAGCTAAAGTTTTTAATGAACCTTCTGTAGAAAGAAGCTAAGCCATGAAAACTCCTTATATTATGGACAGACTTTGGAGTTGGCCAACTGTTGATAGCTTCAATTTTGCTTGGGTCAACTTTTATTCCCCCAGAAGTGATGATGTACCCAAGAAAATTTACTTCATCGGTCAAGAATGAGCATTTCTTGAGGTTGGCATAAAGTTTTTGCTCACGAAGAGTTTGAAGTACTTGTCGGATATGCCCTAAATGCTCTTCTTTGCTTTTGCTATAGATCAAAATATCATCGAAGTACACAACAACAAATTTACCAATAAAGGGCCGAAGTACCTGATTCATTAGCCGCATAAATGTACTCGGAGCATTTGATAACCCGAAAGGCATAACTGTCCACTCATAAAGGCCGTCTCTTGTCTTGAAAGTTGTCTTCCATTCATCTCCTGGACGAATTTTGATTTGATGGTAACCACTTCGAAGATCAACCTTAGGGAAGATATTGGCACCATGTAGTTGATCCAACATATCATCGAGCCTGGGGGATCGGAAATCGATACTTAATGGTGATCTTGTTGACAGCTCGACTGTCCATGCACATTCTCCAACTACCATCCTTCTTCGGTACTAGAAGTGCAGGTACAACACAAGGACTGACACTTTCCCGAATCAACCCTTTCTTGAGCAACTCTTCAACTTGGCGTTGGACTTCGACATGCTCTGTTGGACTCATCCTGTAAGCCGATCTATTAGGAATGGAAACTCCAGGGATGAAGTCAATTGCATGTTGTATGTCTCGCATTGGAGGAAGTCCTGATGGAATTTTTGATGGTACAACATCTGAGAATTCGACGAGAAGATGCTCAACCTCCTTTGGAATGTTGGATTCTTCATTGGACTCGACCAATAGGACAAAGCTTATGTCTTGGACATCCTTTGTTGTCACCTTAAATGGTTCTTTTGAGACTAGAGATACTATTGGCTTGGAATCCTTTCTTCCTTCATCAAATGCATTGGGTGGTAGGGGCACCAACTTGATTTTAACACCATCTTTCACAAAGGTGTAAGTGTTGGCATGACCGTCGTATATGGCATGACGATCATATTGCCAAGGTCTCCCAAGAAGGAGGTGACAAGCATCCATGGGGATGACATCACACCATACATTATCTTTGTACTTTTTCCCAATGGAGAAAGATACAAGGCAACGCTTGGATACTCTAACCTCGTTACCTTTGTTGAGCCATTGTAACCGGTATGGATGTGGGTGATCCTTTGTCGGCAGCTCCAATTTTTCCACCATATAGTTGGATACAACATTCTCACAGCTTCCACTATCAATGAAGACATCACAAATTTTGCCTTGTGAGGTGCAACGAGTGTGAAAGATATTGTGTCTCAGCCATGGTTCTTCCTTGACTGTTGTGGTGTGTAAGCTTCTTCTAACTACTAGTGATTCACCGGAATCAAAAGGAACGTATTCTTCATCATATAGTGGCTCATCCATCTCCTCTTGTTCCAACACTTCATGAATGTCATCGGGAACATAGTCATCATCATATATTGGATCTCCTTTTCCCTTTTCTTCAAACACTTCACAAATATCAGCACCAACATATTCCTCATCGTATATTGGTTCTCCCATCGTCTCTTCTTCAAACGATTCGTGGATGTCTTCTTTTTCTTCTTCAAAAATATTGTTTATCTCCCCATTGACGATGGTGATTACCTTACGATTGACACAATCTAAGGCTATGTGTCCATAACCTTGACACGTGAAACATTTAGGTATATTGGTATTTCTCTCTTTGATTGTGTTATGTTCGGGTCTAAATGAGGAAATAGGTTTATGAATTAGGGGTTTGTGATAATCGATATGATTTTGGGTTGGTGAAAGAGGTTGGTATGAAGATGTTTTGGATAACTGTAATTGTGTAAAATTCTCTTGACAATAGCGAGGTGGTAAATACTTATGGGTTAGTTTTTGACGCATTTTGTCCCACGTCTTGATCTTGCTTTTTCCTTCACGCTTGCGTTTCCTTTTAAGATTTTCCCACCAAATTGAAGCGTATTTCTTCCGCTTGGCAGAAACGATCTTTACCTTTTGCTCCTCCGGAACCTCCTTATATATAAATAAACGTTCAACAATTTGTAGCCAATCCAGAAAATCATCCGGTTGTAGATTCCCTTCAAAATCTGGAATGTCTACTTTGATATCATTCATCCGAAGTTGACGTCGATGTGAATGACTACTTCTAGAAGATGAAGAGTCACTACCAGAGTCACTTCTGAATGATGAAGAATTATATGGAAGTGTCTAGAATGATGAAGAATAATATGGAAGACTCTAGAATTCTAAAGAATAATATAGAAGTCTCTAGAATACTTGGGAGTAATTAAGAAGCTACTAGACACTACTAAATAAGTATTAGGAAAGTCTTAACTTTTCTAGACCCTTCTAGTCTTATGTACTATAAGGTTTTGTGAACATTATACATCTTCACTTAGTATTAGTTTTAGGTAATTGGTTCAACTTCTAACACTGTGAGAGTAAAGCTTGGTTCAACTTCTAACATAATTCAAAATTTTACTTCTAACAATTTATCGTAACAACTCTCTCTAAGATACACATGACTTTTCTCTTCCTCTATGTACTTCCTGCTTCCCCATCTCTCTCTTAATCCTCTCAACTCTTTTTTTTCTTTCTTTCTTTTGCTCGATGTTGATGATGAACTTAGTTTCATTTTTTTACGAACAATTGTTATTACAAGTTATTGTAGATGAATGTGAAGTTTTCTGCTATTACGAATATGATGACGTAGAGGGAGAATGGGACAGTGCTGGTGTCTTTAGCAGAAGAGGGGCTGTGGTGGTTTTCTGCTACTTGGTGCATGACAGAATCTGTTTTCAGCCCAGGAGGTTATTGTGTGGGCTTCTGTTTTTGGGTCTTTTTTGGCTTTGTTAGTGTCAGTTGGCCCATCTGTTTATGAGGGGGTGTGGTCTGTTAGCAGGGGGTTTTTGCTGTCCTCTTGGGTTTTTTGTTTTTCGGTTGGTTTTCCGTGTATATGCGGCATCTTTGTTTGGTTTTTCTGGTTTGTGCAGTAGTGTGCGTCTTGAACCGGCCTGCCTTTAATAATATTTGCGGATTAAAAAAAGAAGATGAATATGAAGTTTAGTTCCAGTTCTTTGTTGCTTTTATTTTATGCTTTTTAGTTTTTTCTCCATATGACTCTCATGGAACACCTTTTCTTTGTGTCATAAAAGTGCATCAGGTTTTCTCTAAAAAATTAAGGGTTGTGTCATAAACTATGTAAATAAATTAAGTGTTGTCATTAACTATGTAAGTAAACTTTCTTTCAAATTTTGATCACAGGAACGTCTAAGTATGATGACAACCGATGGTTTAGTTATTGGATTGTTTATTAGTAATATTTGATGTATGTTTTTTTTTGTTGCAGTGATTTTTACTTGAAGCTACAATGTCAAATAACTATTGTTGAGTGATGACAATAAGTCATTTTCTAACGATTCTCATTCTCTAATTGTAACAGTTGAATAGCTACTGAGATTCTTAAGATTTTGTAGTTACCATTGATGGCAATATTTCGAAGGTGGAACATCAGTTACAACTTCAATGATATGTTCCTGTAGCATGGTGTCTAATGTGAACATATTTGAAGGTAATAATCGTTGAATCTTTTTTATAAATGTTCCTATTATTCTTAAAATCGTTGTTATGAGCTTATACCAAAATTAAGTCAAATTCTAAAAATCATATGGATTAATGATTTAGAATGCATTAAGTTTATGTAGCCTTATTTGATGATTTTGACAGATTATACTTTCTCATCTTACTCTTCCGTATACAAGTTTAATTGAAATGTATACTTGATATCTAGATGATATCACCACAAGATGATTCTTCTTTCCTTTCCATAACAAGATAGATACTGTCTTTTTATAATTTATGTTTCTGCAGTTTTTATTCTTTACTACTACATGTTTTCATTCTAAAGCCGTAGTATAAAGTTTCCAGCATCATGGGTTCCTAAAACACACGTTACTAACTTATCATTTGTCTTTAAGCGATATTTATATACCAAATTTCAGGAAGCAAGGCATTTGTAAATTTTAAAAGCTCAAATTTAAAGACAATATCATACATGTACCAATTCATCATTTGGACTTTGGAAAGACTTGAAAGTATAAGATATCAAGATAAAGAAAAGAACTCAAAGGAGAATGTTCAATGTTCAAGAGAGTCACGAAGATGTTCAGTAAAAAAATTCATGATTTATATGATTGTAAATTAATATCATTGTAATATTATTGTAAAACAAGTTTAAGTATTCTATTGAGCACAAAGAAACCCAGACCGGCTTTCATTTTAGATCTAAATTTTACATTCCAACAAGTAATTTTAATCTTTATAAGAATATGGCCATATTTAAGAATATGTAAGTATCACTTGATCTTTTACTCTAACGTGATCTCCTATTATTTTTTGAAGATAGCTCATGTTCTAGATTTGTGCCCTTCCATTTTTCCTTTATATTTTTAAAGTAAATTCACCATTTTTTTTTTGTGAGAACTATAGATCGTTTGTGATAGTTAATAGAGTTTTTATGTGAGTAAATTAATGTACGTTGTTTTTAAGTTGAATTAATTAGTCTCAAGTAATTAATGAGCTCTTTCAAAGGATGAATTGTTTAGATGAACAGCTATGGACCAGGTTTTATTTATCTCACATTCTAACTTTGAACTATCAATGTCTTTCTTTCCTGAAAACTAGAGGATTAAAACCAAAATAGGAATATGTAGTACTATCTCCGTCCTTATATATAAGACCCTTTTGGATATTTGTATTAAAGTTATTTGTAATCACTAATGTTTTTACAATTTTATTCTTAAGAGAGAGTTAGTTTATATTTTCCATATGCTATTTATTGTTGATTGAAGAAAAATATGTATAATAAATAGGGGCATGTATGTAAAGACTTAATTAATGTAGTTGGAAATAACAAAGGGGTCTTATAAAAAGGAACAAAAAAAATTCTCAAAAGGGTCTTATAATTAGGGACGGAGGTAGTATAACTTATTGATTATTATTAGGGAAATGGGCACTTGTTAAGAAGTTTAAAGAAGAAATTTTATCTTGGGAATGAATTATTCAACACATTGAAAATTTAAAAAGTAATTTTGTCCACATGAATATTGTATATTACTTCTATTTTTGAATACTTAACTAGTGCCTTAAGGACATTGGTTAACAAGACCCTTATTACTATAGTTGATAGGACCCGTGCAAGTCTAGTAAAATTTTATTTGAAACATCATAGGACCACTAATTTTTGGCGCCTTTTTAGTTGATATCTTTCTTTCTCTATTCTATAACTACTAGTAAAATATCTATACATTTCAACAGGCTGCGTCACATTGCACTAATTATATAAAAAGATAATCAAATTGTTAACATTGTGAAATATTTAAATATATTAAATAAAAAATTTCAACATTAATGATGTGTTTTTATTAAATAACTGTTTATTTTAAATGTGAAATTCCGTTAAATATTTTCACAATGTACGTCTATTGTGGATTTTATGTACTTATATCTTTTAAACAAAGTTTTATTTAGTAAAAAAAAAACTTCTAAACAATGTCTTATGTCTATATGAGAAAAATCGAAATGATAAATTTTAAAAATTCATAAGCATTATCAAAATACTAAAATTAATGTAGTAGTGTCCCTTCCTTCAAAAAAAAATGTAGTAGTGTCCCTCTCAGTTTTTTTTATTTTATATGAAAAAAATCGTTTAATATTTGCATTCTGATCATTGCGGATTTTATGTTCTTATATATGCCGAAACAAATTTTTATGTTCCGATATGATCATTTCACTGTTATAGTTCAATCACTATACATAGATGACATTATTGTTTTGATTGATTCATCATATATCAAATAATTTTCTTTCTTGTAGTAGAATTTATTTTCAAGTTTAGGTTTGGTTTGATATTGTTATTGGTTTTGTGGATTATATTGTGTGTATTAAGGTTGATTGGCTAAGAACAATTCAAGTGTGAATTTCTCATTCTAAGTTGAATTGTCATTCTATCATTGCTTATTTTATTATCATTCGAGGCTAGTGCATAATTTCAAATAGTCATTTGATTTCCAAAAGTTTGCAAAAAGGAATTAAAAACAGATAACAAGGTTGATTAGTTTTTTTTTTTTTTTTGGATTAACTTCTTTTTCGTTGTTTGGTAACCGTGTTCAAATCATTACAAAAATACTAGTTAAACACAACTTTTGTGCTCAATCTCACCAATGAGTGCTCCTAAATTTATAATTTTCACAAAGCTTGTGTTCTTAAATAACAAGTATAAACAAATACAAGCAACACATTGAATCCATAGAAAGATTAAACTAACTTATGCAAAAAAGAGAATTTTCATAATGGTTCAATACTGGTTCATAACAAACATAAAACAATAAAAATAGTAATAAAGAGAATTTTCACATCGAAGTGTTAGGAGTTTGAAGTACAGAAAATAATAAAAATCACCCAACATAAAAAGGTTTTAAACAATAAAAAACCAAATGAAACTTCAAACAACATCAGAAACCAAGTCAGATCCAACAAATGCAGATTTTAGCTTCCTGCCATATTCTTTCAGATCGACATCACAAAGATTTTGCTGATGCATCGTTGATGAATCGTGACATCAAAGTTGCATTTACATCTTTAATTCTCTTTAGATCCTTCAAAATGTCTTCCAACGGATTTTGAATCCCTTCCCTACATCCAAGGAGTCATAAATTTCAATTTAGTTCATTGGATAGATTATGAAAAAACATCAAGTAACATACTATAATATGAACAAGACTGCACTAATACAAACACATTGACATCTTTCTAGCAAACTCGAAAAGATGGATAATACCATATGCATCAGTATGGCCACAAAAAGAAGACCTTGCAGTACCAGTTATGGATAGGGACATAAGTTAGTTTGTATCCTTTGTTCCAAATTTGGACCCTATGATCCATAAAAGGCCTTGTTCGGACACTAGTACTGTCAAACCAAATTCAAGGACTAGAGTTCTTAAAACCCCATACCATAGGGCTCCGCACGGAGTAGAGCCTACACTAAAGCTTATCATTAAAGTGCTGCTCGCGACATTTAAGACAAGCTAGTAACCAGATAAAATTAATTATACACTCAAATCAAAGCAAAAAAGAAACTATACTAAGTCAATATCTTTTTAGAATCAATATCAAACAAAGCCTAATTTAACAATAGCTTAATAAGAAATAAAAGTTTTAAGATTAAATAGTAAGATATTAACACAATTATTTATTTTAATCAATGATGTAGGTATAAGTAGGAAGATATCAATTGTCCTTAAAACATTCAGCACAATGAACAATAAATGGTAAACCATCTGGCGTACATTTGAATAAATGGACAATTAAGATGGCCTACATCGGCAAACCATCAATATCTTTTTACACCCTGCTGGCTGTTGCCAGTAGAATTAACCAGGGACTTCCACTTTTGAAAACATAAACTCTCTTGTACGAAAACAGGTAAATAAATAATACACATATTATATTATGATGAAAACCCAAATTCCACAGACACTATCGATACCCCTACAACTAAATACCCTCAAGCAGGTCATCCCTAACTCTCTATCATGTGGGCATGATATTGGGATGCTAATGTGCTAATCCCCCTTGACGCACGCTCTCATTTTGGTTCCTTACATATTATGACCTGGCAAAAGTAGGAACGAAGAAAAGTACAATATAAGTTAATTATTGTAAGTTTTGTCCAAAAAGAAATAACATAAAGTTGGTTCTTGAAAGTTGATAGGGCCTATAGAAAACTCATAAAAGTTACAGTAAAGAAAAGTGTGATACAAAAAGTATGAAAAACCCATTCTGCTAGTGAGGGCTTTAAATAGGTATGATGCAAGGCAAATTGATGAAAAAACAATACAATTTAAAACTGCACATCATATAAAACTCAACGACTTGCATTATTGATATAATTATCAAGTTCAATTTGATATGAGTAATTACACATTTGTAAGTTCACATTAAAAACAAAGAAACATCGCGTAGAAGTAAATTTTAAAACCAAAACAGCTTACATTTAAGATTTCAAACTACAGCAAAGAACTTTTAGAATATTAGCAAAAAATGCATCCTTGACGCGATAAGAGTTCCATCTCTCTATTTCTTAAAGGATAATGAAATGGAGTTGTTATTCTTCTCAGTGATGGTCTTGAAAGTATTAATGAGGCAAGAACATCACCATGCACATTAAAACAACAATTCAAATTGATTTCTCTCAATTGTGTGCAATTTTCTACCACATGCATCACTCCCTTCTTTGTGACATCATAACACTTTTCAAGGAAGAGTTCCAAAAACCCACGACAATTCTTTGAGATGACATAGAGTGTTTCATCACCAACACTTGTACTTGACAAATTCAACACCTCTAATTTGGGAACTCGAAAGTTCATTCCTAGCAGCTCCACTCCTAAACAACGGGTTAAGTTCAAATGTCTAATGTTAGAACATGTTCTTAAAACCTGAATAACACTGTCTTCAGATATGTCAAGACCTTAGCTAAAATCAACCACGTGCAGAAAGATGCCAATTTTTTCATGGAACTTTCAACACAATGAAGAATTAGAACATAGAATATTACTTAGTTTTAATATAGTTCAAATTTTAATTTAAGTTTGATTTTGTTTAGCACCTTATTGCACATTGTGAGATAAACCAGAAGACTTGCATATTTTAATCATGCAATCTATCTTCTAATACAAAGCACAAAATAAGATTTAAACACCGATGGATATGAGTAATTAACAGAGAATATTTTATCAAGTATCTGCAGAAATGAAAGAGACAATCAAGAATTAAATTTGCAGAATAATATTAACACCATAGCAAACATTTACATCTTACTTCATAAAAAAAAACATTTACATCTTGCTAAACTAAATTGTTACCTTTCCAATTCAAACCAAAGAATACCACCACACACACACACACATATTTGAGTGGTGAATTAATTAGATCAGTTCGGAAAATTATGTTGGTGATTGCAAATCACATGCAGGTCTAGACTATCTCTTAATAAACCCCTAATTGCTTGTTTCAAGCGGAATATATAATTCACATGATATATTATGATGGGGAACTATCACACACATGAGTAAATACATATTTATAAAAAAATTGATTTCTCATCTAAAAATATAAACAACTTACATTTAGGAGTTTATACTCCAACAAAGCAGTTTCATACTACTACGAAACATAGCATCCATGGTGCGAGAAGAGTTTCTTTGTATATCTCAAATCAAAACTAGGTGGAGCTCCTATCTTTCTCAATGATAGCCTTGAAAGTACCATTGAGGCGACAACATTTGCATGCACTTTATCACAACCCCCTAAATCGATCTCTCTAAGTTGTGTGCAGTTTTCTACCACATGATTCACTCCTTTCTCAGTGACATCACTGTTGGAAAAGGAGAAGGTTATAGTGACAACTTTGTGAGGAATTTAGGAGGAGAGAATATTTGAGAGAAGAACAATTTTATTATTTGAGAGGAGATACTTTGATTCTAGTCTTCTTGCTTGATTTAAAAATGACAAACTCTCTCCTTTTTATAGGCTCTAAGGGAGAGTTCTAGATACTTCCTAGGGAGAGTTCTAGACATATCCTAGGATAACTTTCTACACACTTCAAGAGTGTTCTACACACTTCTCTCAACTACATACATGAAAATTCTACACACTTCTCTCAATGATATTTCTACCAACCTAATTCTACATGACTCTAGAACTTTCTATGGGCTACACCATTTATTATCTAATTGGGCCTAACACTTGATTAGTCCAATGGACCAAATCAAGTTTATTATCCAACACCCCCCCTTAAACTTGATTTGTCATCCCAAGTAAACCTCTTAACTTAATAAAGTCTTCATGCTTGAGCGGCTTGGTGAAGATGTCAGCTACTTGATCTTGGGACTTCACGTATTCAACTTGTACATCCTTTCTTTCGATGCACTCTCTTATGTAATGGTAGCGAGTATCAATATGCTTGCTACGATCATGGAATACTGGATTCTTTGCAAGAGCGATGGATGACTTGTTGTCCACAAAAATCGAGGTCGGCTCCTTCTGCGACATTCCCAATTTCTTCAATAGATTCCTAAGCCAAACTGCATGACAAACACATGATGTAGCTGCTACATATTCTGCTTCACATGTCGAAAGTGAGACAATTGGTTGCTTCTTCGACATCCAAGTGAAAGATGTGTTTCCCATGAAGAACACAAAGCCGGTGGTACTTTTCCGGTCATCTCCATCTCCAGCCCAATCACTATCACTGTAACCAACTAACTTATAGTCCTTATCTGATGAAAACCATAAGCCAAAGTCAGTTGTACCTTTGATATAGCGAAGAATTCTTTTTGCAACCTTGAGATGGGTAATAGTTGGATTCTCCATGTGTCGACTGATGAGCCCAGTAGCATATAGGATGTCAGGTCTTGTGCATGTCAGATACCTCAAACTCCCAACTAAACTCTTGAAGTTGGTAGCATCCACCTTTTCTGATCCATCAAACTTTGATAGCTTTAATCCACACTCCACTGGTGTGCTAATTGGTTTACAACCACCCATATTGAACTTTTTTAGCATCTCCTTTGCATATCTTTGTTGGGAAATGAAGATTCCATTCTCTTTCTGCTTTACCTCTATGCCAAGATAGTATGACATGAGTCCAATATCTGACATTTCGAACTCCTTAATCATAGCTTTCTTGAATTCTTCAAACATATTTGGATTGTTTCCCGTGAAGATCAAGTCATCCACATATATGCACACAATCAAGATATCTCCATTCTTGATCTTGACGTACATGGCATGCTCGTGTGGGCACTTCGTAAAGTTGTTTGCTTTGAAGTAGTTATCAATTTGACTGTACCATGCTCTTGGTGCTTGTTTCAAACCATAAAGTGCTTTGTTTAGTTTGAGAACTTTATCTTCTTGTCCTTTCACCTTGTAGCCCAAAGGTTGTTCGATGTACACTTCCTCCTCTAGAACTCCATTCAAGAAAGCAGATTTAACGTCCATTTGGTGAATTTTCCACTTTTGTTGAGCTGCTAGAGAGATTATGAGTCTTATGGTCTCCAAACGAGCGACTGGGGCAAACACTTCATCATAATCAATCCCTGCCTTTTGACTGTAGCCTTTTGCGACTAGTCTTGCTTTATATCTTTCAATTTCTCCTTTGGCATTCTTCTTTGCTTTGTACACCCACTTGACACCGATGGATTTATGCCCTTTGGGTAGGGAGACGAGTTCCCATGTGTTGTTCTTCTCTATGGATCTAATTTCTTCATCCATTGCATCTCTCCATTTCTTATTTTGCGCAGCTTCTTCGAAGTTCATGGGTTCACAATCTGCAAAGAGACAAAATAGTGTGATGTTATCTGTTTCTCCCGTTTCCTCGTAGAGATCTTCAAGCCTTCGTGGTGATAGAGCTTCTGTGTTGTCATAGAGATCTTGAAGACTTCGTGTACGCATTGTAACCCTTTCACTACTAGTGTCTTCAAAAGTGGGTGATGTGGGTGAGTGGGGCATTTGTTGAACTTCTCTAGATGTTTCTTCTTCAAATTCGGGGAAGAAACTGTATTCTTGTTTGTGTGGTCCAAAGTCCCATTCTCCTTCTTCATCAAAGACCACATCTCGGCTAATTACAATCTTGTTGTTTTCCGGGTTGTATAACTTGTAGCCCTTTGAGGTTTGATCATAACCAACAAAGATGAACTTCCCACTCTTATCATCAAGCTTTGCTCTTTTCTCATCTGGAATGTGAACGTGGGCCACACTTCCGAAGACCCTCAAGTGTGAGATACCTGGCCTTCTTCCACTCCATGCTTCTTGTGGTGTCTTTCCCCACACGCTCCTTGTCGGAGATCGATTAGATAGATAGACTGCACACGCCACAGCTTCAGCCCAAAATTCTTTTGGTAGTTTCTTACTTTTGAGCATGCTTCGAGCCATGTCAAGTATTGTTCGATTCTTCCTTTCTGCCACACCATTTTGTTGGGGGGATCTTGGAACTGTCAATGGACGCCTGATTCCATTCTCTTCACAAAACTCTTGAAACTCTTTAGAAGTGAATTCTCCTCCTCGGTCAGTCCGCATAGCTTTTATATGTCGACCACTTTCTTTCTCCACAACAGCCTTAAACTTCTTGAAGGTGGTAAAGACTTCTGATTTCTGCTTCAAGAAATAGACCCATGTTTTTCTTGAAAAATCATCAATGAAGAGGAGGAAATAATTGTTTTTACCTAGTGAGCATGGCTTAATTGGCCCACATACGTCAGCATGTATAAGCTCGAGCGGATTCTTGGCTCTTGAGTTTGACTCCTTTGGAAAACTCATCCGGAATTGCTTCCCAAGTAAACATCCTTCACATAATTGGTCTGGATGGTTGATAGATGGAAGACCTCTCACCATATTTTGTTTTGCCATCAAGCTTAAGCTTCCAAAATTTAAGTGCCCAAATCGAAGATGCCAAAGCCATGAAGCATCATTGTAGCAAGCTTTGAGACACTTTGCAACATCATTTTGGATGTTCAACAAAAACATCCGATTTCTTGACATTGGTACCTTGGTGATAAGATTATTTTTTCCATCTTTGATGGAGAGACTTGAATTTTTCATGTGAATATCATAACCCTTTTCTAACAGTTGCCCCAAACTCAAAATATTGTTCTTCATATTAGGGACATAGTAGACATTTGAAATAAATTGATGTCTTCCATCTTTCAAGCGAATTAAGATATTACCTTTGCCTTTCACTGGAATCTTGGAATCATCGCCAAATGAGACATTTCCATGCACCGATTCATCAAGCTCCACGAACATGCTCCTTTTTCCACACATATGATTGCTTGCTCCAGTGTCAAGGTACCATGTATTTTCATGGATGCCTTCGTTACTTCCACGTGCTAGCAGCACTGTTTCAAATTTCTCGTCTTTTTCTTCCACATAGTTGGTCTTCTCCTCTACTCGATTCTTGGAGAATCTACACTCTGAAGCGTAGTCTCCAAACTTCTGACAATTGTAGCACTGAGTCTGAGATTTGTCATACCTTGTGTTTGGGTATCCTCTCCCACGTCCTCTTGTTGAGGTCTCTCCTTTCTCGTAATTGCTTCCGGTAAAATTTGAACCACGCGCACCGTAGCCACGTCCAAATTGTCCTCGACCGCGACCTCGTCCTCGGCCTCTACCTTGACTTCGTTGGCTTATCTCATTTCTTTGACTTTCTTCTTTCTCTTTTAACTGCATCTTGAAGAGATTCTCGGTGATCTCTTTCTTCTTCTTGTGCTTCTCCTCATAAGCTTGCAAAGATCCTTGAAGTTGCTCTATTGTCATGGTCTCTAAATCTTTGGTTTCCTCAATTGTCACAACAATATGCTCGAATTTGGGATCTAATGATCGGAGTATCTTCTCCATAATTCTCACATCTTCTAACTTTTCACCGTTTCTTTTTAATTGATTTGAAACAGCGATAACTCTAGAAAAACATTCTGAAATAGACTCTGACTCTTTCATATGCAATGATTCAAACTCGCCTCTTAAAGTTTGTAGACGTACCTTCTTTACTTTTTCTTCTCCTTGGCAAGAGGTTTGAAGCTTCTCCCATGCCTCCTTAGCGGATGTTGCATTTGAGATTTTCTCGAACTCATCTTCATCCAATGCTTGGTAGATGAGGAAGAGAGCCTTTTTGTCTCTCTTTCTTGAATCCTTCAAAGTGTCTCTTTGTGCTTTAGTTAAGGAATCCTCATCTTGTGATTCCTTATAGCCTTTTTCAACAACCTCCCAAACATCATGTGCACCAAGAAGAGCCATCATTTTGATGCACCAATTATCATAGGTACTCCCTTTGAGAAGTGGAACTTGAAAGGATGCCGCTCCATTGACCGCCATAACTATGGAACAATTTTTCTCAGAACCTAAGCTCTGATACCACTTTGTTGGAAAAGGAGAAGGTTATAGTGACAACTTTGTGAGGAATTTAGGAGGAGAGAATATTTGAGAGAAGAACAATTTTATTATTTGAGAGGAGATACTTTGATTCTAGTCTTCTTGCTTGATTTACAAATGACAAACTCTCTCCTTTTTATAGGCTCTAAAGGAGAGTTCTAGATACTTCCTAGGGAGAGTTCTAGACATATCCTAGGATAACTTTCTACACACTTCAAGAGAGTGTTCTACACACTTCTCTCAACTACATACATGAAAATTCTACACACTTCTCTCAATGATATTTCTACCAACCTAATTCTACATGACTCTAGAACTTTCTATGAGCTACACCATTTATTATCTAATTGGGCCTAACACTTGATTAGTCCAATGGACCAAAACAAGTTTATTATCCAACAATCACTACAATAAAACAATAACAGTTGCAAAAATCCAGAACAACTCTTTGAAATCACATTTTCCAGTTTGAGAACTTTAAAGTTCAATGTACGTAACTTCACTCTTGAGCAGCGGGTTAAGTTCAAATGTCTAATGTTACAACATGTCCTTAAAACATGAACAACAGCTTCTTCAGATAAATCATAGGAATATCTCAAATCAAGCATCTGCAAATTTGGGAAACATTCTACGATGAGGAACAAGTCAGAGTGTTTGATAGATTTAGTAAAGGAACATGTGAGAGAGGTCAAAGTTGTAATGTTTTGGGAGAAAGCTTGCAACCCATTTGCTGGAATGGTGGGTTTTTCGGAGAGATTGAGCGATGTGATATTCAATGGAAAACAACCAATTTCAGCGAGAAGCGCGTCTATGTCTCCACGAAAGTGAGTAAGGTTGAGGGAGGTGAGTTTGGTGAACCTTTGGAAGAGGCGAGGAAGTAAAGGGCGTGTTGAATTCGAGATATTGAGTGAGAATCTGAGACGGTTGGTGATAGATAAGAACTGTTTAGAGACAAATGAAAGACATCTCAAGTAGAAACGATTGTTGTCGTCGCTATTCCCATCGTTGATGAGGAATTTGAAGACAAATTCCCAACATTCGTCAGGAAAGTAAAAATCAAATGCAAGACTCCATGTTTTGCTTCTTGTTTGAATGGAAGAAGCGACGATTTGTTGTTGTGAAGAAGAATTGAGAGACATTCTTCTTCTTCTTATTGTTTGTCTTTCCATTGTGGATTTGTAGTGTGTTGCCGCTTGTAAATCTTCTTTAGGGTTTCATAATAAAGTAATTTTTTTTTTTAACGTTTGTTAGTTATTGGACCCTTCCGTTTGAGCCTTTTGGCTATGGACATGTCACCGACGCAAGTTGCACATAATTTATCAAGTAATATATTTTTTTCAAAACATATCCATTTCTTTTTAGGGGTTCAAAAAATATCAAGTTTTTTTTAGAGGATATGAAGTTAAAATTTAAAAATTACATAATCTATACTATATTCTTTCTATACTACTAGGAAAAAGATGGGGCCCACGTGAGTGTCTTTCCATTATTTTTATTACGCAAACGTTTGAAAGTTATGAATGATGTTTTTTTTTTTATGAAATTTTGATTTACATTAAAAGTTAAAATATAAATGCATTTTGCTTTCAAATTATAAAAAATCAAACTAACCATGATTATCTATTTCAATGATACCAATAATATAAGTAAAAAATATAATCTAAATTTTTATTTTTTTAATTACACCAACAACAATATTTATTATACAAAAAATTGTTGAAGAATATAATTGGAATAATGAAAATGTTATTTTTTTAATGACACCAACAACAATCTAAATATTTATACATACATTTTCATTATTTATCTTTTTTTTTTTGGTCCAGTAGCCTAGTGGCCCCACAATTAAGTGTGGAAAAGTGGGGTATCGAGGTTCGAACCTCGGCCCCTGCATACATTATGCAATGTCCCTACCAATTGAGCTAAGCTCACGGGGACCATTTTCATTATTTATCTAAATGTAGAAACAAGAGACTATCTTCCTACAGAGATAATGATATCAGGAAAAAAAAACATTGAGTTATAATTTCATGTTTGCATCAGTTTCTAGTATGTCTCTTTAGTCGGTTAGAGGAGGAACATGACAAGTTCAACACCTCTAGGTTGGTAAAGTTTACTCGACGTAGATTGATTCCTAAACAGTCAGTTAGGTTCAAATGTCTAATGTTAGAACATGCCCTTAAAACATGACAAATACCTTTTTCTGATATTTTATGACAATAGCTCAAATCAAGCAATTTCAAATTCGGGAAAACCGAAGCAATCGTTTGGACCGTTTCATCTTTTAACCATGTTTGTGTATTCAAATGGAGATCCTTTATTTGTGCTCGCAAAGGAGGAATTAGAATTGTGTAAACTATTTGTTTGTGTGAATTGGATTCTAAAGGAGGAGGTGAGTGCGGGAATCCAACAAAATCTGTTACCGTAGGGGTTGAGGTTGAGGGAGGTGAGGTTAGGGAACCTTTGGGAAAGTTGACTGAGGCAGTCACTTGTTAGATCACTGGTGGTGATTGAGAATCTAAAACGGTTGGTGATGGAGAAGAACTGTTTTGAGACAAGGGAGAGAGAACCCAAATACCTGTTTTCACTGAGGAATTTGAAGACACATTCCCAGCACTCATCCGGTAAATATAACTCTGCTGCTACAACCATTGTTGTCTCCGTTATCGTCGTTATTGAGAGAGTTTCTCGATTTCCAAGTGGTCGATGTGAAGATTTTAGGGTTTTATTAAGGGTTAGAAAGATTGGAAAGTTGAAACACATTGTGGAGAGGACTTGAGAGAGTTTCAGTGAATGTCCCACAATTTCGAAGAGTTAGGTCAGAAAGATTAAAGTTGAAACTCAATCTTATTAAAAACTGAAAAATTGTATTTAAAAAATTCTTTTCGCTATAAAATTCAATCAAATTTTGGAACTTATCAAAGATAAATAAATAATAATTAACTCACATCTAGCGGCTTCCTTATGTTTTTTGTGCGGTGAGGAGTTGGAATTTGTCAATAATTTTAATTTGTTGTTGTGACTTGTTGGGTAGCGTAATGGATTTGGTAAAGGATTTTCAGGTGGTTAAGTTGGAATTTGGTTCTTAAGAGAGAGAATTATTATGTCTTTTTGAGGGGTGTTGTGTGTTACCTAGGAGAGAATCTGACGCAAAAGGGAAGCAAGTGCTAAACTTAAAAGATAAATAGGCAGGTTGCAAGCAACAAACCGTTTCCGAAATCCACCAGAATTTAGAGAAAAGTCTCGAATATTTGTATTGAATGGAAAAAAGTGCGTCTTAGGCTGCATAAGTTCTGTTTAAATGCTAAAAGAAATAACAAATCCGTATGTGCCAAAAAATAACTAAGCAAAATAAAATAGAAAGTTCTAGAATATGCCGAAGTATTAAAAGGAAGGTTCGGGCCTTCAGACGACGTCGAATGACTAAATTAACCCCTACATCATGGCAAAGCAATGTGTTTTGCTCGTGAGGTCCGGCGATTTCCGAAAAGGTATAATTCGGGTCATTCCGACACTGGGCGCAAATTCTGCACCAATCCAACTGAACCTTTCTTGCGCGCCACTTCGTCTTCGATTCGCACTGCCAGCTTGTCTACATCGCAACCTTATGCATGGTTTCTTGTTGATCTAGAACTTGGTAGTGTGGTCCCATTATGATTATGACAATAGATTTTTAGTAATTCGTCAACATTATTAGTGGGTGGTGGAACCACCTGTTTGTTAGGACTGGTGTTGTATTGGGGAGGGGTCGTGTTTATGTGCTTTTGAGCAAGGTCCTGGGTTCATTCTTTGATATGCGTGTCTCTACTCTCAAGGAAGTAGACTTTGTCGATCTTCTCTAATTCCCTTGGAGTTGGCTACTACGATGGAGGGTTTCTAGTCTGTTGGTGGTAGGGGTTGGGTGTTTGTTTTGTTGGTTGTCTTTCCCCTCTCTGGATCCTTTATGGGTGTTTGGTGGTTGTCTTTCCTTTATGAGTGCTATTTGGAGGGTTTCTCCGATCAATTCATATAGGTATGGTGTAGATAATTTTAACAAACCTCTATTGTTCTGTAATACCCAATTTAGTAAAGAGTAATGTTAAAGAGCAGTTATAACAGCAATATAGCACTGCAGTTTATTTTTATTTTGAATTTTTGAAATATTGAATTGCAATAATTATAAAAATGGAATTGTAACTTTTTTGTCAAATTAATGAGATAATTTGTTACAAATATCAGTAGTAGATGATTAAGAGTGTGATAATCTAATGTTATTTTCCCAAAAAAAAAGAAGATAATCTAATGTTATTTACATGATACTTGATTTAATTTATGTAAATGATTATAAAATATAATTAGAAAAATTTATTTACGTTAATGATAATCTAATCTTGCTTGTTAGGAATTACCTCATATATCTAGCTTGTTGGAATTCAGATATAGTCTTTGTATATTTGTTGTCAATGACCTTTTCCAATTACATGCATGATGCATATAATAACAATGAAAGAAAATTGATAATAGTTTATGAAATATGCCGAAATTTTTTAGTTTTATATGAAATATCAAAAAGGTTGTCGGTATGAAGAAGAAAACAGAAAGAAGAACAAGACACGGTGGAGGAACGTCGGACGATCACCATCATCGCATGTAAGGTAGGGGCCAAGGGATTCACAGTTTTGAAGTGAATCAACCACTTCTTGCAGGGCACCTTCTAATTGGTTTCGTAGGGAATTAGCCGCACGGGGACATAATTGCAAAACTGGGTTTGGTAAACAACATTGGGGATGGGAATGTGGTTTACTGATGCTATATTTTATATCTACATGTAGTAAAGGAGTCAAATTCATTTAAGGAGTATATATGTACGTTTATAGTTATAGTGAAGGAGACTAATGAATTTGAGAATGCTAACAAACAATGCAACTTTGACGTGAGAAGCGTTCCATCTCTCTGTCACTGAAATTATGGTGAAATGGAACAATTATCTTTCTCAATGATGTCCTTGATGATATCATCGAGCCAACAATGCACCACAAAGCAGCACCTCTGATTGGTCTCTCTATTTTGTGTGCAATTGTATACCATGCTTCACTCCATTTTCTGGAACACTATTAAAATATTTCAATAACAGTAGCAAAATCCCACAACAACTATTCGAGATCACATGGAGTGCATCATCATTAGCATTTGTTCCTAACAGGTTTGACACCTCCAATTTAGGAAGTTCAAAGTTCATTCCTTGCATGTAGCTTCACGTGTAAACACCAGGCTAAGTTCAAATGTCTAATCTTACAACATCTCTTTAAAACATGATAAATACCTTCTTCATATATGTCATGGCAATGGATCAAATCAAGCCATTGCAAATTGGGGAAACAATCGGCGATGAGGAACAAGTCAATGAAAGACTTAATGCTAGGACAAGTGAAAGAGGTTAAGGTTGTAATCTCTTTGGAGAAAGCTAGTAACCCATTTGTGGGAATGGTGTGTTTGTAGCAGAGAATGAGCGATGTGAGATACAATCGAAAACAAGCAATACGAGAGAGAAGTGCATCAAGGTCACCGCCGAAGAACCTCAGGCCGACGAAAGTGAGCTCGGTGAACCATTAGATCCTCTCCCTCTTTGTACTTGGTCTATTCTGAAAGCAAGAAATCAAGGAGCTTTCAATCATTCATACTTGATCGTGGTGTAAAATTTGTAATGTGGTTCTGTTTCTTTTTTGACAGGAATAGTAATTTAATGTATCATGCTCACATTTCAACCTATACTAACTTGGTTTAACAATCCATACTGATTAAGCTGACTTTGAATTGGTCTTTTTGGGTTGTCCTGTTGGTATTACAAGTAAACTATATTGAATTGAAAATTCGAGCTGAATTGAGCAATACTTGCTTAGTCACAAGCACAAATAAGAATCAATCATATAAACTTGGTGGGTGTACTCAATCACAAGGCTTTAATATCCTATAAACAGATAACCATTTCTCACCTTTGAACAAGCAACCACTGTAACACAGGACCAATAGTACAACATCCAGAAAATATAATAAAGAATAGATGAGTTTTATATGCATTATAATATAAAGCACAAATAAACATTCTTGTTAATTCCATAACCACAATATATATATATATATATATATATATATATATATATATATATATATATATATATTGTGACTGTAGGTCACAAGGTTACCCTGTTGTGTGATTATCATTAGCTATAAAACATTGGTTGCTTGTATAATTTAATGATATAATAACAAGACAACAAAAAAATAAAATTGAAAGGATGATATTATTTCTGAAACATGCGTAAACTCATCAAATTAATTTACTATATAAAACAATTTCAAACAGTGACAACAACATACATTTAGAATTCAATCGAGAGATACACATGCATAAATAACAGTGAATCAAACAAAGCTGTCAATATTTCCAATAAGCATATGCCAAATAGTTAACCAATAAAATGATAGGTATAGATAATATATATTTTGAACTTTCATATCATAACAAAATATACTTTTTTTTAATTGAGGGGTGTAACAAATTGTACTTATCTCTTTTTCTTTATTGGAAGTGAAAAAGTCAGCTTAAAACCAAATTTTCTTTATATATAGTGTAGATACTGTATTAGATAAAATTTTGATCTATGCTTAAACTACACTATACTCCTTAAAGTATACACTCTCATTTTCTCTTATATGAAAGATATTAAACCCTATACCCTAAAACCCTAACCCAAAGGAGAAGGGTGGTGTTTGCGTGAGAGATGTTAGAAAGGTCAGTTTGTGACTATTGGCTAATTGGAGATGGAGGTTACTCCAAAATATCGGTCGGTGTCGTATTTTGCTTCGAGGTGGTGGAAAGATTTAGTATCATTGGAGGATGCAGTGGGAAGCATGTAGATTAAAAGGGAAATAGATAGAAAGGTGGGAAATTATAGATTGGCAAGTTTTTAGAAGGATAGTTGAGTGTGTACCATACCCCCTTTGTAAACAATTTCCTCAGATTTGTGGGTGAGGGGACTTGGGGCTTCTCTTGGCGTAGACATCTCTTAACTTTATATATATTTCAAGACAGATGTTGAAGAAATTAAAAAAATTCTATTATGTGTTTTTAAACATTCTGGCAAGAGAGACAGAGTTTTGTACCCCCAATAGCAGAAATAAAAACAATCTTACAAAAAATTGAGTCTGATATACTAGATAATATAAATAACGAGAAATCTTACAATTCTCGAGGTGAAAGCTAAAGAGGGGATCAATTAGCACAAACTTTAGAAAATGAAAATACAAAATGTTTTTCACAATAAACAGAACTTTAATTTATGCTATTGTCATTTGTGGAAACATTTTAGCATGAAGGTTAAATGGGAGTCATAACATTGATGAAGGTGAAATGCAATGTTATTCAAATCAGTGATATTACCACAAACTTTCCAGATTCAGACATTGTACGAAAGGGAAGTTCTGGAGTTGTTTCTCGTGTAAACTCCAAAAGAAACATGTTATTGCAGTAAAGAAGTTATGGCCAATAAACGATGGAGAGGCACCAAAGAGTATTCTATTTATATAAGAAGTTCATACCCTTGGATCAATAAGGCATAAAAATGATTATGATTATGATTTTAAGATTTCTATTAAACTAAGTCATTTATGACTATATACCATTTATAACATATATTTAGTATTATTTTTCTTTTGGTAAAATTCATCAATTTTGATTGCGATTTTATGATTTCTTATATCGATTCTACAAAAATAGTTGAGTAAAATTCTTCGATTTTGGTTGCGATTTTACGATTGTCGATTTTGCACTTCTCTTTCGACCTAAAGTAAAATCCTGATTTTGACAACCTTAATTTGGAGAAACATATAAGGTGGATACATTAATTACCCTTTATCATGTGCATTCTTGCAGAAGTTAAAAAAAGCCTTATTTAAATATCACCAAGGACAATATGTATTATAGAGCTCATATTGACTTTGACTTCATGCAGTCCAAATCCATGTAACTCTGTACCAGATTTTGCCAAATTATCTGCAACATGGTTCACTTGAAGAATATGAACACTAGAAGCATATTCTTTAGTTTATTGTCAAATCTATTCTTTAATTCACCCAAGCAAATATATTTTTTGAGTCAGATTTTGCAAATAACTAATGGTTTTTTTAAGAAAATTATGACTCGGTTGTAGATCAAGAGCACACACACTACCATTGTTAGGTACTGTGCTGCATTCAAGTCTTTCATATGCACCAATTCTAAAATTTACCCAAAATCTCACCCTATTCTAATTTTACTTCATATGAATTTAGCAATTAAGTGTCAATGAATGGGACTTAAAAATGAATTACAAAAGCTATGTTTTCATTCATATATATTAATAGACCTGAATTTTGTATTACATTCTCATCATATAAATGTCATACACAAATAACATGATGTAGATATAAACCATCAATGCAAGATTTTCAAAAGAAAGACATAACCACGAAACCAAGTTATGAAAACTTTTACATACTGCTGCAGTGTTGTAAAATATCATGTCATGCTAACCAAGTATAAATACTAATCAAAGCCTTTCCAATGTCTGACGAATGTTTTTATTTAAATTATTAAAAAAACAAATATATTTGACAAATATATTTTATTAGATATTTTATAAGATAACTACCAATGCAAATATTAAGTAACTGGAAGTACAATTATGGCCCCCATTCTAACAATAATTTCTCTAGCAAAAGGATTTCAAGAAATCAACCACCTCGTCTAATCATCACTTGTCACATGGGCACCACATCGCTAATGACAACCTACTTCATCAAAAAAACCTAATTAGGACTAAAAGTCAAATGATTAAATTTTGCAGTGGCAGCTTAGAAGGATTAGTAACTTCAAAAACGAAAATTCAAATAATCTATATTTGCAGGGACGAAAGACATATTTAAGCCTTTATTTTATATCATTCAAGTTTTATACATTCAAGTTTTATACAGTTGTTTATACTAGAACATACTACACTTCAAAATCATAGGCCATGCTACAATTTGTCGTCAAAAACATTGAAACTATGATAACTGAGAATACGTATTGTGCTGAATTGTTGGTCTCAGCAAACGAAAACACTGACAAAGACGTAATCCAAAATGTCTATCTTCGGTATAAGAAAATAGTGTTTATCCTTTGAATAACAATTTGCAAAAATAAATGAAAGGGCAATGTAAAAGAAAAATTAGAAACTTAAACTACTCATTGTTTGATTAATTTTTCTTCCGGGGCTCTCACGACTCATAATATTTGGTTCGACGTACTGTGCTTGAACATAATTTCAAGAGTTGATATGCTTTCCAAGACATGCCCTGCAGGATCAAAAGTAACAAAGTATCATAATCACAAACTAATTACAAAATATAAATTGTGAATAACCCAACTTATGTACAAATGGTCACATATAGGAACTTAAAATTAATCTTAGAATTAAATACAACATAATAAGACTGTTGATGAACCTGGCAAGTATATCCAAATTTTTTTAGAAGTAAATTCTTTAAGAAATAATCTTGAAAACAAATAACATCTTACTTTAGCAAAGCAGGTTGAGAATAGCAAACAAGACTACTATGCACTTTATAACAACCCTCCAAATTTATTTCTCTCAGTTGTGTGCAGTTTTCCACCACGTGTTTCACTCCCTTTTCTGTAACATGTTGATTATATTGCAGTAACAGCTGCAAAAGCCCGCGACAGTACTTTGAGATCACATAGAGTGTTTCATCATCTGCGCTTGAACATGATAAATCCAAAATTTCAAGTTTAAGAACTTCAAAGTTCATTCCACTTAGCTTAACATTGTTACAGCTGGTTAAGTTCAAATGTGTAATGTTACAACATATCCTCAAAACATAATTAATCGCTTCGTCAGACACGCCTGCAGAACAACCAGTCAAATTAAGCTGTTGCAAGTTGGGGAAACAATTAGCGATGAGGAACACAGTTGCAGGAACGATAGGTTTGTTGCAAAGAATGAGTGACGTAATGTTCAAATGGAAACAAGCAATTTGAGAGATAAGTGCATCGGGGTTACCGCAGTAGCTCGAGAGATAGAGAGAGGTGAGGTTGGTGAACCTTTTGAACAGCTGATCAAGGAAAGGTTCTGTTGGAGTACAGATAGCAAGTGAAAATCGAAGACCGTCGGTGATGGAGAGAAACTGTTTGGAGACTAAGGAAAGAGAATTCAAACTCAAGTAATTACCACGAGACTTGTTTCTGTATTCGTTGCTGATGACGAATTTGTTGGTGACGATGAATTTGAAGACACGTTCCCAACAGTCATCAGGTAAATAAAAGTCTGTTGTTGTTGTTGTATTTGTCTTTGGTGGTGATTTTGTTTTTGTTTTTGGTGGTGTTGCTGTTGTATTTGTCGATTTGAGAAATTTTTTACTTCTCTTCTTCCTTTTCATATTTACGATAACTGCGAATGATATTGGTACCATGGCGATTACAACAACGATTAAAGGAAACAAAATCATTTCCATATTGATATTTGTTCACGCCGCCAGCGATAGATTTGTTATGGTATAAGGGTTTAGGGTTTTATTCAAAATATATAAAAATTAATAACGGATAAGGTTATCAATTTTCACAGATAATTATGAAACTAATTTATTTGATTTAAAAAAAATAAAATAATTATGGATAATTATGTAACTATTTTATTTGTTTTTGAAAAAGTTAATTACAGATAATGGTCATATTTACTAACAATATATAAAAATCAAAATCCATAAAAATTTCATAATTGTCCTTGTTAAAACTCATAATCTCGTTAATTTTATTGAATGATGTTTTGCATATAAAACATAAATTTATTTAATAGAAACACAACATTGATGTTTATAATGAAAATAATCACGAGTTTTCAATATTTTATCTTATCGACTTTCTCATATATGCATATATATTTTTTTTTTTGCAAATATAAATATATAAAATCTACAGGAACCGTGCAAACATTGAACTACATTTTTCATGTAAAATAAAAATTTAATTAATAGAAACACTACATTAATTTTGATATTTTGAAAAAATAGGCACGAGTTTCAAAATCATATCATATCGACTATCACATATCGATTCATAAACAATTTCTTCTGCATATATAAGCATATAAAATCCTCAACGAGTGCGGTTTAAATGTTTAATGGTGTTTTAAATATAAAATAAAAAATTATTTAATCGAAGTTGAGGGAGGTAAGGTCTGGGAACCTGTTGAGTAGGCGAGGGAGGAATGGGAGGGTTGCATCAGAGATTGTGAGAGAAAATTGAAGACGGTTAGTGACAGAGAGGAACTGTTTGGACACAACAAAGAGAGGTTCAAGGTCGCGGTGGTTGTCGTCGAGGAGAAATTGAAAGATAGATTCCCAACACTCGTCGGGTAAACGTAAATCTGTGATTGTTTCTGTGGGAGAAACAATTTGTTGTGAAGATCTGAGAGAGTTTCTCTTTCGCTTCATCGTTGTTCCATTGGAGAATCGATCGGTAGAGGAATGTATTTGAAAGGATTTAGGTTAGGTTTTGATGCAACTCCATGCAGTCAAAACTGTAACACATGAACATGTATCTACCTTTTTTTTTATTTCAATTATCACAGTCGTTTAAACTATCAGGATTATTTTTACTTTTTTGAGAGGAAACTGTCAGGATAAAAAGGCTCAAACTTTTTAGAACAAGAACCTCAAACTATCAGCTAACTATAGGCCATGTTTTGTAATTTGTTTTCCTAAATCCTCACTCTTTCAAAGATGTAAATATAGATAAAATATTTTAATAATTATGATGCCATTCATTATGGATATCTCTCAGGATTATGCTATTTAGACGACTGTGATAAGTAACAAAATAGCTAGGGATACATTGAGAATCAGTATAGTTTTGAGCCTTCTAGTTAATTTATATGATGGACCCTCTCATAATTTTCTTTTCTCTCTAATAAAATTAAACTCTTAGAAGATTCTTGTTTTGGGAGAATTTATAGGTTTCCTCACACCGGAGGCAATCTTTTCATAAAAGTAAGTTGTCAAACATTAAATGTAGACACGTCTCTTTAGATTCAAAGCGTGATTTGTCGAACATTAAACTTTCCGCTACCCTTATCTCCCCTCATCCATACCTCCTCCCTAGCCATGTAGATAATGATACCGGTGGTGCAGGTATCAGCCCTCCGCACCACCATTTTTCTTCACCCGGTGTTTGTTTCTGGAAACACGATTGGGTCTTGCGACCTCAAAACAAGCATGTGCCTTAGTCTCGTTTCATCACCGTTTTATGTTTGTATTTTGTTCCGAGCTGGCGATGTTTGTATTTTATGTTTGGGTGAAGAATGATGCAAGTAAGAGAATTGTCATCATTTATTTCATATTTATCAACGTCTCCTGTGTAGTATTATTTAAAAACATACAGTATATCACAGATTCAAATACTAGTTCGTAACAAACATAAGGCTCCTTTCAAAAACAAAAAAAAAACACAAACACAAGGCTATGGTTTGAAGTACATAAACATCAAATAGCCAAATGAAACTTCAAATAGCACTAGAACCAAACTTAGTTCAACAAATGTTGATTTTAGCTGCATTCCAAATTCTTTGACATCCACTTCACAGCAAGATTCCACTAATGTAGCATGACAACCCAACCAAAGTTGCATTTACATGTTAACTCGCTTTAGCTCCTTCAAATGTCTTCCGGTAGATTTTGAATCCCTGCCCTATGTTAAAGAATTTATGAAAATCCTCATAAGTGAGTCTAATAATCTAGATTTTGAAAGTTCATAATATGAAGAAGATTGCACCAACTTATAACTCAGCAGTATTTTGAAACATCACAACTGACAGGCAATGAATGAGAGCATAAATAAGAGACTCCAATAATCAAGAATCAAGCACACAACACAAAGAAAGAATAATCCAACAACAACAAAGATTAATCAAAATATAAACAGCCACACAACAAGCTAGACCAAATCCATCTTGAGTCTTGCGCACAAAGTGATGTTTCTGTCTCACGCATAAATTAAATATTTTTTGTAATGTAGAGCTAATAGAAGAGAAACTACCTGATAAAATCATAATGAGTTTTGCAAGAGATAACAAAAGGGAACTACAAGAACCAGTCCTCATATATTATGACCAACAATGTGAGATCAATTGGGCAATGCAGACCCATAAAACCAAATACGATAAGTTCTAAAACAAAACACGACATTGTCATCTTGCAAAGAGAATTCGAAAAGGCTAATCTAAGCACAACATAGAAAACAACATAAACGTCCTCTCTAGCCCAACAATTGTGGGGATGCAAAAGAATAACACTAAACAGCAGCGGTGAAGCTAGCAAAAAATTTAAGCAGGGGCCAAATATAAAGGAACAATAAAATATTTTTAAAACAAATATTTTCGGCAACTAAATTTGCTTGGGGTAGCTCAATGTTTATTATTTGGGGTAACCGAATATAAATTTATACCAACCAATTAAAGATTAATATATTTTGTGGGGTAGCCAAGGCTACCCCTTGTCAATGAAGGGCTACGCCCTGCTAAAGAGTATCACTGCAAGTTACTCTAAGTTAGAGTCTCTAACCAGATCCCTACCATCAACGGTTAACATTTCATGAACCACGTATATAATGAAATGTATTAGAATACATAATGATTTACAAACCAGGAATTCATGAATTATTTCTTAATGTATTAAAGTATCGAATTCAGTATTTTCATATATAATCAATTAAAAAAATTGGCACGTAAATTCAAAACAAAACAAAAATAATGATTCATTAATTCATGTGCAATCAACACTACTAAAGGATGCTAATACATTTTATCATTTGTTTATCCAATACTACTCAAATCAAAGCACAAAAGAAACAATAGTAAGTTACTAACTTTATAGAATCAATATCAAACAAAGCATAAAATACAATAAGAAATAGAAAAATTCCCGTTGGCATGGTAAGATATTAACATAACATGACTAATTTTCATCAAACATGATGGAACCAGAAGAAAGCTGTCAATTTTACATGGAGCTTTATTCACAATAAACAATAAATGGCAAACCATCAATTTTATTTTGCACCGAGTTATTTGCTATAAGATAAGATTGACCAGAGACTTCCACTATTGAAGCATACATCCTAACTTCTAATCTAGGTAATCAAAACCGGATTTGGACACGTGTCTAATCCGAAAGACCTTAAACACTAGCATACCATAGAGCTGGTAAGAAAACAATGAAACCAAGCAAAGCGGTGGATAAAGGTGGTTGGGCCGGTTCTATCAATTAGACCACATTTTTTTTAACTTTTTTGAAAGATTTTTGACATCGCTGTTTTGGACACATTTTTTTTCTTCTAAAATAAACATGGAAATGCCGTTATTTTGGGCAGACCACGATCTGGCATTTGAAGCTTGAACTGGTTAGCACACTGGTTCAATGGTCAGTTTGATTTTTATTACCTTGCTTCATGTCTTGCATACATAATAAGATCCATACACCAAGGTAATATTGTGACAAGTAAAAATCAGGAACAATATCTAGTTAATGTTCATAAGTTTTATCCAAAATAAAAACAACAGATAACAGTGTACTACGGCAAGTGACAGAAGAATCAAATCCTGGTGATATAATTCAAGGGAAAGCAAAGAAAAATAATGCAATTTAAACACTTGATAGATTACATTACAATGTAAAAAAGCTAGTCTGATGCACTAAAGCTCCCACATACGCAGGGTCTAGGAAGGGATCCCACCATTTTGGTGTATTGCATTATGTTGTACATTATATAAAAAATCTTACATTACACAATTACTAGGCAATTATGATGCATAGAGTGACAAGCAAATACAACAAATCAAAGCTGACATCTTAAACAAAAAACATGTAGAAGTAACTCGTAAAAATATAAACATTTTACTTTTCATGATTGAAACTTGAGCACAGCACTTCCAACATACTAGCAAACAAGGCATCCATGATGCAAGAAGAGTTTCCGCTCGCTGTCAGTACAACAAAAACAAGGCGGAGCAGTTATCTTTCTCAACGACGGCCTTATAAGTACCATTGAGTCAACAATATCAGCAACCACTTTCCGACAACCCTGCAAATTTATCTCTCTCAGTTGTTTGCAGTTTTCTACAACTTTCATCACCCCTTTCTCTGTCACATTATAGCAATATCCCAAGTCAAGATGAAGTAGCCCAAAGCAACTCGTTGAGATCATATAGAGTGATCTGTCATAAATTCCAGTCTTTGACAAGTTTAACACCACCAGTGTGGCAACTTTAAAGTTCATTCTAACTTGCTTCAGTCTTGAACAATAGGCTACGTTCAAATGTCTAATTTTACTACTTTTCCTTAAAACTTGACCAATTCCTTCTTTAGATATGTGATTGCAACAGCTTAAATCCAAGAGTTGTATATTGGGGAAAACGAAAGCCAACATATTGATGTCTTCATCCTTCAACCATATGTTGTGAGCTAAACGGGGAGACTTCAATTGAGGGTATACACCAAAATACATAAAGGTATAAGAATTCTCCACACTCATTTTCCCAATACTTGTGTATTCCATTTTGACATCAGCAAGTTTAGCACAGCTCCTAAGGAGTGCAAACAAGGTTAAATGTGTTATGCTAGCACAGTTACTAATGTTTATGGACACCAAATCACCTAGAAACGAAGACAACTCAATGACATTCCCATCACTCATAAAGTTAGCATTTTGAAGATCCAGATATTGAATAAATTGACACTTAGACAATAAGTTATAGATTCCAACATAAGTATAACCAAGGCAACCTTGGAGGACGAGTCTCCTAATACGATGACCTTTCTCTGCAACAGATGAAAGCAATTTATCTGAGATACACGTATATGATAAATCAAGACAAGCTAATCCCATCAAACTCGCCAACGAATCAAGACAATGGTTTCCAAACGTCATTCTAGTAAAGGAGATAGACTTCAAACCGGGTCTCTCACGGATAGCGGAAGCAATGTCTTTGTCAGGTATACAGTAATTGTTAGACATCACAATCTCTTGAAGAAACTCACAATTTTTACACATGTGGAAAAGCAATGAGCCGTATGCATAGTGATGACCAGAGAGAATAACCTTGCGGAGCTTAGGAAGCTTCAAAAGCATAGCCTTTTCTGCAACATTAAAAACAATTTTAGGGTTACCAAGGTCAAGTTCTTCAAGGAAAGGGAAACAATTTGATATCATAACCAGGTCGTTTTTATGAAGAAAATCAATGTTGGAAAATGTGAGAGAGGTCACAGTTGTAATAAATTTGGACAAAACTTGTAACCCATTTGCAGGAATGGTAGATTGGTTGGAGAGTTTGAGGGATTTGAATTTCAATGGGCAAGTGGATATTTGGCAGAGAAGAGCGTCGAGGTCTCCAGAGAAGTTCTCGAAGTTGAGGAAGGTAAGGTTTGGGAACCTGTTGAATAGGTGAGGGAGGAAAGGGAGGGTTGTATCAGAGATTGTAAGAGAAAATTGAAAACGGTTATTGATAGAGAGGAACTGTTTGGAGACAAGCGAGAGAGGCTCAAGATAGCAATGGTTGTCGTTGATGAGAATTTTGAAGATCGATTCCCAACACTCGTCAGGTAAATGTAAATCTACGATTGTTTCTGTAGGAGAAACAACTTGTTGTGAAGATTTGAGAGAGTTTCTCTTCCGCTTCATCGTTGTTCAATTGGAGCGATCTGTGAAGGTATGTATTTGAAAGGACTTAGGTTAGGTTTTGATGCAGGAATGCTGGATTGGTTGAAGAGTTTGAGAGATTTGAATTTCAATGGGCAAGTGGATATTTGGCAGAGCAGATTTGGTAGAGAAGAGCGTCGAGGTCTCCAGAGAAGTGCTCGAAGTTGACGGAGGTAGGGTTTGGGAACCTTTCGAATAGATGACGGAGGAAAGGGAGGGTTGAATCAGAGATTGTAAGAAAATTGAAGACAGTTACTGATAGAGAGGAATTGTTTGGAGACAAGCGAGAGAGGCTCAAGGTAGTCGTGGTTGTCGTTGATGAGAAATTTGAAGATCGATTCCCAACACTCTTCTGGTAAATGTAAATCTATGATTGTTTCTGTAGGAGAAACAACTTGTTGTGAAGATTTGAGAAAGGTTGTCTTCCGCTTTATCGTTGTTCGATTGGAGCGATTAGTGAAGGAATGTATTTGAAAGGATTTAGGTTAGGTTTTGATGCAACTCCTTGTAGTCAAAATTGTAACATGTATGTATCTTTTGTGTGATAATATCACAACCTTTTTGTACTACAATTATCACATCCGTTTAAACTATCAGGATTATTTTTATTTTTTAGAGGAAACTATAGGGATTTTTATTCATTTTTAATATTCTTAATTTTGATTTTTACTATAGAATGGCCCCATGTATCTCATATTTGACTATTAACTTGATAAAACTTGGTACCTTCTCTCCCATTTTCAGCTTACTACTAGGCCATGCTTTGTAAAAAAATTTCCTAAATCATCAAACTTTCAAAGAGGTAAATAATTGGGAAATATTTTAATAACTATGATGTCATTCATTTTGGATATCTCTCAGGATTATGCTATTTAGACGACTGTCATAAGAAACAAAATAGCTAGGGATACAATGAGTTGTCAAACATTAAACGTAGACGCTTCTCTTTAGATTCAAACTGTAATTTGTCATGTTGTACGAGACTAATCTCTTCGGCTAGATTTAAATTTAAGTTGTATATGTTGTACGGCTCTACGGCTAGATTTAAGCCTATTTTCAACAATCTTTTCTATTATAGGCATTACCCCCAACTCTCTCTAATGTTGCACCAACATATAACAATGTTCATTTATTCATTGTAGGATGACTACAGTTAAAATACATGGTTGATTACGTTCAATAGATAGTCAATAGAGTTACAACACCTTGTATGATGAATAAAATGAACAGTGTTGTGTGTCAAAATGATTGCATTCCAAATACACATGATACTCATTAACCTTCCACTAATGTAATTAACCATTGCATCAATCATCATATAATAAATGACATTTTTGTTTATAGTACCCTTGTTTTGGGGCCAATATTACAGTCAGCCAATAATGCAAGTACCTACACATGCCTTATTCAATGCTCATTAAAAAGAATGTCTATTTATGAACTATACAATGCTAGTTAAAATGCCTTACTGTTTTACATGATAAATACATAACTTTTATAAAATCTTTGGTAATGTGAAAGTGTGTGCTTGAGTTTTGGTATGCAGAAAACATTCAGAGTTGGCCTTACATGCTTGACTCCCTTCTCTGTGACATTACAACAATCTTCTAGTAATAGTTGCAAAAGTCCACGACATTTCAATGTGATCACTTTGAGCGCTTCATCATCAACATATGTATATGACAAGTTCAACACCTCCAAGTTGGGAACTTCAAAGTTTAATCCATGTAACTTCACTTCATAGTAGGTTAAGTCCAAATGTCTAATCTTATGACATCTCTTTAAAACATGACAAATTGCTTCATCAGATATATATGTCCCAACAATGGCTCAAATTAAGCAGTTGCAAATTGGGGAATGAGGAAACAAATATTTTGATGCTTTCATCTACGAACCAATAATTGAGAGTCAAAGAATTAGAATTCTCTACACTATTTTGCGATGTGTAGTTAAAAATGATCTCACTAAGTGAAGGATTGTTGCTAACCGTAAAATATAACAGTAAAATATGATGGCTTCTTCGAGAAATTTCCAGTTCTTGACCAAGTGAAAAATCAATTGATTGTTGATGTAGTGATGAGAAGATAGATTAACTTTGCAGAGTTTGAACAGTGCCGATGAAAAATCCTCTACTCTGTTGAGGAAGCTTTAGTAATTTTTTAACTCCTCATGGTTATTGAGGTCGAGTTCTTCAAGAAAAGGGAAACAATTGGCGATTAGTAACAAATCAGTTCCATTGATAGATTTAATATCGGAACAAGTTAGAGAGGTCAAAGTTGTAATGTGTTGAGAGAAAGCTCTCAACGCATCAGCGGGAATGATGGGTTGGTTGGAGAGATGTGAGGTTCAAGGAAAAACGTGAGATTTTGTAGAGAAACGTTTCGATGTCACCATGAAAGCACGAAAGGTTGAGGGAGGTGAGGTTGGTGAACCTTTGAATGTAGCGAGGGAGGAAAGGGGGTGTTTCATCAATTATAGTGAGTGAGAATCGAAGACGATTGGTGATGGAGAGGAACTGTTTGGAGAGGAGAGAAAGATGGTTGATCAAGTAACTAGGGAGGGAGTATATATAAAGAAAGTAAACCGTTTGGGGCTGATTTATTTTTCTTCCAGTTATACCCTTACGTAAATCAGACTTTGTTGATGTCATTCAAAAAGATAAGAATTTATATTATAATTTTTTTTTTAAGATATTAGATTTGTTATATTGTTGGTATCAATGAAAAATATAATTATAGTTTGCTGCAATACGAAATTACAAAATATTTATTACCTATACTTAAATTATTAATCAAAATCAAATTAATTTTAATCAAAATTTCATAAAACCATCGTTTGTAATTGTTAGGCATTAACACAATAAGAAGCGTGGACAGGCGGGCAGAGAGTGCTCGTCTGAACGCTAGTTATATATATAGAATACACGAGTTTAAACTGACTTTTTCCCTTTCTAATTTTACGCTTCATTTAAAGTAATTTATTTACTATTTTATCCTTTTAATAACAACATTTAAATTAGTAATTAACCAATAGATAAATCTCATTATAATACTCCACCACAATAGTAACAATATTATCTTAAAAATATATAAAGGAATAAGAGATTTTGGGTTGGATTTTTCATTATTCCAATTATACTCTTAAATCAATTTTCTTATAATGATCTTACATTGTTGGTGCCATTGAAAAGGATAAGAGTTTATATTATATTTGCAATATTATTGTGTAACTGAAAAAGATAAGCATGATTTGTTGTTATAATAATGTTATATAATTTTAATCTAAATCAATTTTATAAAAAAATTATTTATAGTTTTCACGCGCTACCGCAATAAAAAGATTAGATAGACGGGAACGGAGAGCCCGTTAACCGCTAGTATAAAGAAAGTAGATTGTTTTGGGCTGACTTTTTTTTCCTTTTAACTATACCTTTAACCAAATTTAACCATAAGAATATTATTTTAACGGCGTCGTTCAAAAAAAATAAAAATTTATATTATATTTGTTATCTTTAAAAAATAATTATATTTGTTATATTTTTTAAAAGAGATATTATATTTTTTATATTATTCGTGTTGTTGAAAAAAAAGTACAGTTTGTTACAATATGAAAGTTGAAAATATCTATTATCAATGCCTATAATTTTAATCAAAAACAAATTAATTTTAATCAAAATTTCATAAAAACGACTATTCGTAATTTATACACGTTAGCGCAATAAGAAGAGCAATCAGACGTGCACGGAGTGCCAATCTAAACGCTAATTATAATAAAATGTGCCTAACTAATGACGTGGCAACCCCGCTAGGTTGTGAACTACCTCATTTGATTGTCGTTTGTTGAACTTGACCATAGAGTTTGTGAAGTGAGAGGTGAACGATCATCGACACCTAGAGAGAATATGACCAGTCTCTGTAACATCCACCTCGTCCTGATGAAAAGCATCAGTGATGACTTTAGAATCAGAGCAAAAGTCCACATGGTTAAAAGACATCGCTTAACTACTCCAAACATAAAATAGAGCCAAAGCTTCCCCAATTGGAACCAAACACATCAGATAAATATTTTAGCCAGTACAAAAATATCGTCCTCATCTCGACTGCAAAAGTCTATTCCCTTTCTATTGAATTTATCAGATAAGGATGCATCAATATTGCATTTGACTCTACCATGTGTAGGTGGCTACCATCGTGGCTGACTTATACCTGGATTACCCGTAGTCACAATGTTGTTCTGAGGAGTTGCATGCCTTTGCCCTGAAATCACGGTAAGATTCAAACCATCACTATCAACAATTTGTAAGCTTGTGCGCGAACTCCTCAACATTGTAGGAGGATTATTCGCTAACTTCCAATCTTTTGTCGTTCGAATAGCACGGTCACTGACCTGATCAACCATATTCAAGACATCTTGCAAGAGCTTGAGGTTTTTGTGCTTCCAAAGACTCCAAATAGTGGCAAAACATTGTGAATTATCATCTGAGAGATCATGCAAGAGCTGAAAAATAGCTTTGGTTGTTGTTCCTGTGTGGAGCAACGCACGATGAATAATGTCCCAAAGACCACTATGTTGTCAAACCTGTACAACAAAGAAATTGTCAAAAATACATGGTTAAGGTCTTCGAAAGGTGTGTCGCAAGTTACACTACCCAACGAACATTGTTGCCCTTTGTCATGAAGCCTAACACGAGTAAGTAAGCACCCTCGACAAATATACCAGATTAAATTCTTTATTTTTGGAGGGCCTTTCAAATTCCATATACTATACCAATATCTCGGTCGTTGAAGGTGTGACATATCAATTAAATCCTCAACACATAAGTGATAAGCACTCTTCATCGAATACACCATATTCTTCCCAACCTTCTAAATCAACTTATCTTCCTCCACTTGCGTTATTAAAGGTGTGCGCAAAATAGACATAGCTATGTTCGGGCTTAAAACTTGATGGATAACTTCTTGGTTCCAAGTCTTTGAATTATGATCGATTAAGCTACTCACTGAGAAACCACTTTAATAATGAGCCCCCACAATATTATCTTGAATCCTCTCTTTGTTCACTAGCCATGGTTCATTGAGAATAGAAATAGAATTCACAATATTGATACACCATTGTACCCCACCATGCACAATGAATCTAGCCTTCAAAATACTCCTCCACACATAACTCGGGTTATGCCCCAAATTTGCAGTCATGTAGTTATGATTAGGAATGTAGATAGCTTTAAAAATATGAGAGACTAGAGACTTGGGTTTCGTCACAAATTTCTATAGTTGTTTTCCTAGCATAGCCAAATTGACGGTAATAAAGTCTTTAAAACCCATACCTTTGTACACCTTATACATAGAAAGCTTCTCCCAAGACAAATGATGGATGCCCCTATTATTATAACCTTCATGCTCCCACCAAAAGGAATTCACCATTTTCTATTTATTAGAAATAAAAGGACTTGGCAAAAGAAATATATTGATAACGTATGACGGAATAGCCTGAAAAATTGAATTAATTTTCTGCCAAACACGGTATTTGATATAAGAAAACACAGCAGTATGATCTCTACCAACCATCGATGGAAGACCTAGGTATTTTCCAGTACCCAACACAACTTGAACACCTATGATGGTAGTAATCACAATTTTTTTTTGCCTCAGGGACATTGGGACTATAAAAAGTTTGGACTTGGGGAGAATGATGGCTTACCCAGAACCTGCTTCATATCTTGTAAGAATATATTGCATAATTCGGGCTTGCACTCCTCTGCTTTGAAAAACAAGAAGCAACCATCATCAAAGATTAAATGAGTGACAGGGGGTGCACTTCTACAAATAGAAGTACCCCCAAGGTCTCCTCTTCCTTCAACTTATTTGATTTGAGAAGAAAGTCCTTCTACACAAATAATAAAGAGATAAGGGGAAAGAGGTACCCCTTGTCTCAAGCACCGACCCGGGATAATAGGACCCACCGCTTCATTATTCACAAGAACTGAATAATCAACAGTCTCTGTACACGTAGTCATCCAATAGACTCACTACTCATTAAACCTCATCTTATGCATAACCTCTTTTAGATAGTCCCAATCCATTTTATCATAAGCTTTACTGATGCCAAGCATGAGGGCCACACAACCATCATTACCATACGTCTTTGTTTTCATTTAGTGGATAACTTCAATAGCTACCCTAGAGTTTTCAAGAATCGAGCGACCGAAACAAAAGCAGATTGATTGTCAAAGATACACTTAGATAGAACAACTTTCAACCTATTAGCTAGCACCTTCGAAATCAACTTGTACGTGACATCGCAGAGGGTAATGGGTCTCCAATCTTTCATAGTGGTTTAAACAATACCTCTGGGAATCAATGCAACGTTCTCATGGGAGAGACAGGAACTTGCGTTTTTTTTTCTTCACTTTTTTTGTTATATAAATCATTCCCATAAATAATATTTTTTCTTTGTAAAATTTAAAATGGTGGTCCCAAAAAGCTGTGACTTTTTTTTAGGGGCGAAAAAGTTGTGATTTTTTGTTCAATTTTAAAATAGTTGAAACTTGAAACCAAATTTTTTGGTTGGTACCAAAATTTATAAAAAGAAAATTAATATTTTTTAAAGTAGCTTAATAAAGTTGTACTCTTTCGATTTCGGATCAAGATTAACTGCAGTCATGTAAACACGCAGTCGCTGCAGTCAACTAAAATTAGGCCATTTGATTCATCCAAGGATCATTAATCGGTGTCTTCCTCTCTAGCAACACTCACGGATTTCCTTCACTCTTTTTACCCTTCATTTCTCCAACAAACACCTTCTCACCTATTTTTTTATGCAATGATTAAAGAGTAAATTACACTCCCCTTCCCTCAAAGATGCATGAATTACACTTCCCTCCCCTTTTATGTTTAAATATACACTCCCCTCCCTTGAAAAGAAAAATGTATACTCCCCTCCCCTATAAGATGCTTGAATTACAATCCTCTCCCTTAATAATTAAATATGCACTACACTTTAATCTATTATAACTTAAATAAATATTTTTATGATATATAGTAATTTTGAATCACCATTTAAGAAAAATAAATTCATTTCTTTATAATTTAAATATCAATGATAATTAAATTTAAATATTTTGCTATTAATTTCATATTTTATAGTATAAAACTAACTTTTAAATAATCATGCTTTATTGTATTTAGTAATTTTTCATATATTTTTATTTTATTTTGGGTTGTTTCATATTTTATATTAGGGTTTAAAACTATATGATAATGAAATTGTGAATAAAAAATAAAGAAAAATATGTATTCAAATTTTGATTATAATAAAATAGACCCATAATATTATTTTTTTTCAAAGTGTGTTAAATTATTATTTTTTTGTTAGATTGTTAGAAATAAAAAAAATATTGATGGATGAAAGTGTAGATTTTAACATAAGAGGGAAGAGAAATGTAGTTCAAGCTTCTCTTAGGGGAGGAGAGTGAAATATTTTCTAATATATTTTGAATAAGAGGAGAGAGAGTGTATATTTTAACATAGGAGGGAGGGGAGTGTAAGTATATTTGAAGGGAGGAGAGTGTAATTTATTCATGATTAAATGGTATGGATAAAGCCTCGAGAATAGATTCTCACCTAATCTTTTTTATTCAAATTTTCATCAAAATTTAGGGATATAAAGTAATGGAACCACCATTTAAATCTTATTTATCTAGGTTGTAAAAGTTAATCGCCTCAAATCGGTTAGCTTAGTTTAATCCATAAGATTGTTACTATCTGGAGAAAAAAATATTAAATCCATTAACCCTTAAATCAATTTGAGGGTTGTTGGCGGTGATTTAGCCCCAAATCATTTGTCGAAGATGTTAGCGGTTGGGTCGTTGTTCCAATGCAGACTGTGAAATTGAGGTTGATATGGTTTGCCTCATTTAGGAAGAGAAAGTAAAATCAAAGGGATCAAAGGGGCAGTAGAAAAACACGTTTTGGGTATGAGACGTGGAGTTAGCTTGTGTTATCACTAAGTTGTTTTTGCTGAAAAACACATGATCTATACCATTAAGTGAATCTGACGGCTAAGAATTGATTAACTGTGTGAATGTAGGCTTCTTTCGACTGCCGAGAATCACACCCCTTCGATTTCATTTCATCGATTAATAAAATTCTCAGTAAAATCTCAACTTGCGCCGCCGTCTCATCTCCATTACTGTCACGCCGGCGCCGCCCATTCATCTCCGCGCCACCGTCTCCAACCAGCACCATTCTAAGTCCAAGCTGCTGCTGCTGCTGCCGCCTCCTTCTTCTTCATTTGGTGTGTTTTCTTCTTCCTATTCACCTTTTTCACTGTTTTCTTAATCTTCTATTAAGAAAATCCTAATCTATTTTTTTCTTTTCGTTTCATGCGATTTTGGATTGAAATTGTTAATTGATTTGTTGAATTTATGGAATATCCTATTTGTTCTGGGGTTTGAGATTAACTATGAAGCACTAACATGAACACCGGACACACACTGACACCAACACATTGACACCAGTAATAATTTGGAAAAATCGAATAATTTTGATGTGAGCACATGTGTTTGACACAAGTGACAAGACACTGCTTCAATTTAATGAGTCAGAGCTACTACATTGGCAGAGATGGTGCTTTTAGGCAAAAGTAATTTCTATCTGCTCACTCGAATGGAATTATTTTCCCCTATAATATCCACTGATGCTGCATTGCATTGTCGTCGACATTATTGTCTCGACACATGTGCTCCCAGTGTGCTAAAAGCTATATGTGATGTTCGAGTATTATTTGTTTCTTTAAAGGGTTGTGGTTTCATACTCTGGAAGAGCTAATAACTTTCAACATTAGGAGAAATTGTAAGCATACTGTTAGGTACCAGGTTTAGGCCTAAGCCTAACTATTGTGCTAAATAGGAGAGTTGGTTACATTTACTGAGGTGGCTAGTTTGTTAAAGGGGATGACAGTTATAGGAAGGATTGGGATAGTGAGAGAGGGCATTCATCACTTTTCAGTTACATCCTTAGAAGGTTTGGGCTGAGACATTCCTTTCTCTGAAGGAGCAGTGTTGTGGTTAGTTAAGGATCTCCTTCTGTACTGCAACGTCCTTTTTCATCATCAATAATACACTGTTATCTCATTATTTCTGCATTTAATTCCTATTTGTTCATACATTGGAGCAACTATGGTACCATTAAAATCGACCAAAGGAGATATAGATGCTCAAATCAATCGTAGAAGGGCATAGCAAATGGAGACAAGCTGAAAGAAATTTTTCACATGTATTCTCAAATGAGTATATCAATTATGCTTGAAATAAATTTTGTGTGAGGGGTAATGAGCTTAGCCTCTATCATGTCATAATCCACATTCATTCCTTGTCTTTTGGCCATTAAATTGTTATCCTATAACCAGTACCTTTAAGACAATCTCAGGATGAAAAGAAAAAAAATAGAAATCACTTTTGAGAGTTTTAGAGTTAGAACGGGTAATGTATTATGAAACTAAATGGGATTTTTATGACTCTCGTTTTGTGAACGTTAACGATAGAGCAGGCAGATGGTACCTTTTGAATCCTTCATTGGTTTGAAAATTTTGAAATTTATTTGAGAATAGAAGTTAGAAATGGACATGCATAGTATGATCTGAGAATTGAAAACTTAACATTCATTGGATTGAAATATCAATCAATGTTGCTATAAGATCCATACTCCTTTTTCTACACATATTTTTATTTAAGATGAATGCTTGTGTATTTAAAGAATGCCTAAAGAATGTCTGTATTTAAAGAAAGAACTAGTGTATTGTTGGCATTTGAAATACTTTGTAATCTATTCAAGAAGCATGATTGTGTGTAGAGTAGCCGAATCATTTTTTCTTTCTTTTTCTATTCACATATTTGAATATTTTAATGGGTTTGGGAAAAGATGTATGTATGAATCAGAGTACGCAGCGGGAATTGGTTGAAGTATGAAGTTTTTACATGTTTAAATTGAGCGAAAGAAATGTCAAAGAGAAATTTAAAATCCTGCAATTTACTACTTGTGTTTTTCATAATTTATTGGCTTTTATATTTTAAGATGGGATCAACTGCTATGTCTTTGTATGTGACTACCTATGCGGTGTTAATTTCCTTAATCCGTACTTTTATTGTGAATAGTGTACACCCTTTTAGCTAAATTGTCTTATATTTAAAATAAAATAAAAACTGGTATGAATCGCTTATTTATACATACTAATGTTGTGTTAAAACAAATGTGTGTCTAGTATTTTTGTAGTAGTTTGGCCAAATATGATGTATGGATCAATAGTTTATTTTGAAGTTAATATAAAATAAACTTTGTTACATGTACATCTAGATCTTCTAAAGTCCTGTTTGGATGAACAATTTATAAGCTATTTTTATAACAAAAGATAAAATAAAGTTAAATTGTTTTCATATAAGCCATAAACGGTTTTGACAAGTTCTCGGTTGGCTTAAAAAAAAAATTTTTGAAAATAGCTTATGAACATTTGATAAGTTGTCTGTATAACTTTACTTTGTTTAAAAAAAAAAGTAAACAGTCTCATTAGTGTTTATGCTAGTAGATAAGGCCAAATAAGTCAATCAAAACAGACTCAATTGTTGATTGTATTTGATTATGCGGTCACTTGGGTGTTGTAGATTTATCTATAGTATTATCTTTTGATGTTGTGATGGGCTTGTCTGGTTGAATGGCTGATAGGGAAATAAATGCCACATGCTGATAATGTTTAAGTCATGACATATGTTTGAATTAAGTTGTTATGGTATCATGTTTTGATTCACAAAGAGATGAGAAGAACAAAGAACTAGTAGTTTAGTGACGAACATTAGTGTACTGCACATTTTGCTCTTGTGATTATTTCATGTCAAAGGTTGCATCTGAGTTCTTATTTTGGCTTTAACTTTATTTTTCTTTCTGATCATTCAGCCGAGATTTTGTTCTTATGGTTATTGCCTTTCATATATTGATGTTTTTTTTAAGGGCACAACTTATGTAAATATTTAGGGCACATACGCTTGTGTGTTATATTGACTGAATTTGCTACGTTAGAATGTGTGAATTTATGTTTGGTATGATATAAATGAATGTATGCATTGTAGAATTTAAATTGGGTTGTGAGATAAGGAACCTTATTCTAAGTTAAGGATACAAACTTTATCAGAGCAACGCAACATAAAGTAGAAACTTTAGTGAATTTCTAATTTCGAGGACGAAATTAAACAAGGGGGGAAGAATGTAACGACCCACAAATTCCTTAGTTAAATATTCTTCATCTTATCCTTAATTAACCTACCCAAATGAATTAGAATTTGAAGGTAAATTAAATGTTTAGCCAAGCCTTATTTTAGTAGTCCAAACATAGAATTTGGCATAAGAGGATTAGTTGCATTTGACCAAGGGTATTTTAGTAACTTGATGCCATAAATTGTATAGAGATATATATAACCCCAAACCTGTTTGATAATCTACAAAAAAATCAGAAATAACACCCTTCCCTCACTTCTCTCTTCTTCTCAGACGAAGGTTTTCTCCCAACTTACCAAATCCACCATTTTTCCATAATCAACCAAATTTACCACATGCAAGTGAAGAGGTTTAATGGTTAAACCATTTTAGGAACGAGAGAGCATAGAAGAAGAGGATCAAATAAGTTATGCAAGAGAAAATTAGGGTTTCAATTGAAGAGGAATTTGGAAAAGCTAGGATTTGGGAAAAAGGGCTAAAATTCAAGATCAATTGGAAGCTTTTGGTATCTTCATCATCATTCATCATAGAAATTAAGGTGGGTTTCCCTTTCCTTCATCCCTCATGCATTGATTATGATTTTGATTATAAAAATTAGGGATTTTAGTTTATGTATGTAGGTCATGATGCATGCATATTAGTTCTAAGAAATTGATGTTGTTTTTAAGTAATTCTGATTTTGTTGGAAAGTAGACTTTATTTCCTTCATTTTACACTCAATTTTCATGGTAATTAAATAAAGGATGGTAGTTGAATTTGTGTTACAAAATGAGAGAAAAGTTGCTGTCATATTTTGTATTTTGGTACCTTAATCTAATAAACTGAAATAAGTGGATGTCTATCATGCAAAATAAGGCTTATATTTATAATATACACATTCTAAGCTTTCTAAAAGGTGTGTATTTACTCAAATCCGACATCGTTTGATATTTTAATTAACTTGTCAAATTTGAGGTCCTAATATGGATATAGGTATTGATGTGATTAGTGATGGTAACAATGTTAATGTACAAAAATGAATACTTTTATATCGTTGATGTTAATGCTAATGGTATTTGATTCTGGATTACTTTGGTTGCTTGACATGTGAAGACATTCTTAATTTAATTAAAAGTATACCAAGTAGTTATGCTTAATAAGAGGTTAAGTACTAATGACATACTTTGAGAGTATGAATAGTTCTTATGTATATTATAAATATAAGCATGTTACTGTCAGTATGTCATGCTGTTGTGACTAAATAAAAAGCTAAAAGACTTTTGTTTAGTGTGAGGTTAAGAATTTAAGTTTATATGATGTGATGATATGATAAATGGTATACATTTAGTTGAAGTTTAAAGGCATACTCGAGTATGAATGTTATTATGCATTGTATATATCATTTATCTAATGTATATGAGGTATTTTAAGTGAGAAAATATAGGGTTCACCCTAGCTAGGTGGATTCTCCGTCTACGACGGGACGTGTAAGGAGGGTAAACGGGGCACCGTTTATAGGAGTTAATATATCTCCATCTTACAAATTAATGTTGAGGTAACTGACTTGTTGGTGGTTGTTTCTTTTATTACAACCCCTAGAGGTTCAGAAGTCAGGTAAGTTAGAATTTCGGATTAATTCTCACGTTCGGAATTCTAAACATTTAAATGTATATGTATGGAAATGGTTAAGAATAAATATGATGTATACAGATAGTCTTCTGATGGACTTGTGAAATTGCCTTTTTTTCCTTGTATAGGAAACTAGATTGATGAAAGCTTAAACTTTTAATTAAGAACCCACTGAGAAAGTAATTCTCACCCCATTCTTAATTTATTTTTAGCAGGAAAGAAACTTAAGGAGTAGCATTGTTGGAACATCAAAGGCCGGATCACAGTCAGTCAGTGTCTAGTATCAGGGTCTTTCCCATTGTTGTTTTTGTTCAAAATTGTTATTTATGTAACTTTGTAAACGTATCTTGTAAAATCCAGTCACTCAAAGTTATTTTAATTGAGGTTTCAAGTTAAAATTTTAAAGTCAATTCACATAAGAGATGGAAATGTTTTAATTTCTTAATAGTCAAATTTGGACGTTACATTTTGGTATCAGAGCAGATCGTTTCATTTTGGCCTGTGAGTCGAGTCTAGGTGTGATCTGGTTAGGGAGTCGGAGTCGGTATTTAATTCTATGGTATAATAAACTTTCCACTTCTCTTGTAGGACTTAGTGAGAATGGCCACTCATGGAGTCGTACTAGAAAAGGGAAAGATTACTATACGATAGAGTCATTCATTCATGATGATTTTATTAGCATAAACTACTTGGTTTCCCCTTAACCGTCTAAGTCCGAGTGTACAATCGGCAACCGTTAAGGTAAGCAAACTAAGATTGAGATTTATGCTAAAGAGGTTTCTAAAATCCTGATTTCCATTTGATTTCTTTGAAAATGAGTTTTGCAAATTATTTCATTAAATTTTGAAAAGAAAGAATGATGATGATAGAAAAGATGAATTGATTTCAACTGGAATTTAAATTGCATTTAAATAGATTTCTGTATGACTTAATGGTTTTGTGTAAGTCAGTTCTTGATGAACTTACATCAAGAAAGATGTAGTATAATTGTATATGATTGTTGTGTGCTATGTGATTGAGTAGAGTATTTAGTGAGTAAGAGTGTAAAGAAGAAAATTGACTCAAAATAGATGATTACTATAGATATTTTATAACCTTATCAAGGCATGAGTTTCCAAGAGAAAGTATATAATTGGGTTGGACCTAAGATAAAAAAATAAAATCAAAATTTTGAAAGTGCATGTGAGATTCCTACTTGAGACCATGAGTACACAACTAGTTGAACTAGAGTAACTTTATTCTTATGTATTTTGACCTTTACGAGTGATTACATAGTGCAATATAGTGAACTAGTACAAATCAAGTTTAAATGTATAACAACTATGTTTTGTTAACCTTCTGTCATGAATGTTTTGTTGCAATGAATAAAACCATGCCGTAGTTACTATGTGAGCAACAAACACAATTGCTATCATTTTGAATGCTGCTACGTGCTATTGCTATTGCTATTTCCATTTCCCCTCGTTTGCTTAGGATATATTGAAATATTTTCGCTAATCTCTTTATGTTCTTTGCCGTAGAAGTGTACTCTATGTTAGTTAACTTTGATTAAATTGAAAATTCATGCATAATCATAAGTTTTGAATTTGCTTTAATTTCATTCTTATTTATGTTGAATGAAAATGCTACATGCATGTAAGTAAAATACACATTACTTATCCCCTAGATCCGACTCTTATGGGACAATAAGGGTTTAACATTACACAGTTGTACATTTATAATTCTGTCTTGGAATTCATTTTGTTGACTTGTTTTTATTTAAGTGCTGTGAACTTTGTATTACTATTGAAAAAAAAATAAAAAATATCTTTCTACTACTAGTGTAGCTATAATTTTGCTTGCCTTATTTTGAATTCTCTGTTTTCTATGCTTCAAATGTCTATCTCGTGTATGTGTATGGTTTCTGTTTTAAAACATGTCATCAACCATGTGAGCACAAGAAATAGTCGAGTGAATTTGGCTTTTCATTGATATGGGAACTTGTTATTATGTATGGTTTTTCTTGTTGATGAATATTTTGCACTTTTACTATTTTCTTATTTTGCTTTCTCATTAATTTAAACTATCTGAAATAGTTCTAATTTCCTTTTGCTTTATGATCAAACTTATCCACTTAATGTTGCTTTAAACTTAGTAGAAGTAAACGTAAGGATATAAGGAAATCCTTGATTGGTCAAGTTAACTATGAAGTTAAATTTTGTGTGAGGGGTAATGAGCTTAGCCTCTATCATGTCATAATCCACATTCATTCCTTGTCTTTTGGCCATTAAATTGTTATCCTATAACCAGTACCTTTAAGACAATCTCAGGATGAAAAGAAAAAAAATAGAAATCACTTTTGAGAGTTTTAGAGTTAGAACGGGTAATGTATTATGAAACTAAATGGGATTTTTATGACTCTCGTTTTGTGAACGTTAACGATAGAGCAGGTAGATGGTACCTTTTGAACCCTTCATTGGTTTGAAAATTTTGAAATTTATTTGAGAATAGAAGTTAGAAATGGACATGCATAGTATGATCTGAGAATTGAAAACTTAACATTCATTGGATTGAAATATCAATCAATGTTGCTATAAGATCCATACTCCTTTTTCTACACATTTTTATTTAAGATGAATGCTTGTGTATTTAAAGAATGCCTAAAGAATGTCTGTGTATTTAAAGAAAGAACTAGTGTATTGTTGGCATTTGAAATACTTTGTAATCTATTCAAGAAAGCTTTTTAAGTTTTAAGGATGTGAAGTATAATAAAGGTAATGTAGTTCCTAGTTTCTATTTTTATGGACTAACATTGTGTGTGTGTGTGTGTGTGTGGGTGTGTGGGTGGGTGGGTGTGTGCGTGCGTGCGTGTGTGTGTGTTGTTGCCTATGTTATGTGTAATTCGGTATATATTATATATTTATGTCTGTGACTGGAAATATATATCTAGAGTGCCCAAGTTTGACACCTTTGGCATAAATAAATTATGGATTATTGTTGTTGTTTTGGTATTTGTGAGTTTGTATTGCAATCAAATTATAAAATTGTTTATTTATTTTTATAGTTATTTATTTGAGCTATTGATATGTAAAATTTTCATCTGTTTTTTGTTCAGCTTGGCTCTTACGTCATTGCCATGGTTTTGAATTTGAAGAATGAGTTGGTTTAATTATGTTAATTTGTGTTGTGGTTTTTGAAGGTGTGGTATGTTTTCTTAAATTAATTTTTAAAATTAAATATGTTTTGTAACAATTGGATCCTTTGATTTGACCAATGATTTACCAACCCACTGTTTTGACTGAGCCGGTGATTGGTCCAGGTTTAACAACATTGCTCGCTCCAATGAAATGATAAAAAATTAGCTGGAACTTTTAGAGTAAAAAGAGGATGTTTGGCAGCGGAAGGAGGTGGTTGCGCTTTGTGCAATTCAAGCTATACCCAACAACATCATTATGCAACAAATCTGCCCAGAGAAGTGCCTTTTGTACTTCGGCAAAGAACAACAACAGCAACAACAACAACAACAACAACAACAACAATAACAAGGTCGTTATCACTGATGAAAGGTATCAGCAGCTCGAAAATCTCAACATGATGACTGCCCTCAAGATGCTTTTTACTGATCCCCCAAAGAAGAAAAAGTTTGGGTATTTATCCCCTTTTTATGATCTTTTAATCTCTCTCGCATTTCGTTGAACACCTTCATGATTAAGTAACCCTCCTGCATTTGTTTACAATGTTTATAGATAACCAAAACTATAAATAGAAATTCTTACTTTGCATCTGTGTCTTTCTTGATCAGGTTTGATTTCCATCTTGTGCAATTTTTTTTTGCCTGCATGCCTTCCTTGGGTATGATAGCATATTTGAAGCCTTTTGCCAATCATTGAACTTGAGCTTATTGTTATTCATCATTTTTTCTAAAAAAAAAAAAAAATCTAATGCCAACATCTAACGACAAACTTTTTTTTCTTTACTGCTACAGCTGTATATTTGGTGGCTCAGTACGCTCGTTATGAAATAAGAAAAATGGAAGCGGTAAGTTTCTTTTTCCTTTGTAATGATTGTAATGTAAGAGTGAATTTTTTGTGCATTATAGAAAGGCTGGTAAGATGCATGGGATAGTTGGATCATCTTATCACTTGTGTCTCTTCAAATTTTACCATATCGATTCAGGGGTCCATTTTAATGTACTCTTTATGGATCCCTTTAGGTTTGTAACGTAATGTAACAGAATATTTTTTAGAATATTCAATGTATCTGATTCTTTTCTTTTTCCTAGCTAGACGCTGGTTGTAAATGTCTTGTGCAATTATTTGTTGCTGCATCATGGTGGAATTGTAGGCTGAGAAGTGAGAACTAATGAGATAATATACAAGTTTAAGAACTATACATTATGAAAAATTGTGAAATGTAGTTGAGCTTCTAAATGAATTCTATATAATTTTTGGTCTGTTGTTGCTGAACTCATGAGATATATGGTTGTTGCTTTTTTACTAATACTATTTATTAGGAGTATAATATGTCCTGGATTATATTTCCTTTTTTATTTGCCGAAACTGTTCCTTGCTGGTAATTGCGGAATAAAAGGGTTGATGTTTAGCAATAATATATCATCCTTTGGGGTTGATTTTCCCTTTTGATAATGGATTTTCTCCAAATCACTTCATAGGAAGTGGAGGAGAAAAAGAAGCAGAAGGAAGAAGAAGAAGCGAAGGAGAAAGAAAAAGAATTGGAACTAAATCCCCCCGAGGAAAAGGGAGCAAAACCTGATCCGCAGCTGTCAGAGATGAAAGAGAGACTTGAGAAACTTGAAGAGACTGTAAAGGAGATTGCTGTTGTAAAAAAGAAACAATCAACCAGTAACATAGACACAAATCAGGTAACTGGTGATGAGAAAAAAGCTATAAATTTGTCAGCACCAGGTAACACGAGTAGCGGTTCAGTAACTATTAGACCAAGCGGAGAAGACAGTGTTGGTAAGGATAATTCTCTCAAGTCAATGACAGAATTAGATGAAGAAAGTAAGGGTTCAGTGGCAACTCCAAGTTCTTTTCTTAGGCTTTGTTTGCGAGTTTGGAGGGGAAGGGAAAGGAGGGCTTTGGAAAAAAGGGAGGAGTAAGTGGAAGAGCTTGTTAAGGTGCTCGGATCTTAGGAACTTTTTTGAAATCAAGAGTACATAATTTATCAGAAGCTGTAGTACAAGGCTCTCATTGATATGTTTTCCTTAAAAAGAGAATTGTTATTAAATTATGCTTTACAGAGGTTACTGAACCTGTCGTCCCGCATCGACGTAGAGGAAGATTGAGTTTATTGTTAGGAAGGAAATTTTAAATAAGAAAGCTATCTCTGGTGCATTAGTTTGATTCCTAGTTATGCTTTATGCTGTTTGCATTGCAATCATGTAAAAATGCAGGAAATTGATTGATATTATCCAAGCCATGATCATGCTCTTACAAGTCATGATCATGTTTCCATGAAAGGGTTGGTTGTGTTTTGACTGAAAATCCTGGTAGTTTCTATTAGGGGCAGTTCATTTGCTTCATTCCTATTGATGGTATAATGTAAATCCAAAAATGGAGAGATGGAAGAACTGAGATATTGAATGTGGATATTTCTTTTTTTATCTATTCAAATATATAGTATTGAGATCTTAAAAATATTGTTAGCATCTTGTTAGAATAACTTACTATTGATTTAGTTAAAAACTTAATTTACAATTGCTATCATCGAAAGTTCAATAAAACAACTTATTGTTTAAATTAAACAAATAGGGAATAAATATCGGCTAATGTAAAAAGTAATCAGGTCAAATGATTAGTCCAAATGGTTAGGAACTTAACTCATTAAGAAAATGGTCCGGGTTTGATCTCTATCTTTAACTTTTGAAATATGAAAAATATTTGGTTGGGATGATAGAATCTAAAAATTACAAATTTAAGTACTTAAAAATGGGTGTCTCTATTATGGATGTATTATTATTTTCTCTTTTACATAAAAAGTTGGCTTAAATTTATTTTTAGTCTCCTGTTTATGGTGATTCACAATTTCTGTCCAATCATTTCTAAATTTTAAGATTATATTTGAAATTTTAAAATTTAAGAAATTGTCACAACTATTGAATTTGAATGTTATTAATCTTTCTTTTTAAAGAGAATGTTATCATTGTTGATGTGTTAAGTTGAATAATAAATTTACAATTTATATGTTGGAGTGATAACTGATAATACATTTGTGGATTCTTTAATAAAAATTACATATATGGATTAAATCTTATTATTTTTTTTTTTTATATCATTAAAGTATGAAAACAAATTTAAAAAAAGATAAATATAATTGCAATGTCATGGATTTAACTTTTAGTGCCAGCATCAAAATCTTTAGTGTTAGTTAAATCTTTACTATTTTTTGTATTTTGCATACATTCAGTTGTTATACAATGACAAAAATAATATAAAAAACGTAAAAATAAAAACACTACGAATATGTGAAAAAAAATTCATCGTAATGAATATTATCCCTCTGTTATAAATCCTAAAACCCTTCTATCTAATTCTAAACCCTCCAATGGCACGTTTATTCCGTTCTCTCCGAAAAACCCTAATCAACCAAATTCCCATTCAACAACAACAACTATGCATTTCTTCTTCTTCTTCTTCTTCTCACATCATCCCCAGAAGAACTTACATCTCCCAAATGCGCAAAGAAGCTTTTGAAGGTAACATTTCCAGACTTCTTCGTAACGAAATTCAGTACGAGCTTCAATCCTCTTCTCCTTCAAATCCTGTAAGTTTTTTTTTTTTTTTTCTCCCTTTGTGTAATGGGTTTTGATTTTGGGAAAATGGGTTGTTAGAATTTGCTTGGTCTTGTTAGAATGATGGTAAAAATATGAACTTTTTACTTTTTTAAGTTAGTTTGGATTGACTTATTTTTGAGCTTATGAAAAATAGTTTATGCAAATAAATAAGCTGTTATGTTAATTCTTAAGTTCTGTTAATTCTTCATAAGCTGTTTTTTCCGTAAACTACCTTGACAAGTTTATGAATAAATCATAGAAGCTTATTTATTTGCATAAGCTCAAAATAAGCCAATCCAAACTGGCCGTTTGAACTTATAAACTAACATAAGCTAAACTATCTAGATAGCTTACAAAAACAACTTATATGAAAATAATTTGATTTTAATTTCCCCATGTTTAGATAAACAACTTAATTTGTAGTTTATAACATTTAAGCTATTTCTATAACAAATAATATAATAAAGTTAATTTGTTTTTTGTATAAGCTGTATTCATAAGCTATCTTGGAGGGCTTATGAAAACAAGCTGAAAACATTTTATGAACATTTCATAAGTTTTTTTCATAAGTTCTACCGAACAGTCTCCAAGTGCTTATGTTAGTAGATAAGCTTAAATAAGCCAGTCAACAAAGATTCTTTATATTATGTTATAGACATGGGTTATACATAAGCATTTATATGATAAGGGTTGTAAACACTTAATTAAGATATTTATTCAAACAGAGTTTTAATCTGATTGTGTTTAGGAGCTGCCCATGCCTGATTTAGAAAAATTAAGTGCGAGAAAAAGCTACATTGTTACATTTTAGCTTCTTCCAAAAATCTGGTTTCATAGCTACAAAATGTTTAGCTAGTGCAGATAAACTGTTGCTGAAGTAATTGTAAGAGAAAATCTAGATAGATGAAATGATCTTATAATAGTAATGATAATTATAATTAGTAGCTTCTCTCATAAGTTGAACTTAACTTGCTATAGATATGTTTTATACGTAAGTGCTGTAGACACTTAATGAAATTGCTTATCCAACTATTGTCTTAATCTAAACGTGTTTAGGAGCTGCTCATGCCTGATTTTGAAAAATAAAGTTCTGGGAAAAAGCTACATTGTGACATTTTTAGCTTTTTCCTAAATATCAGGTTTCATAACAACAGAATGTTTAGAGTTTGTTTGGATAAACTTTTGTGGAATGCTTGTGAGGGAAAAGAAAAAAAAAAAGATTAAATGGGCTTATAATAGCAATGATAATTATAGTTAATAACTTCTCTCAGAAACGGTAAGGAGCTGCCCATGCCTGATTTTGTAAATTAAGTTGTGAGAAAAAGCTATGTTGTTACATTTTTTAGTTTCTTCCTAATAGTCAGGTGTCATGGCTACAAAATGTTCAGAGCTAGTTCCCGTAAACTGTTGAAATTTGGGGCCTAACTCATCCTTACAAAACCGTGTGAGGAGTGCCTGCTCTTTATAAACTCTTTTAAAGAGTCCTATCTATCTGATGTGCGATTAAATCCACCCCCTCAAAACCAACACAATTAATGTGTTGGAGGCTGCAATGAAGGCAAACCAAAGGCCGCAATTTAAGTGACTAGGGGCGGACCGCAATACAGGCGGAGTTTCCAGCATAAACTGTTGTGGAAGTACTTGCAAAAAAAAAAAGAAGATATAATGATCCAATAAAATATTTAGAGCTACTTTGTTGTATAAACTGCTGTGGAAGTGCATTGTTTTACAGTGACATCCGATGAAAATATACTATTTTGGCACATCACTCCACTTTTATAACTGTATTTTGAAATTTATTGTATGAAACTGCAAAGTAGTGACTTTACACTGACAATTGACGGCCCTTTAACTCTAGTTCTAACTAATAGTTTCTCTCAAACTGAAGTTAACTTGTATATCTCGAATTTTCAGAAACTCTCATATCTAGTTTCTTCATGAGTTAGAAGTTTAAGACTTATACCAGTTTAAAAACTTCTATCTATAACCAAGAATCTAAAACAAACTTGGCATTAGCCAAATGCACTGTTTGTGTTTACTTGAAGACTCGATATTTTGATGGCAATAAGCAAATGATGTTTTTATTTCTAAAAGGTGTTACTTTCTATTTGTAAGAATCTGCAATTTTGTTTTGTAACTTTCTTTCACAGTATTCTTTGCAACTAGTATCGTTTGGGGAAATTCTCTAGTTTTTTCAGTTGGATTTTGGTAAAGTCATTCCTGTAGACATGAATAATTAGGGCCTGTTCTTATTTTGCAGCCTACTGACAAGTTCGGTTCATTTTTGGTGGATGGCCGACCCGGTGAGCGATGGATTACATTGAAAAGACAATTTGCCAATGAAAACATTAAGGTTGAAGTCACCATGTTTGATGGAGCTGTTCCTGCTCCGAAAAAAAGTGGTGGTGTAGCTAATGCAGATGAAGTGCAGCTACACATTACCTTAATTGTCAATATCTCCAAGGGAGATGGTCATGTGCTGGAAATCATGTGCTCTGCTTGGCCAGACAGTATAGTGATAAAAAGGCTGCTCGTCCGCGCAAACAAAAATATGAAAGCTGAGCCCTATGCTGGTCCTGACTTTGAGTAAGTTTACTTACTTATTTCTTGCCCTAATTGTTTGCTTACAATCAGTGTTGTTAAATAATGGTTATAGTAGTTCTACAGCGATACTGTATAGCAGAATTTGAACATATGTTATCCGTTATTGTTCTGTGATGCGCCATTTAGTAGAACTTGTTGTCAAATAGAAGTTATAGCAGTGCTGTAGTGCTATTGCATAATAGAAGTTGAACAGCCCACTATTTTCTGTGATCCACAATTGACAATAGTGCTTATAATTTTGTATGATAGTTTGATTTAGAATTGTGTTCACACCTCTTAATGTTGATTCTTTACAGGGAATTGGATGATGAGTTGCAGGATAGTCTTTACGATTTCTTGGAAGTAAGGGGTATAAATGATGAACTTGCCAAATACTTGCATCAGTACATGAAACACAAGGAGAAAACAGAGATCATAGGATGGATGGAGAAGGTTAAATCTTATATCGAGAGGAAATAAGTGCATTGAAGTTTAAATGTTCTAGATGAGATAAACCATGAGATCATATCTCTTATGTGACCGAAGTCTATTTCAAAGAAAGTAAACACTTACTTTTTGTTCACCACTGCTTTAGAATTATAGTTGTTGGTGTTAGTAGAAATTGTATAAGGCGGCAAGTAGGAAGTTACCATATTCTATTTATGTTTTTTTACTGCAGAACACGAGAAACATGTCGGACACTATCTTCTATGGAAGGTTTGTTCTCGGTGAAAAATTAAACGTGTTTTACTTCTGTTCATGTTTATAATTATAATATTTCAATTGATTAATAGTAGCCAGCAGCTGAATAAGAGCTGTAATTGTTGAGCTTGTTTCAAAATAACGGCTTAGAAGATTCTACCTATACTTACTGGTGTTCAAGTTATATCTGTATTCAAGTTGTATTCACCTTGATTTAATTGACAAAACAGAAAATCATGCTGTGACTCAGTTATCTGTACTGTGTAATACAGGTTTTGTACCTTAAATATGTAACAAACTAAAATCACATGTCCCTCTTAACCGATTAAAATTGTGATGTGATACACTTTACATACATGCTTACATCAAATAACTTTTCCTTGAAGTACAATTTATTAATTTTCCATCCATAAACCTATGAACCACCAACACATACCGGACACAACACAGACGCTCAGATGTCTACACAATTTGAGAAAATGACATAATTGAATGTAATCAAATGTGTTGGTATCGGACATAGACACACGATAGACATTGAACACATCTATCATAAGTGTCAGAGGAACAGAAAGCAATCTCACAAATGCACGATTCTTGTCTCGGAATCATAAAATCATGTATGGCTTGATCAATAGAAATTATATCTTAGTCTACACCCCTTTTGAGATTCTCACCCACTCTCTTTTATTTGTTTTTAAATTCTCATAATTCCTCGAATTATATCCAACATACACCCCCTTTCCTTCACTTCCTCCATTCAAACACCCCCACCACCTCATTACTCATTTTGTGGATCCTTCCATGATAACCATTTTTCAACAACTGCCCCTTTAATAACAACCATCACTTAGACATATACCCCTACTCCAATATCTCTGTCCATGCCTTTCATCTCATCTTCTCTGATGGTGTCCTTTTTGTTGATGAATGTTTAAAATTCAAATGGAACACTTGAAAAATAAGTTTATGAAAGTGTAAATCTAGATACAACGTATTGAAAATTCAAATACAATGGCCGCAATGTTAGTTTTTGAATGTGTACAATTTTACAACGTGCAAAATTCTAATACATTGTAAAGATAACTTTTCTAAATTTACGTTGTATTTTGTTTTTTAAAAAAAATAGGGTGTTTAATGTAAAATCATAATTATCTATACTGTATCTCTCTTATGAAATCACTTTTTAATCAAAATATGAAATGATTAAATGTTTTCTATCTCTTAAAAATTATAATTTTTTATGTGTTAAATTCCAGAACCAAACAAAGGTATATTTTGAATAACTCAAAAACTTGGAGAAATATAAGCAAACTTGAATCCACTAGCTTTTTGGTGCATGTCAGAATTATTTACAAGATTAGTAATATGATTAAAGATAATTGATCCTTGCAACAGTTTAGTTTGTTGAGTAATCTTGAAAGGGACCAGTTATGTTCACATACCCTAATAAAAAGTCTTCAAAGAAAAAGACATTTGAATCTAATTATTGTCCTTCTATTTTGTTAAGGTGACTTTGAATGAGTAGAGTAAACCATAAAAATATGCCGACATTGGTTTCTTTAGAGAATTAGAGATGAAGTGATTATGACATGACTTATTTTGTTGAAAGGGGACTGAACTATATAATACTACTAGTTGTTAAAATATATTATCTTGATATATATGCTACTAATTGTTAGATCCAATGCACATTACTTGAACTAGTGATACCAAAGTATATGTAGAATAGAAAAAGAACAAACATGTTGCACTGTTTCATTAGCCTAACTAAGATGTTGATATTAAAACTCAAGTTTCATCATTTCTCAAAAAAAAAAAAAAAAAAAAAAAACCTCAAGTTTCATGTCCTATCTATTATTGAAGATGATGACATACAATCTCAAATTTGATTATTCATATAACATCTTGATGAACAAGAAGCATGTTTTTGCTTCAAATGATAGCTCAACATGTTCCCTTATGTTTGTCAATTTGTGCTTCTTTCTTGGTTGGGAGGCAAAATTAAATGCTATGATGAATATTTTATTGGATGAATGATGAAAGACTTAGGTGTGCCACCACAAGTTAAATAGACAGCACAACTAAAGTACTGCATATGGCAATAAAATGTATCAAACTCAGAATCCATGTTTGGCAACATCTTAGATCTTACATATAATAATTAAATGTCATAATGACTAGACTTTCAAGTCTTTTGAACCTTAATTTCATCATAATATTGCTTGTGTTTCATGATTAACATGAGATTAGTGTAAACATCATTTGGATATGGACCTACAGGTTTGAAGTGTACATAAGATGTCATTGGTTGAGAAATCAATGTTGAAGATTTCAATCAATACTCCCTCCCTCCATCCCACAATAATGTACCTATTATCAACAACAACAAAAAGTCTTAAAATATGATATTAATTATATTTTCTCTCACTTGTATGTTTAATTAATACTCCGTCCTAAATTATATGACGTTTTGAGTATTTCACACGTATTAAAAAATATAATTAATTTTCTTTGAGAAAGATATATTATGAGTTGTTGTACTAAATTGGTCATAAATGTATTAGAATATCAATGCGACATTTTTTTTATTATTATACCCTTATTTATTGAATTTCATCCAGCTTAACTACTCCACTAACTACAATTAATAAGGATATTTTAGTAAATGATATTAATTTTACCATTGAAATCAACACAATCAATTATTTCCTTAATAATTGTGCACAAACCTTAAGCGACTATAATTTAGAGACGGAGGAAGTAGTTAAGGTTATAATAGAAAAAGAAACATTAATGTTTTATTAATATCGTAAAACGACGTATAATTTAGGACAATCTTTTTCCTACAATATTTAGGAGGAATGAACTACCACCTATATCATTTCAAATTCAATATTTTCAGTTTAGATGTATGAAATGATAAATTCATTGATAACTGTTCTAATTTTTATATATACAATTCTTAAACTATGTGAATGATAGAAACGGTTGATTAATGTGGGACTTAAGAGAGTACTATGTGTTGTTTTGAAATGATGTGATATCATAGCTGAGTGTCATTTTGGCTTACTTTCACATGGCTTGCCCACCAACTTATTTGATCCCAATAGAGATGGTCCATTTCTCCAACAACAGGTGGGTCAAAGTAGGAGTCAGTGACACAATTGCAACCATTGAAACGTGCATTTTGGTGGACCAATTTTTTCAATAAGAACTGAAAAATGTGACACTCACTAGCTTCCAAATTTCTACAGTGGATCTTTGTCACCCAATATGTGTGACAAATACATCTTCATTCAAACAGTCCCAGGTTGACATTTAGTTCATTGTCAAATATAATTAATCCTTTTTCTTTATTCCCTTGCTCATTCATTTAAGATTTTTCTTATCTATTAAGGATAAAATAAACAATCTCAACCTTTGATGAGGAAAATCAAGATGATGAATAAATTTGATTTTACATACATTATGATAAATTAATGATTTGTTGAAGCGTATTTTTGGATTGGCGTCGAGCTTGAGAAAATTATAATGTATCATCGTTATTTTTTACAAAAACTATATGTTAGAATTTTAATAAAATTATGACGTCACTAAAATTTGTCGAACTCGATATGATTCTAAACATACACGAAATAACAACTATACATATATTTTAATTAACGGATGAGATTACTTACTATATCTCTAAACTGAAACTGAGAAACTCACATTACATGAATCATGATTACTAAGTAAAGGCATGGCATGAAAATATATTAAAAGAAATATAAGTTGTCAAGTGAAATCAGCACTTCCCTTCTCAATATATATATATATATATATATATATATATATATATATATATATATATATATATATATGGTTTTGCTAGAAGACACCTTTTTATGAAGGTGTCTTTTAGCAAATTAGCATTTACTAAAAGACACTAATTAATTTTTATGAAGGTGTCTTAGCAAAGTTATAACTAAAAAGTGGAAATCACACCTTGAGGTGTGGGTTGCTAAAAGACACCTTCATGAGTGGCTTCTAGCAAAACTCATATATATATATATATATATATATATATATATATATATATATATATATTATTTTTCTAATTCAACAGATAGAACTGCTTATGTTTTTGGATGGATCAAAGACACATGCAGAAGCATAACCATCAATCTTTATTAGCTTCAAATCAAGTCATTAAACTAAGAAAGTTTGGCAACAAATAATTTCTAAATTCACCTAACTTCTCTACCAAGTTTATAAGCTCGTGTCATTAAACTAAGTTTGAAGTACATTAAATGCTCAAAGCCAATTAAAGCAATATGGAAGTTTTAACTTCAAAATAAATCCATAGAAAGAACATTTATTTTTGACAAAACATAAAGCAAATAGTAGCAAAACATAAAACTCTGGTATGTAACCAAAATTCATTTAGACCTGGTGGAACAAGAGATACATGAGAACAAAAGAAAAAAAGGAAGGAAAGAAAAAATTTAAAGCTCTTTAGCTATTGAGAAATAAACTGTGTTATTTTTTTTTGTCTTAATCCTCTGGTTCCTACAGGAACCGGCCCTGTTAATCCAGAGCTTAATCGGGAAGTAAGTAAAGTCTGACCAATGATTCTTCTGGCCAAATTCAAACAAATGACATGGTGGAAGGAGGCTATACTTAGAGCTTAAGAGATAAGTCAAGTTTTTGCAACTTCTCTTGTTTAGATTGCAAATGAGAAGTGTTACTATCCAATAAGTAACCTCCAAGTCCTTCATTTGCAAGTCTTTTAGGAAACATGGCTACTCTTGAAATGCTACCACCAAAGGATGATTCAACTTCATCCCTCACATGAAAATTTCCTAATGGAAGCTTTCCAATTCCTGGTTGTGAATCAAAGTTCTGTCTTCTCCATCCATTTTGTCCATTTGAACAAAATCCAAAAAGGGGTGTTTGATAAGAAGGTTTGTTAATCATAGAATGCACTTGAATGCCAAGTGATTTGTTACACAAGCCATAAGAAGGTAGAGAAGAAGAAGCCATGCTAGTTGTATAGCCTCTTCTCGCCAAAGTTCTTTCGCGCTTGTGTGCATTCTGGTGTCCTCCAAGTGCTTGAGAACTATAAAACTTTCTTTGGCAGTAGTTGCATGAGAAAACTCTCGGATCAAGTTCATTCTCATGACTAGATTCGGAGGAGCTTTCCGATAAATTAGCATGAAAAAAATTGACGAGGTTGAGTTCCGACTTTGAATCACCACATGGATCCTTGCTTGAGAGACTTAGATCAAGTACAAGTTGAGGAGAAGAATCATTTTTGTCTTTTCTATCCATACTAGGTTTTAGGCATGGAAGGTTCAAATTTTCAGATGGATATGGTTCTGGCCTTAGAAGATTCATGTGCAAAAAAATATAATGCAAGTATAAGCTTAGTATTGGTTATCTAAGTTTGGTTTAACTGCAAGAAAGATGGAGTTTGTTGTAAATGTTGTAACAACTATAATGGCTCTATGCTATGTATAGCAATAGATAGCACTATTTTACAGTTACAAGGTCTTAATATAGAGAGACCTAAAAATTAAGACATCCATTTTTGTGAGTGTGAGAGTGAGAGAAAGAGAGAGAAAGAATTGTATTGCATACTTGTTTGATTGGAACTTATGTAGAGCACCAATGTACAGCTTCCTAGTGTATGGACCTAGATTCTCTACCGTACTACAACATGGCATTTGGATTTACTACGGTCACAAATTCACGTAGTTAGCACATTAGTGACCATTGAATCGAGATCGAACAATGCAGAAAGTAAGTAGTTTTTTTTAACTCTAAAATACCGAACATGAAATATGAACCGTCCGAACTTCGATCTTAATCTAACATTCACTGATATACTAATCGCGCGAATGCATAGAATATATGATTGCAACAAATCCGACTTAACATTATCTAATCTAGTATCAGCAGCCAAGAGATTATTCTATTAGTTATTAGATTAATCAAACAACTACATTCAATGTTAATGTTTTTTTTAGGCCAAATACCTCCCTGGGTCCTTTAAGTTTCACGTTTGTTTCAGATAAGTCATTTAAGTTTCTAAGGTTTTAGATAGGTCCTTTAAGTTTCGAGTTTGTTTCGGATAGGTCCTTTAAGTTTTGAGTTTGTTTCAGATAGGTCCTTAACGGAGGTCGATAGAAATGACCAATCTGAAACAAACTCGAAACTTAAAGGACGTATCTGAAACCTTAGAAACTTAAAGGACCTATCCGAAACAAACTCGAAACTTAAAGGACCTAACTGAAACCTTAGAAACTTAAAGGATCTATCTGAAACAAACATGAAACTTAAAGGACCCGGAGGGGTATTTGGCTTTTTTTTATGACTTTATTATTGTCTTCTCATTTGTCTCTCTACATTTTTGGTATTTGTATCTGCTTTTTATTGGTATATTCATGTCTATAGGTTATGACATATGATATGCTAGATAAGATCAAAAGCCTACTTTTCAATTTCAGAATAATGTATTGTTGTAGAATGGACCTGTCTTATAAAAGGTGTGGTATTCTGAATTTCTTAACCCTGTTGGTGGATTTGCATTATCTTTGGGAAAACTCTTCCATCCTTGTCCTGCTGCACTATTGCTGTTTATGTGATAGGGTATAGACTTGTCCACATTATCAAATTATTTAATTAGCAAGAGGATGATATTAGCATATTTATATTCTCTAAAATCACAAAGTTGTGGATCTCTCCTGTTAGGTGAAGTTTCAGCAATGTATTTTAACGCTGATTTGGTGATGTCAGAATACGAGTTATCTAATCTTCATTCAACGAACGAGATTATTTGACTACATGACTGCGTACTTTTCTTAAGTGCATGAAATTCGAACTACGATTCGAGGATAATTGCATGCTAGCTTAGTAACTTTATTTGTAAAAAAATGGTGTAAAGAAAAAACAATTACTCTATTTTAATGTATTATATGTGACTATGTGAGTGATTATTATTTAAAAAAGGTTGAAATTATCATAGGTATCTTGATAATTAGCTTTTAATCTAAAGTCTTTGTCTTTTGTGTATTTTATTATTATTGTGATAGACAAACCATTCCACAAAATCAAGTTGGTGAGGGCATAAGCTGCAGTTAAAATCACTTACATTAATCATGGAGGTTCGATGTCATGTCATATTGTCAATTACTCTAAGAGTTTAAACATAGAATAATTTTGTTTCTCTTACACATGAACATAATAAACTTTATCTTTACTTTTGTACCCGGTATTTTTCATCATTCTTGTGATGAAACCTTTTACACAAACAAACAATGAAACAAACAACTACAGAAAATTTTAGATTCGAAATGGCTTAAAGTAGTGCAAGAAGAATATGCATCCCTCATTGCCATTAAGTAGTCATGGAGATATATTGGCCTCACCACTTTAAAATGTCAAATGTGTATAGTAGGGAACTGTGGAAATGCCTAAAGCTCGTTTGGTTACTCAGAACTAAGCTCTTGCAAAGAATTGTTTTTGGATAAACTCATAGGAAGCCAAGCCTCTCCAAAATGATTTGCAAATGACATTAATTTTACCATTAAAATCAACTTAACTAATCATTTTCTTAAGAACCGCACACAAGTCTAAAACGACAAATAAAATGAAACTAATGGAGTATAAACTATTTGTCTATATACTCCCTATGTCTCAATTGTGTTATGAAAACTAGTGCATCGTTTAATAATGCTCTTTGGTTTAAAAAAAAATAAAAAATATCAACTAAATTAACGGGTTCAATTCCACCGTTCACTTGTAAGGGTTTCATTTACATTGGCATTTAATTATCAATGATAAAATTGTCACATTTGGATTATGTGTGGTTCTTAAGAAAATGATTTGATTGGTAGATTTTAATAGTAAAATTAGTATCATTTATAAAATAACAAATGCTACATTGATATTTTAAAATGACAATTTTCTTATAGAGAAAGAAGTACAAATGTGACAATTATTATGAGATGAAGAGAATGCTATCTTTAACAAGTTGCTCATTTAATTCAACTTTTGTTTTAATGAACTAATACTTACTATCTTGACGGTAATTTAGGTAATGTAAATAACTTTTTTTTTGTTGCCTAATGTAAATAAAGTTTTAAATATGATTATGCGCTTAATATTATTTTTGATATGATCGTGATTTAAATCAAATGATTGAGTTTAAGTGGCTATATAATAACTTGTATGAGTTCGAATCTTACCTTAAACAGTCTTTAACTAGATTTTACTAACCTCTCAGCTGAACTTTAACCCATGAGAGCTACATTTCTATGAGAATCAAATGGTTAAAAAAAGTAATTCACTCAAATTTTACTTTCAAACCATTTCGGAGGAATAATCTACAATCATAGACAATCTGAATAGAAGCTTGTAATGACATTAACTTTGATGGGACATGAGAAATGAGTGTATTTTCTCTAACAGATTGAGTGAACGTAAGCAGGGCCGTCCCTATGAAATAGGAGGTTTGGCTCTCTTTTTAAAATAGACTCTTAGTAAAATAAAAATGTAATTTTTTTGTGTAGCTAAACTTCATTAAAAAATCAGAATAAGAACTTCTAAACATGAAATGAAATAAAAAAAAAATAATAAGTGCAAGAGAGATGAAATTTATCTAACAGTGTCGTTTGGATTTGTCATTCATTCGTTGTGGGAAGGGAAAACGAATAGTTTATGCGGAAAAACAATGATTGTTGTGATTCTTTCAATGAAATAACTTTTCAAATTGACTGATTAAGTGATTTTACAAATTAGGGTGGTCTGATAGTATCAGGAAGCAGAACTAAAGTCTAAAAAAAAACTCAAACGTGTATTGAAGAAAGAAAAAGAAGTAACATTTTTTTTATTTAAATGGGGATGGATATTAGACATAATTTTTTGTTTGAGACACGTAACATTTGGAGGGCCGGCCCAATATAGCACCTTGCACTCCCTCAAAGTCGGGCCTGAACGTAAGGGTGGTGGAACCTATCAAGGGGAAAGCATGGTTGTTGTGAATTCAGATAAAAAACACACTAAGAACTTTGATGCATGGAGCAAATATTAAAGGACCGATAATCAACAGTAACTATGAGTAAAGCAAATACACAATCAAAGCAAGAATAATAAGATAAAGTGAGGAGAGAAACAAACACACCAATATTTGTTTATTCAACTATGTTCAAATTGACCTACGTCTAGAGGAGAGAGCGGTTTTTCAATCCACTATCAATGAGTCTTTATAAGAGATACAAAAAATTACCTTCAAGGATTCTCCAAAACTAACCCTAATTTCTATCATTTTTCAATCTCTTTCCATGAAAGAGAGTTGCAAAGTCATCAAGAAATCGTACTCAATCGCTCCCAAGAGCAATCTCTAATTTATCTATTTTCTCTTAGCTCACTCAAAATAATCCTACCCAGTATATGTTTGGCTCCCATTGCAACCCAACAATAGTAATATTGTCAATGTTGATTAACGGTGACTTCTTTTTTTAAAGGTCTTCTTAAAAACATGGTGGTCTGCTATGAAGCACGGACACTTTTTAGATTAGACGTGTCAAAGTGTCGGACACGTGTCGTGTCCGACACCGACACGACATCGACACATATAATTACATATGATTTTCCTAAATTAATAGTGGTGTCGACGTGTCAATGTCTGTGTCCGTATCCGTACTTGATAGGTGGTGTGACATTACTCTTTCTATGAACCCAAGCTATATACAATATAAAAAATAGATTGTTGGTTGAAGGATTTCAAAGTATCTTAACGCGCACTATGGAGTTCTCAAGTATTGCCTTCATCGGTTTCTTTATTGCCTTGTGACATTATTCTTTCTATGAACTCTAGCTATATACAATATTCATATATAAATGGTTGGTTGAAGGATTTCAAAGTATCTTAACACATACTTTGGAGTTCTCAAGTGTTGCCTTCATCGGTTTCTATGTGGTTTTTTTCCTATACTCATTTGCAATTGTCAAAATCTTCATAAAAGTGATGTAATTATCCGTCATGATAAGTAGAGGTTGTTTGTCCAATGGTACTAAGTTATTAGAATTTTAATAGATGAGTCTTTAAAATTAAGTTAACATTGCGAAATTGTACTTATTTAACCTTCACCACCCTTAAAGACGATAATGTAATAAGAGTCTCGTATAAGATATGTTTGAAAATGAGTTTATAAATAATTGAGTTAGATCAAATCCAAATTATAATATCAACTTAAAATGGTCCTTTATAATGTCACTTATTAATTGCCATTCATATACCAAGCGTCACTTTTTTCTGGAATTATTATATTCAGAATGAAACTAATGTATTTATTAGTTACAGACTCCCTTTATGATATTCCCACTCAAAATCGATTCAAGTGTACTTGTGAGGATTAAGTGTCTCATATTACAGTGTCTTTTACATACAAAAATATCATAGTTGATATGACATCACAAACTAATGTCTATAGTTTTTTTCGAAACAATTCCCTTTTCATAGTTGGCCATGTGTCCTTCCTTTCTTTTGCTTTTTTCCTTTGTATATTTGTTAAGATTATAATGCTACATCTTAACACTTAATAATTGAAGCCTGGTTTAGGAATTTCAGAATCAAGTTTTTTATATACTTTCTTACACTAGTTAAGCTTGACACAAACAATAGGAGAATCTAATTTTGGTCTTTTATGTTTTCATTCATCATTAAATTCTCTTTTATCATATACTAGTACCATTTAATTCTCTTTTATCATATAGGAGTACCATTTTGCTTCTTTTCTCCCCAAACAACATGTGATTGTACCACCGTTGGTTCAAACTTTTCCTTCTTTTATTTTTTTACATTTTTTTAATTTTTTCCTTTACTTTTCTTAAATACTTTTTTTATTTATTTTTTGTTATCTAGATGAACTTTGGTTGAATCAATTGAACCATGATGCAAATGTCTCTTCCTTTCGATCTAGTTTTTAAAATTGAAATTGTCACAAAATGTATATGTTTGTTCTTAAGTATTAGGTGACATATGAAGTTGTCATGGAAAATGTTAGGTAAGCTTCCAAGACTAAATAATAGTATAAAGCTAGACTATTGTTGATTATATGAAGTCTAAAACCATGTTAGATTGCAAATTATATGATCTAATATCTTACAATGCTAGGAGTAAAGTAACCATTTCCTTTTCCTTTCATGAGGGTAGCAGCCTTTTTTGCTTGCAAACTCAATTTATTTTGATTGAGACAATGGTGAATTGACACAAAACAAAGTGTTGGACACAAGCAACTGAGGCTGCATGTATGATTGTATGTACTGTTGGTTTGCAAAAACACATGTTAGCAAAAAAAAAAATATGACATTTGATGTATAAGTAAAAGCTTTCTGAGATTATTCATTTAACTCACATTGTGTTCACGTTGTGTTGGAATCAAATCCTTGACCATAAAGGATAGGATAACTTGCATGTCTGCCTACAAATGGTATAAAAAAAAAACCTAGCTTGGAAGTGGTACGGAACCAGTAACATTATAGTGGTGCATTCATGTAGAGATTAAGACAATAATTTTTACTTGAGCTATGGTTAGAAAAGAGATGTTTGATCTCTTACAATAACAACTAAATTATCTCTTTTTAATTATTGTCAATGATTAAATTTACAATTTTTAATTATTGTTATAGATCTAAATATCCATTTTATAGTGGTTGTTCATGTAGAGATTAAGTTACTCCGGTTTTTTCTTCTCAAGGACTAAAAACTACTTTTTATTTTTGTTAGAGAAATATTAAGTTTCATAGTTTTACTCAAAATCTAATATGGGTCTTCATTATTAACATTATGGAGAAGTCAACTACAAATTTTTTTATTTTTATTTTCCTCACATGAATTAGTTTAAACTTATGAGCTTAATTCTTGAACTAAATGTCCTTTGTGTGCTCTAACAGGAGGCCTTAATAAGTTCTTCTGATTGATGAATATAATATATATTGTAGTGGACTTGAAAACAAAAAGAATCTATAAATAAAATATAGGTATTTTTTTAACAAGGGTAGTAAAGCATTTTATTTTATTTTTTGAATAAAGAGGTAGTAAAGCTTTTAGTTACTAAGATAATAGTGTCATTCCGATATTTTTGTGTTTAAACGTCTAATTAATGTTGCTAATTTTCAAAATTGTGTGTATTCATATCTTTTGATTCACTCTTAAACTATAATACTTGTGATGTCCATTTATTTTAAAAAATGGAGTGTATCTAACTTATCTGTTTTTTTTAAGAAATAAAGAGGACTCTGATTTCAACAACAACAAAATGAAGATTATCTAAGAGCAGTGCTAAACTTAGCGAAAAGATCATCCCGAGGAATTCACGATGCTTATGTGTTGTTTTAATAAACAGTGACAATCCTTTAAATACTTATCTTAGTTGAAATCATGGTGGCTCAGCAAATAAAAACAATTTGCAAGACCGTCGTTAAACAATTCTTTGATATATTTATTATTTCACATTATCTAACTACCCATTCAAAAGATCTAATAATCTTGTATACATGTATCTTGTAGATCCACTAGAAAACCAAATATCACAATGATGGTGAGTTCCTTCCTACTAAAAAAAAGAGTCTATGATTTATGTGAAAAAATAATGTAGTCGATTGAGTTCAAGGAAACATCAAAATATACAATATTGAAATGGTTGGCAAAAAAGTGTAATAGGTTATAGGATAGTACTGAGTTGCTTTTGAGGTTCATTGCTTTTGTACTATCGTGTTTGCTTGGCAGAATTTGAATCAAAATCCCTTTTATGATAACCTTGTTTGTACAAAAGTAAAATAGGTAGGGATTCAAGAATTGGACCATTACCAATTCATCGTACCAACATGAGAACATCAAAGGATAACTCAAACATGGACCATTTATTTCCACTTACACTCCAATGCAAGTCACATCACCATGTGCCCTAAGTCTTCCAAGGAAGTGGTCATATGAATATGACAATTGGGAGACAAATACACACGTGTCTATGGTTCATTAGCTGTTGTGTTACTATATGTTATATGTTAGGGTTTTTCATTCCTTCTAATTTTCTTAGTTGATTAAAATGCATATATAACTTACTAAATTTATATGGAAGACGCATTTTAGTGAGACCTATTTAAGTTCAACAAATAAAAAAATTGTTAGAATATTGAATGTATTGTTAGCTATCATATTGAAAAATGATAGAAAACTAGTTTGAATGAGTTTTTAACTCTTCAACAAGGTATATTAAAATAAATGCTATGTTTATGAACTTTTTAAACGATATATTCTTGTATATAAGATGAAAGTGATAGATAAAAAATAAAAAGATAAAAGTGCTTACATGTCTCATTGTCTCAATGCTTTCTAAACTTTTCTCATTTAACTTCTTCAATACACTGTTGAAAATATAAACGAAAATATTGAAGGGAAATAAGTTCATGAATTGATCCAAAGAGATATAAAGATTGGAGGTGATAAGGAAATTACAAATTCAAGTCTTCTATTATATAACATATTTTTTGTGTAAACCTTCAGTTTTTAAGGGAAATGGTTCTTATAATCCAGAGTTTCATCGAAAGATAAGTAAAGTCTAGCTAAAAATTATTTCAGTTAATAATTGAATTAAAGTCTATAACGAAGCTAAATATTTCTAATGAATTTGTCAACGAAGTCTTTAGGAAGTATTTAGTTCCGATTTCTTATGTTTGATACTAGCATCATTATACATAGGGTAAATTACACTCTCCTCCCCTCAAAGATGTTTGAATTACACTTTCCTCCCCTCCTATGTGAAAATATACACCCCCTCCCTTAAAAGATAAAATTCATACTCTCCTCTCCTATGAGATGCTTGAATTACAACTTCATCCCTTAATAATTAAATATGCACTACACTTTTATCTATTTTAACATAAATAATTTCAGGAAAAACTGTTTCAAGGAAAACTGTGCCAACGACATTCATCAAAGCAGTGTCTCTGTCGGTGACAATCACCTTAGGCATGTTGATTGTTAAGAACTTTCTATGCCACCAAAACAAGTTATCATGCCCCAAATAAAAAACACAATGAAAGAAATACTAGAAAGGCAGAAAAAAAAAAAAAAAAAAAGCATGTAAACTTGTGAGCAAACCATCTTCATGGATTGGAGGTAAAACAAGTAAATATTGAAGTCTTCTTAAGCCAAAATAAGCATGAGAAAAAAAATACTCCATAAGTTTTACATGGAAGATTGTAAAAGTAACGATACAACAATGAATCTAGTTGGAAAAGATAATACATTAATATTTTTGAGGAGTGATATTTGGACAACTAATTTTGTACAACATTTATGCCAACCACTTTTTCTCTATTCTTATTGGACAAAAACAATAGAGAGAGAAAGAAAAAGAGAGAGAATAAAAAAACATATGAATATGAGAGAGAAGGTTGTTCAAAAATTGTAAAAAATTGGTTGTACAAATATCATTTATCATATTTCCTAAAAAAAGGATAATACATGAATCTAATTGGTTTCCTCAACAAAAAAAAAGATAATACATGAATCTAATTGGTTCATTGGTGTATCTTGTTGCACTACTTGACCATGCATAACATTTGTTGTAAGTTGGTAAGATGCATTCATTAAACATAGTCTAATTTGTGGGTCTTAAAATATCATTGTTAGCCGTCTTAGCTCAGCTGGTAGAGCGCATGGCTTTTAACCATGTGGTCGTGGGTGACAATTTATGCAATAAAAATGTGCACTTTAAAAACATGGATATTTTAAGTAGCATGGTCATAGTGAAAAGTCCCTCAAAGTACACAAATGTCTTTCGTACACAAATTATGACCCTGACATCGTATAAACTATGTATGGTTCACATACATATAGATGTGTATTCTCGGACAATTTATGCAATAAAAATGTGCACTTTAAAAACATGGATATTTTAAGTAGCATGGTCATAGTGAAAAGTCCCTCAAAGTACACAAATGTCTTTCGTACACAAATTATGACCCTGACATCGTATAAACTATGTATGGTTCACATACACTTTTGAATTTTTTCCAAAACAGCGTTGACACCGGTGTCAACGATTCTATGTCCAAATAACAACACTCTTCATAATATTATGTTTTTTCTAGGTTTTAAAGAGAGCAACAAATAGTTTGATTTGCTTTCCTCATAAAAGAACCTTGAAGCCTAATGCAACATGTTTGGTTGGAGTAACAAATTTACTGAAGGCATAGGAATATGAAGAGACCATTTCTAAACCAACAATATTGACAGAGTTCGATAACCATTACATTTTACACCTACATCTAATCAAAATTTTATTACATTACATCATAACATCACTTCTTAACATGCATTGCCTTTTTTTATCGGTGAGAATCGAACTCGATACTTTAGAATTTACAACACACACAATCTGCACAACAATCACTTGCACTAGACCACAACACTCTTAATATGTGTATATCATAAGACATGACAATAAAATACTATTTAGATCGTCGGTACATAATTATTAAACTGATATTGAAAGTTTTTTCCGTCTAATATATGTCACTTGCCCTACAAGGTATGATATCGGGGGAAAGAAATGGAACCCCAAATTCACAAAATCGTTTTATATTTTTTGGGGGGAGTGTAAATATATGGATCTTTAACCAGTGTTGCTTTTGTTACAAGGATAAACAACCAAATGAACAAAAACCATACACTACCTTGAAAATAATTCGTTTCAACATGGCACAAGTTATTTAGCCCAATAGACAAGGAACACAAAAAGGGTTTACACAAGTTGAGCACCAACCAAAATATACAACCTCATTTGGTTATCCAGTAGATCAGAATGAGAAATGTGCATACAGATGCCACAAGGGAGAGTATTAGGGTATCCATTGACTTTTTTCGCTTTATTGCTGAGAGTATGTTATTTACCTGAAATTTTATTCAAAGCAGACCATTAAACAAACTAGAGGACCTGGATTCCCTATGCTCAAGGAATCCTATGATCGGTGCATCGGAGGTTGTTTCATAGAAAACAAACTGTCCAAATTTAAAATGCATAAATAAATAAACAAAAATATATAATAAATCACTCATCACAATCGAATGTGTGAAATCTGTGACTGCAGGGAATCCTTTTCCTGAATTCCAAACATCAGGATCTGGACTCCCTGCAGTCGTTCTGAAGTCTCAACCATTTAATCAAGACCACACGGCTCAGACTTCGAGTTTGTTTTTGTAAATCCAATTTGCTGTGCTTAAAAATTATTTCGAGTTTATTCAATTCCTTTTTTCGAGGGGTAGTCATCACTCAGTCTGACAGTACAATATGTGAATGATGAAAAGGAAAATCATTAAAAAGCCAAAAGAGTCATACCGTAGGAAGGCGACTGCTCACGTTGCTGAGCTTTGAGTTGATGCCACCAAATGTTGAACGCTGGAAGACAAGTGCCCCTAGTGTTGCTTGTGCTTGTGATATTACATTGTCCATCTGCAGCACAGGAATAACCAGAATAAGACAACCCAAATTGAAGATCGAAACAAAATTTCAAAGAAAAATAAAGGAACTATTCGAAAAGCAGGATATTGAATTTACAAAGAAGATTGATAGTTTCAAAAATATAATTTAGTTGCCATCCTGAATGTTTTAACATAACAAGTAGACAATATACAAAAGAGTTTGAAAAAAAGTTCCTAGCCAGCATAACAATGTGACTAAAGCATTCCACTGGGAATAAATGGATTAAAAAGAAATAAGACAACATATTATATTAGAAGAGCGAAATAATTGTTTGATATCACTTACATGTCCAGTATTTCGGCTGATAGATGCATTCTCTTTCAGGAGTGTATGCTGTTCAGATTCTCCACCCTCTTCCAAGTCTAATCTTGTCCGGTCAAATTCTTTAAAATCATCTAAAAGTGAAGCGTGTTCTTGCTTTGCTCGAAGACTTGAGCGAAGACGATAAAACTCCTGCAATTTAATTACATTTAAGCTTAGTGCAAAGTAATAATTAGAAAAACATATAAGACATTAGAAAGCAAAAAGAGAAGTACATTTAATCTCAAAGATCTAAGAGCAACTTGAAAGAATAAATAATAAGACGTTGACAATGAACAAAATTAAGTGCATTTCCTTATGTTCTTTCCGTGTTGTTCTTCACTTAAAACACACTTTCTCCACTAGCTTACAATATCACCAAGTTTTGGAAAAAAATTGGGATTACAATTTTCGGGGAGATCATAGAATTGAACAATATAGTTTAATCACAAGGTAATGTCAAGAAAAAATAAAAGCATCTGAACCATTAACATTGAATACCTGAGTGATATCTTGAAGAATTTCTTGGTGTCTAGTCAAAGTATGAGAAACCATATCTGAGCCACCAGATGATACCCAAGCTTGCATCTGTGAGTTTACTTGTTGGAGTTGTTTTATTAACCGCTCAATCCAAGACTCTACATCACTCTGTGCAGCATCACCTTTTGTTGAAAGATTGGTCGAAACTAATTTACGATAAGCATTCATCTGTTCATCCAATTGAGCTTCAAGTTTTCTTGCCTGCAAAAGATTGCGGGAAAAACAACTCTACTGTCAATCATTTGCTTGCCTTGTCTAAGAAATCGAAAATTTCTTGCCACAGAGGAAGACAAAAACAACTTGCAGGAGTGCACCTTCAAACCAATAAAAAAAGACAACTCCCCCAAGTCTTTTTTATCACTGTTATTATGATGATCATGCTATTATTATTAAGGAACCTAAATCAAGATATATAAATGGCCAAAAGAACACCTAATTGGCAATCAAGATTGTTCAATATACCAACTGGCAACCAGTATTCCATGACACCGGTACTCAGCATCCAAGAAAACTACATTAAAAAATGTTATCTGAATTGCATGGCTGACGATTGTAAAAGTTTATTGAGAGTCAAAATAACTAGAATTGCATCCTTTTCATTGCAACTCTACTAAATACTCATGCTTAAACAATCCTATAAAGTTTCTATCTAATGCATGAAAGTTGTCTGTAGACTATATTCTTTTGAGTGGCAATTTACAACTTAAAATTTTAGTCACTCAAAATCACGTTTTAGTTTCTAAAGGGATTCTACTCATCATTTAATGTTTACATCTTGTATACCAAAAAACCAAATTCCTACACCATCTATGATCACTAGATTATCGACACGCAGCGCCCTTCGCGTCTAATTACAATAACCTTGATCATGTACTTTTAAACAATATTAGTCTGACTCAAATTAACACTCTGTAGGTACACAATGCAAAGAACCTTATTTATTTCGCAGACAAAAATTAGGTACACTTCTAACCTGGCATTTCTACATCAAATCAAATCAACCTAAACCTAGGAACAGATTCTCATCCAAAACATCAAATATTCACAATTCAACCCCTTAAACAACGAGTGTAAATTTCACTCTTGGAAGAGGTAAAATGGATTCTAAAAGCATACAATTGACTTGGACATGTCTCAATGTTCTCAAGAATAATTGAATTTGCGTCCGTGATGAATTCTAACTTAAAGTAGAATTTTAAGATTTGTCCCTGAAATTAAGTCTGAAATGTTCCGCGCCACTCACTATTGTGTAAGAGAAAGTATGTATCCACCATAAAATCACTTTACAAGTTACATTTTGTTCAATTTCAACCAAAATCAATTCATTCAAAACCAATATTTGCAAGACCTCATCAAACTTCCCTAATACTTGTATAATTGATTTTAACTTGAATATAGGATTTGTAATCATTGAGTCCAAACTTGATTTTTACGCTAAAATCTATTTTTATTTTTTTACAATACATTTATTGTTAACTCCAGGTAAATGTGTTCAAACATAAATCATTTTACATTCGGGTCATTTTAAGTAAAATCAATTTTCATCATCCCGGAACCAAACATGCATTAAATTATGATAGGATCACACAGATAGCAAAAGAGCGGAAGCTAGTCCAACGATGAATTCATTCCCATCACAGACAAATTGAGAAAATCCCAGAAAGAAAAATCGAAACTTTAACACATGGGTCATTCAAATTGTGCATATCCATATGAATTATACAATTTACAACATAAAAAAAACATGAGAATGAGAGAAAATTAATTGAAACCTGTTTGCGAAGGGAATCCCATGAAGTAGTTGGTACCTCCATGACTGAAAAAGAAAAAAGAAAAAAGAAAGATTGAAACTTTGAATGAAAAGAGTGATGAATCTGATTGTTGGTTGGTTGGGTTGTTTGAGGATGAAGACAGACCGTCTGCTTCTTCCCTCCTCCTTTTTCACTTTTCTTTTGTAAATATTCAATTGGTAGAGTTTGCTTACTTTCTAATGCACAAATTTCGATCTTATTTTTGTTTACCCAAAACGTTAATAAATACAAATGATATCTATAAGAGTTAAACTTATGATTATGTAAATAAATAAATCAACTTCTTCTCAAATTGATACGTTCTTATCTAACTTTGCTTTCATTTTTATATGAAAAAGATGTGTACTTATTTTGATATAAAAATACATGTATATTTTAATAAATAAAAAATATAAATTCAAAGGTATGATCTAATAATTAAAAGGCATATAGTAAATTTGAATGTTTTGGGTCAAACATAGTTATAGTTTTGGACAATAGCGTCATCTAACTTTGTTATAGTCTTACTCTTAGATATGAGCGTCGTTTTTTTACCCAAAAAAATATTCATAAAAAAATATAGTTTTTTTTTTGTTTTGATCAAAATTTAAAAGGTAAAGTACATAAAATGTGTATTGAGAAAGTAAAGTTGGTTACCAATCAAAATTTATTGAATGATCAGTTAATGATGATTATGTTTGTAGACTATTTATACAACATAAGAATGAATAACAAATTCAAACGAACTAGTAGCTCAAGTTGCCTAACTAATTGTTATAGTTATTCAACTAACAACCTACCTAACTTGAATTATATCAACTAATACACCTCTTTAATTCAAGTTAGTGACATTTATCATCCTGATTCTCCTTTAAGCTCTACAAAGGTACTTATTTTTAATGTCTAATCAAGCTTTTCATTGTTCTCTTGATCTCTAAGAAAGTGAAATATTGTCTCGATGTGTATGCTCTTACACTAGCTATTGGATGCTTAACTAAATCAATTGTTGATTTGTTATCAACTAGAAGTCTCATCAGGGCGGATCCAGACTTTCGATATATTTGGGACTAAATTTTCAAAGAAACAATAACATAAATTATATTAAAATTAAGAAATACCATTGTTTGATACAATACAATCGTCTCCTATCCATTTGTTGAAAATGAGCTAAAATTACATCATTGTTAATTGTTTAAAGAACATCTCTTTCTATATAAGTTACAAGACGATCATTTAGCCATTGACCACCCATTTTGTTACTTACTCTTCACAAATTTTATAGTTGAAAAAACACACTCAACACTTGCAGTTGCTACCGACAAGGGCAAAGCCAACTTCAAAAGTTTATAAACCATAACAAATGTGTTGCATTTATTTGTTTCCACAAGTTTTGCACAAAGATCTGAAAGCCTTTTCAACTTAGCAAATTTTGGGTCAGATCGAACATTTGTAACATAATTCTTAAGTTGATAGTGTAATGCCACTTCTGACACATCTATATCATTTGGATAAAACTCAGTCATCCTCAATAATTTGTTCACAACAAAAGCTACAAATGACTTTGCGAGATTCAAACATGAAACACACTGTAAAAGAGATAGTTTACTAATTTACCAACTTTTCTTTTGTGTTATCCGCTCCTGAGTCCCATCCATCTTTAGTTCCTCCTTTAGCATACTGATATCCGTGCAAATATACGATTTTACCGTCGTAATAAAATATCGATCTCACAAAGACTTGTGATTATCAAGGTAAGTCTTTTTTTCTCCCTAGTATGCAAAATAAAGTTTTTTTTTATTTTTAAATGCAAGATAATTAAATGACAAGATAGTGTTTGTTTTGAAATATGCAAAAATAAAAGGAAACCTTGGAATCGTTGGATTTCATTGTTATGACGAACACACCAACTCATATTCCTTCCTTTTGTCTCGGAAATACATGACTGAAGAAGATGTATTCTTATTTGTATTGTTTTACTTACACTATCTCTAGTAATAAACAATGGCCTCACTAACAAAATTATATTCTCATGGCAATTCATGTTAACTTGACCCATTAAACTCAAATACCCATTTTTTGCATCCCCAAAAAGTCTTGGACTATTCTCATCCTTCAAACCTTGTCTAACATTATATTCTACACAAAAGAAGAAAAAAACAGAATCATGAAAAGTTTCCATAAAACTTATTTCCATGTTTTCAAGACCTAAAGAAACTATTCACTCTTCACTGCATACACATAATGAAAACAAAGAATGCAATAATATAAAGAAGCAAAAACTATATTGAAACAAAATGCAAAAGTAGAAGTGTTCTACAATTACAAAGATTATACGAGTGTAGTGATGCATATGCAAGAGCCAAGAGGCCACATGCTAGAGAACTAATGTCATGAATGCCAAAATGAGAGTTAATATTTGGAGTATCAAATTCAATAAAAAAACATAAATAAGAACATTCTTTCTTAATTTCATTCAACTCAATAAAATGACAGCAAAAGCAAAATTCAAACTAATATTAGAATTTAGTTTTAAATATTTAATTTGAAAGGCTCTCTTTTAATTTGAAGGCTCTCAATATATGATTTGCACCTTTGTATGATTATCGTTTTTACCTCTATTATTTTAATATAATATCTATAGAAAAACATAAACAAGAACATATATCTACAAAAACAGCACTGATTTTTAATTTTTTTTTTAGAATGTTACACAACTAATTAAACAAGAACATACATGTACAAGAAAACAGAACTGATTAATGTTTATCAAAGTGGTGTATTTATTACAATGTGTGCATATGTAGCTAGCTAGGGATGCATCAATGCAGTACTCACTCATTCTTTCTTAATTACAAACAATAATGTATTTATATATATCATACAAATATTCTAATTATGAGGTATTCTTAGATCTTATATTGCAACCTTGTGGATGAGTCATCATCTTCTGAAACTTCCAGGGGCAGAAGAAGCTTTTACCTCAGAGTTAAACTCTTCATCAGGAAGCTTGACAGCAGTGTAAGCACCTGCCCCACCAAGAGCACCAAGAATAGGAGCTATGAGATATAGCCATATGCCTTTGTAGTTGTTTGCAGCAATTGCTGGACCTAGTGTTCTTACTGGATTCATTGAAGCTCCAGTTGCAGGTCTGCAGTATATATAGTGTCAAAACAATAAGATTGCTTCTTTTCCAACCCGACACTTCTTGGAGATTTCTGGTTTGTTCGAATTTTAAAATGAAGACATGTAAAAAATAGGGCTTTGCACCTTTTTTACATGTCTGAATTTCAAAACCTAGACAGGCCAAAGGCGTCCAAAAAGTGTGAGATAGGAAAAGAAATTCACCAACAATAAGGTCATGTTAGAAAACAAGGCCTAAATGAAATATTAGATATTTCTCGCTCTTTGTCAAGTTTATATCATTTGCTTTGTCGGGTATACACACGGCTTTTTTCCTCTAAACATTTTAGTGATTAAAAATTCAACCCTAAGATAAATGAGAAATCTGAAGTTCAAACTCCAAATCCTATATATTACCATGTGTCTGTCAATTAAGTTATGCTTATCGGACACTAAACAAACATTTTGATTGATAATAAAAATATATATTTAACGATCTAGTAATGATTAATGTTAAACAAATATTTACATTCACAAATGCTAATTAGATCAATTGTATAAACATGAATGTAATTAAAATAATAAGGACTGAAAGTTGGAACATACCCAGCAATGAGTATATTGAGCATGACAGTGGCTCCCACCGCGATTCCCGCAAGTTCTCCCACCTGCATCATGTTAGCACAAGTCATTATCGACATTAATTAATTCATAAAGAGACCCTTTGTCAAAAACAACAATAATGTGGAGATTCATCTATATCTATATATTTAATTTCGTCTAGCTTTGTCAAAAAATTCATTTTTTAAAGATGAATAAATTAAGTATTTAGAGTTCGAACATCGACTATATATATATATATATATATATATAATATTTTTATCAACTAAGTCAAATTCACATAACTAAAATTATAACTTTAAAATTAACTAAACAGGGTTTCAAAAACATTATCATTAAATTAGTAGAATTTATTTAAGAGTTAGTGTGTTATTATATTAAATATCTTCTAATTGAATTTTTTTTTGCTGATATATATCAGACAGGTGGAGTATGTGTTTCTACATGTTCAGTAAGGACATGCTATTTTGAATAAACTATTTTCAGTATATGTGCCTAGTTATAATTATTTGATGCAACAAGCAAAGATTCCAAAATCCCACATGTCTTCAACTATTATCAGTATAGAGTCAAATATCTCACTGCAAAACATGTATGCAGTATGCATGTTCATTGATACAATTAGTGGTCACAAAAAACGAATTTTATATATCCATTTAGTGAGGACAAAAGCTGCTGACATATCTTTTCCATTGACTCTCATCTAGCATTTTGGATTTATGTGCCTCAATCTTCATGTATCCTGCTTGTCTTGGTTTATTTTTTGGATTGAATTTTAAGGTGATGTTAACTTATAATTTAAGAGTACATGTTAAGAAATTTATAAATAATAATCATGTGTAAAAAAATGAATTTTATTTTTTTGAGAAATAAAAAACTTAATTTATAATATAAAGTTTCTATCTTAAGTACACGAACAAATACCTTAAAGATATATGCTAGTATTTTCTTAAATTTTATTATATATAAAATGTTTTTATATTTTTAATATATCCATATATACAATTGTACCTTTAATAATTTGTATTTCTTTTGTGAAAATCAATTTTTGATAGAGTTAATTAATAAATTTTATTTTATAATTATTTTTTTGTTTTTGTATTTACTTAATGAGTTATGCTACTTGATTGAACAAAGCTAGCCTAGTGGCTTGAATCATAAGACATCAAAAGTAATGATTGGTGCTGAAAGGGTGCTAATTGCAAATCATAAACTGCATGCTTATATACTTTTTTGTATCCTATTTATTTGTTTCTAATTATATATGCTGATTTTGCTAGCTAGCTTATTTTGTTTAATTTAATATTTAGCACAAATTTCTTTGTCAAAAATTTTTTTAGCACAAATTTCATTTGAGATCATATATACTATTTAATTTCCTATAGTTTATTTGCATTTCCTTCTTTTCTTAAACAAAGTATGGATTATTGTCCTACACCAATCCTCAAGCACATGATCGGTTCTTACATATTTTACTAGGTGTATATACATATACATATAACATTCAATTCAAACCAAAAATAAATAAAAATGCAAGATCAAAGTTCTTATAATAGAATATGAATATAATATATATATATATATAATACTCACAGCTCTTGTGTCGGTGGCCACTGCAGTGACAACAAACATGAGATTAAAACTGATAATAAACTCTAAAGCAAAAGCTTGGCCATATTCAACTGAAGGAACCGTGACACCACCACTCATAAATGGATGAAAAACCCCTTTGAGAGTAAATGAAGCACATATTGATGCCAAAACTTGTGCAGCAATATACAAAGGCACCTAAAATTAATTCACAAAATATAAATAAGCACTTTTTAATCAATATGTACTAAAAATTGAATTAGAAGATGAATTTAAGGTTTTTAGTTACATTTTTCCAGGGGAAGTGTTTTAATGCAGCAAATGAAATCGTGACGGCCGGATTAAGATGAGCACCAGAGATGTGACCAGTTGATAAAATTATGATCATAACAGCAAGTCCAGTAGCTCCAGCACATCCAATTAGTGTTTCTGAGTTATGTATCTTTTGATTCACAATTGCAGTGGCTATTCCAGCAAACATTAGAATGTATGTGCCTATAAACTCTGCTCCAACCTGATAATGATTAGATTAATCAACCAAACTACATTATGTAATACATCAATATATCAAAAATAAGACCCCCCGTTAACTTTTTTTTACTAATTTTGTACTTGATATAATTGTTTATATATGTATGCAACTATACAAGATTATAAAATTTAAAAGAAATCCACAACTACTATTTGAACTGCGACATCAAGTTTTAGTATATGTTTAAATTTTAAGATGAATATGACAGATTCACGATATGCAACCAGATTTTGATAAAAGTTATACCGTAAAACTTCTACAAAAATCAAGCTTGACGACTAAGCTGTATTTGACCGTAATTCTCTATAATATTAAAAATTAAGATGTGAATGTATTTTAAATCATTGCACAAATGTGTATGCATGAATTATTGTATATGATATGATATGTTAATTAAATGTACCTTTTTGGCAAGAGGGACAGGAGGGGGAGGCAAAGAACAAGTGACTTTAGGTAAGGCTCCATCTTCCAAAGTCCAATCTTCAACACTAAAACATTTTAAATTCTTGAGGAGTGAGTTCTTTCTACCATTATTTTCAGTTCTCTCAGACCTGAAGCCACCAAAAAGAGGAGCACCAGGAGTACCTGGTGTTGCAGGGGTAGAAGGTACTGATGGGATTTCCTCATTGTCCATACTCTAATTAATCACACACTCTCAAAGCAAAGAGAGAGAGGCCTTGATATTGATGCTACAATTGTTTGTTTTGATATGTTAATTGGAATGAGAGTGCAAAACTAGGTAATGCATATATATAGGAATAGGATAGGTGGGGTAGCAATTCATGTCTTCTTAGGAAGGTGCGTATGTACATAGAAGTATTTTTATATTTATTCATGCAACCTTTTTTAATTTATGCCAAAAATACAATGCACAAAAAGATAAGTGTTGTGTGATGTATAAGTTTGTTTTTACTATTAGATTAATAAATCTTATCACAAAATTAAGTGAGATAAAACATGCACATGGTACAACACTATTTTACCGGTGCATGTTAGACAAAATATATTTTTAATGTATTTTTTCTTATTCTTTCTATCTGTTTTTTCTTTCGTTTTCTTTTAAGAGAGTTTATGTGAATTGGATCCTAAGACTTATTAAAATCATGGTCGCTCATAGATGTGATAAGTTATGAGTTAGACTCACGTCCTTGCATCGTATGAGTTAATTTTTTATCAATTGGACTAATCTCTATTAGATTTATATATAAACCAACCCTTTCAACTATAAAATAATCAATCGGTCAATCAACCTCTAATCGTAAAAGCGACAGAAGATTCATATTTTTCATTTTTCTCTCCACCTTTTATTATCTTCATGTATCTGTCATCGAATTAATCTTTTCAAAAAAATTGTTATAAATTAATTTCTTAAATATTGCAATGGCATCTTATCAATTTTCTCTATTTTTTATAAATCAAGTTAACTCCTTAGAGACACAACTATCACCAATTCATCCATTCATAACATGGGACTTCTAATTTTCTCTATTTTTTGCAATGGCATCTTATAAAAAAAAAAACTTCTAATTGTATTCCAAAATAAAATTAAAAATAAGACTTCTCATTGGACCAATCTTAGTTAACTTGGGACCAAGTCCAATAACATGAAAGACTCAACCCATTTTCCACTCCAAACCCACAAGCAAAGGGAAGAGCTGCCACGTATGTATCATGCATTCATGTTGAGGGACTATTTTATTTTTAAATATTATAATTGGTTTTAGTGAGGATAACTCATTTGATAAAAAAATATAAGTAATATGTAAGGGATAAAGTTCGAGTCGGATACTCCATTTAATCATCTTAAAAGTGAATTCTAACCACTAAATTACTCAACCAAAAAAATATCATCATTGAGTTGTAAAAATTTCGAATAAATCATCAATTTATTTTCATTTTTCTTCACTTTAGTCTCTAAACTATGTATATATAATAAACCGTTATAAAATATAGAAAATATGTGAATTTAATTTATTTATGCTATTAAAATGTTATGAACTAAATTGATAGATTTTCAGATAATTTAGATATTAAATTGAAATATTTCTAAACATTTTACGAACTATTTATTATATTTATATAGTTTAAAAATTAAATTGGAAAGAGTATATATATTAGAAAGAAAAAAAAAAAGCTAATTTATGTAGGGGTAGGAGTTTAAACTTCTGATACCCCATTTCTTTACATTTAAAATATGTGAGCTCCAGCGACTAGGCTATATGAAAAAATTAAGTTAGAAAAAGTATAACTTTAAAAATCAAATTGATGATTTATTCTAAAATTATTTCTTGGGAGTAGGAGAGTTACAGAATCCCAATAGAAAAAGGGAAAATGAAATTAGTGGTTGACAATGAGAAAAGAAAACATGTCACCTTTGGAAGTGGGGATGGAATACTCATATTGTAAGGAGCTTTTTGAGTATAACATGGGACTTATGAAAGAGGCATTGAATTTGGAGCACTCTAAAGTGCACTCACTTTAAAAATCATAAAATCCATTCTTCATGATAAAGAAGCAAAATCATCAAATGTCATACATCAATCAAAGCTTTCCTATATCAACCATTAACCGTGCCTTAGGGCTTCAACAGTTTATTCTCCACTACCATTTTTATTTCTTGGTTGTTCCATTTTTGTGCCTTTCCTTAGCTTATGGGCATTCCCACCCTATTAATGATTTCAGGACTGAGTGGGTCTTGAAACAAACATTAATATAGATTTTGTTTTTTTGGCTTTTTTAAGTTGGAGAGATGTGGGTGGATTATAGGACCAAATTTCATTCTAAAAATCAGTAAAAGATAAAAACATATGTGTTGTAAAGTATACGTGTACAACTCATGCCTATAAAAAGTGTACAATTTAGATGGTAAAATGATGTAAAGAAGTTTGATGTGTTATGGTACATGTTAGAATTTTAATTCTAAATTTGTCAACTTTAGTGTGTAGTTTTACCACTCTTCTAAAAATAAAAATGATTTTGAGAATAAATAGTTAGCATGAAACTAATCATATATTTTGAGAATGAACAATGAGTCATAAGTTGTGATATAACCATTTGAATATATCTTAGTCTCATAGTTGATCAATAAGATCGAAATCATTGAGAAACTTTGTAGGATTATTGAGACACTTTGTAGAGTCGCTAGTATGCCATTGTATGTTTGGTTCAACGTAGGAATAAATTTTTATGGAGAGGTGGTGGTTAACATCTTAAAAATAGTTGTCGCTATTTGTGTTGAGAGTTGAAGTTTGATTATACGAATTTAAAAGTAGAAGCTAAATATTTGCTATTCTTATTGTGAAGCGGATATGATGTGATATTGGTGATACTTATACTTTCTATGAGACTTGTAAGGTCCACATTATGCAATTAATTCTTGCTGATTTTTTTTTTAATAGAAGTTTCTACTTCTAGTTTAATTTTCTTGTATTCATCTTATATGCTTCGACACTCTTATCTTCTCGGGAAAAAAAATATGCCACAATCAAATTGTGTATAGGCAGCAAGGATGCTAACTATAGCTTTACTGCTGAAGAATCAGCATATATAGTAAGTTGATATTAATGTCTGAACTACGTTTCTCTAAGTGGAACATCATAATCAAATCATATAGGGCTAGAGAGGAGGAGACCCTAAAAGTGTCTTCAAAGAAAAGAAACCATGTCACATACTATATGGAAGAAATTCTCTTGTGACTAAAACATTTGTGGTTGTGTTTTTGCCTCGCTTTTGACTCTCAAATTTGTTATCATAAGAATATAACTCCATTCATATCAATGTATTGTCTTCATCTTAAAAAAGTTGACAAATGCAAACCAAGTAATAATATTATCAATTTTGTTTTAACCAAAACATTGATGGTATAGAGACTTCCAACATAGCACAATTGTATGAACATTGAACATAACCAAACATGATGACATGGTGGAATGAGTGAGATATAACAATGAAAATGATTATCATTGTAAAATTCTTTAATCATTACCTTATTTGTAACTTTCAAGACCCAATAAAAATGGACACTCTGGAGAGAGTGTGTGAGTCGAGAAGGGCTAAACTGTAGTCATTCTATACAACCGTTGTGTTACATGCTAAACTTTATCATGAAAAGGACAATTGCCACATACCTTATTTTTATCCTAACATATGAATGAAAATAGAATATGATTTATACAAAAACTTTATATTTTTTATTTTGATCATATGTATTATTATTTTTGTAATTTGTGACTTTTATAATTATATAGTATTAAAGAGTAAGCAAAGCTTTTTTTTTTTAAGCATTTTACATGCATATAAATTTTAATATAAATATTTTGTTAACGTATTTTAACCGTATCGTATTCTTAATTTTTAAAATTTCGTGTATCCATATACCCGTATGGTATCGTACCTGCACTCGTACTATGTATTCAGGATTCATAGTTCAAGATTGATTTGCCTGTGCATGTCAATGAATACAATTGCATGTAAGAAGTGGAACTATTTCAAGCAAATAATGAAATCAAAAGGGTCAAAGTTAGCTGGCATTTTGTATCATTTTGTCCTCCACTTAGTGCACTCAGCATCAATTGGTCAACTTATGTCAAATATACAATTTTGCTTGCACAAGTTAAATACCAGGCTGTATTAATTTTGTGCCATTGATTTTCTTATATTTCTTTTGTCATGGATTCAATCATGTACTCACTTTAAATAATAGTTAGCTCGTTATAATTTGAATCATCAAAAGCATGCTGGGTCCAAAGAACCGTCCAGGAATATAAATATTAACATTGTGGAGATTATGGTACACTACTATACTTAGAGAAAGAATATCTAGATACTAGGATATGTTACGTGTAAGCAAAAATGGAAATGAGTTAGATGACGCAGCATGTTCAATAGTGATGATAATATTCCTTGGAAAGACATTATAAAACATTTTCGTAGTGATGATAAAGTTAAAATCAGAGACCAACAATAAATTATTCCAGATGAGGGTTTAGAATGTTTAAGCAAATGGTTCGATTCTGACTCGTGTTTCGACTTTCGACTTTTGAGATAATTTGATTGAGCATATGTTTGGATGTAATTTTGGAAAATCAAAAGTGATTTTAGAGGTTGTAAAATTGAATTAATCATGTTTGGAATATAAAATCAGTACCCAATCAATAGTTGTTTGGTTTGTTTTGGTTTAGGTTCGAACCGAGTATAAAATATTGATCCAATTTAGTTATTTTGATTTTTTTGGTACAAAATTTCATCATGTTTAGTGGTGACTAAACTTCATTAAAAAAATTTGAGACATATAAGATTGATTCTTCCCTTTCAAGTGAAGTTTTTTCTTATACAAAATTCAAAGATCGAACGCATTTAAATTTTTGAGCTCATTGAGTCACCAATGTGATTTTTCTACCCTATTGGTCATGTGAACACATATTATTAGAGAATATCATACATAATTTCATTCTTATCATTCTATATAGAAATGATATTATAGGGTAGATGACCGCTATGGATTCACATGAATTTACACCGTTTTCTTATTTGGTGAAATTCATGTGAATACCACACATTGAAAACATATATCGTATAAAGTGGAGATTCATATGAATGTCAAGAATGAGTGTTAAAGAAAATGTTAAAAAGAAAATGTTATTAACATTTCTCTTATAGGATAACTACATGATAAAATATAGGGGAGGCCCTGAGGGAGAGTGGGAGGGACGGCAACCCAGGCCACCATTTTTTTAGAGGCATCAATATTATTATTTTTGCTTAGTAGCTAGTATTATATAGAGACATATATTTTTTTAAAATTTTCTTTGATTAATTCTACTGAAAATATATTTTTAAAGAACTTTGATTATAAATAAATGTTTTGCAACAAAAATTGCAAGAACCTATATCCAAGGCATATTAAAATGTAGGTTCTTGCAATAATTAAAAGGCCAAAATTTTATTGTTTCGTACAGGGCACCAAAAATCTTAAAATCGGCTTTGATAAAATATCATCAGACGTATACGTAAACTAGTCAAAGTCGTATATATGTTCACATTTACCTCAGTGGTATCAAACTAGTCAAAGTGGCCCATATAAACCACTTCATTTTGCACTTGATGGAATTTTCAACATCATTCACTGCTAATTTTGAGTTTTATGCAGCTAAAGGATTGCTTCTGATTGCCCTATGCCTTGCTGCTGCCTCATTATCTGCTGAAAGAATGGTAGTCATTTACTTTTTATCTTAGTTATCCATGTTATAAAAATCGGATCGAGTATATTAGTTCAACCAATTGAACTGAGAATCCATCAATTTACCAATCAATTCGATTTAGATTATACTATATTGATCGGATAGAACTTGATTGAATCAAAGTTGAACCTTTTCAACCACAGATAATTCAACCAAGTTTTTTCTTTTATTTTTTATTTCTCTTATATTACTTTTTACTCCACCAAGTGCAAAACATATTTATATTGTTCACACATAGTTCAACCATAGGTATAGCATTTATTTATTATCTATTTCAACCATAAAGTACTTGCACCATAACATAAATATTTCACTTCTTCGATCTCATGTCGGATTTTTAAAACATTATTGTATCCTTTACCTTATGAATGAACAAATGAATTGAAGAACATAAATTATTTAACTCAGAGAATACTTGCTTTTTGTTGTATATTGTGTTTGCTATCCTTGATTAGCAAATAAAATAATAAGCAACATATTAATCATTTGGTGCACTAATGAATAAATTAATATCAGGATCCTTGTTCCTAGCCAATGTCAACCACAACTTTATATTGCATATTTATACGTAATCTCCTAATGATTTGTTATTGTCACTCAAATTCAAAGGAACCGTGGCTTTTTCTTTCTTTTTGTATTGGAAAATCAGAAGGTTCCAGATAAAGGGAAGGATAGTATGTGTTGGCAAAATCAACTAAATTATAGTACTAATTAGGTAAAAAAAGCAACACAAAGGGGAAGGGGGCAAATAATGTCGATATAAAAGATCTTTCATAAACGGAGAGTGATTTACCAAAAAAATAATTGAAACTAGGAGTGGAGGACATATATATATATATTATCCTCGCGAGTTTAGCTAATCAGTTGGTATGGACAATGCATAATATATGTAAGGTTTGGGTTCAAATCCCGGCCACTACAAACAAAAAAATAATAATTAAGAAACTGTTTATCCTCCGCACGCAATTGTTAAGATTAATCTCTCAAACGACTCAAAATAGATAAAGTACATCATCGAAAGATACATTTCTATGCATAGGACTACTCAAGTAAAAAGACAGGATGTTTTTCGACGAAATGCTATTGAACCAGTACGATATTGACCGACATGTTGTCAATCGGCCTCCCTTACTTGAAATTCTATAAGTCTCAATCTATGGAATATATTAATATTAATAATTATTCCCTGAGAAATCGAGACTACGTGCCACATTTCTTCCATTGATGTAACTATGCCTACTCCTCCTTCCTCTTAATTTAATCGACTCATCCTTCCGTTCATTCTTATTCTTACTTACCATATGCATTTTTCAATGAAAGATAACAAGGTAGGGTAGGTATTTAGGAGGTTTTTGTCAAAAAGAGCAAAAGAAACACACAATCAAAAGATATCTTCCGATAAATCTAGAGGGCCTCACAGCAACATGGATGGCCTAAAGAGCAATTTACATCTCATTGTTCACTAATGGAGACCTAATTGTTAGTATTTTGATGATTCGAATGAAGGAGCACATGGACATCTTAAATCCCAATGTATATCACCGAGACAACCCTTGGAATAATGAAGTTGCATTTTTAGTGCTAAATTTGAACTCATTCGAATTCAAAACCTCTTATTAAACAGGAAGAAATCTAATTCTAAACCACTTCATTGGTCATGGTTTAGTTAATTAATTGCACTACATTTTTGTTTTGTTCGGGAAAAAAGCAGAGAGGTTTTGATACAAATTATGCTAACACGTTTTGTTATAGTTGAAGCCTTCCCTGGATGTATACTGAACTAGGAAAAACAAGTAGGTCCTTAGGTATTTACTTTCCTTGAATAATTTGATCAAGTTAAACGACTATAGATTTAATTTTGTTAGTAAAAACTAACATATTGTATTTATTTTGTACAATTGGAGTCAAATACTCAAAACAATCTCCTATAATGGAAAGAGACAAAAAAATCCTAAGTAAATTTATTTTTTTTGAAATTAACAAAATTAGCTAATGTCAAACTTTGTAAGAGTATCCACCACTTGATTAACTTTTTCGATAAATATGTAGTCGACGAATATTAGAGAACTGGTAATGCTTTGATCTGAGTTTAGAAATGATAAAAAAACATTTGAACAACTAACACCATCTTATATCATCCTAAATTTCTAATGGTCGAGAGACAGCAAAAAACATTGATGCTAAAAACTATGTTGTCTTGCTTAAAAATAGGCCTCATAACTCAGCATGAGATATAGTAAAACACCTAACGAGACTCATGTTTATTTGCTAGATTTTATTTTAATATTTGCAATAATTAGAAAAATTACAAGTATAATAAACAATAATACGTTTATTTACTTTAAAAAAATAATAATATATTTATCATAAAATACAAAACTTAGGGGAAAAGATTCTTTAAAGTAAATGAGAAAATTAAAGGTTATTATTGTAACAAACTCGTGACTTGTTATGATGTACTTTTTTTTTTTGAGCAATTGTTACGATGTACATATTATATCTACTTTTAATTTATTAATAAACAGTTGATATTGTCAAATATACATTATAAAATGAGTTGTTCAGTTTTGAAGGGTCGTATATAAAACACTTAAATGTTAATTTTATCGTCTTATTTTATTTTATGTGTTCATCAAGAGAGCAATACATATGAAATAGTGGACACCAAAATCAAAATCAAACTTTCTCCATAGATCCTACTCTAATATATGTACATCAATAGATAACATTGACACATAAAGTTGTGTCATATTAAAATTTCATGAATAAGACTTTTTTTCTTCAAAACATTTGAGGTGGAAAAAATAGTGGAAGCCATCTAAGTAACATCTTGATGAAAAAAAATGAAGACCTTATACGCATTTTGAATAGTATTCTAATTCTCTTCTATGTCTTAATGCTTGAGTGAGGTGTTAGTTTTTTTAGACAAGTACCAATTAGGATTGGGTTTACATGTTGTAATAAAACACAGTTTTCACACTGTAAACGATCTCAGCCACACATTTGCGATCAAACGGTTCAGATTAAAACAGTTATAAAATCACTAGAAACCATCTCAGCCACACATTACAATCGGACGGTCCTAAATTGTTACAGCGTCCTGCTGTAAAAGCAGGAAATCCAATTCCGTACCCATTATACCTTTCTCGGTTTGCAGGTTAAGTATTATTTCTACTTCTCTAATTATCTCATAAATTTTGATGTTAAAAAAAATTGACAATACATAATTTTAATTATAAAATAATTTTTTTATTTAAAAAAGTAAATTCCAAATTTAGCTTTGGATTATGTTCAACTATGGTGAAATAAAATTTTACTTGCTTCTCAGTCAAACTTTATATTATTAGAGTCTCTTCTCCTGAAAATCAGAGTCTTAACATAAAAATTTAAAAATTGTGGTTCTACTTAATAGATGGAGGGTGTTGATAGCACTTCTCCCTTTAACAAATTCTTCAACTCATTTCTTGAACTTTGGCCCAATTCTTACAAGAATGGTCAATAAATAGTACATATATTTCAGAAAAACGGTCATATCAGTCTTGTCGTATTGCGTTGCGTTCCGACCACTCAGCATTGTAAAAAATCTCAAATTCACCACCAACCACTAGTAACTAATAATCCCATGCACTCGCGTACACTCTTCCACACCATTACACCTCATCATCAAACCAATCATTCATCTACATCACTACTATCATACCATCAAACAATCCAAAACACACATCCACGTAGAACCCATAGCGCGCCATCACAGACGATAATTCCCAAAACCTTTTATTAAAACTCACTCTCCTAGGGTTTCGTGCATTCAATTCTTCATTTCCATTTTCACGTTCCTTCTGTGAGCTACCTTCCATTTTCCTCTGCAATTTCATCACTGTAAGTCAAATTCTCTCTCTCTTTTTCCGTTTTTTCTTTCAATTCTTCTTCTATGAAGCTCACATTTCTGTTGCTGAGATTTTCATCCGTTGAAAACGATGAAAATCGATGTCTCATTTTTCCAATACAGTGTTTGTTTTTGTTTTTGCGTTTTGTTTATGATTTTTGTTGTTTATAAGCTCATTTAGGTTATTGTTGTGTTTGATTAAGTGATTTTTGCTAATTTTGTTTGTGATTTTAGTAGAAAAATTGTTTGAGTTAGATTTTTCACTGTTGAAAATGATGAAAATCGATGTTGATTTTTCAAATTTAGTGTTTGTTTTTGTTCTTGAGATTTGTTAAAGGATTGCATGTATTACAGAATTCGTAGTCAGTGATTTTAGTTGTTTATAAGCTAAGTTAAGTTATTTTTGTGTTTGATTAAGTGATTTTTACAAACGTAGTTTTGTGATATTAGTAGAAAATTAGTAATTTTTAGTGAGAGAGTTAATCAAGAAATTAGGTTTCAGAGTGGAAGTTGAATTTCATAAACTTGAAATATAGTCTAAATAAATGTTGCATTGTGAAAACCAGACATTTTAAAATGCATGAATGGCTAGATTCTGCGTTTTTCATACTATTTGTGATATTAAATTTCATTTTAGGTCATGGTTTATGTTAGTTTGGGGATATGTGATTTTGAGTTGAATACCTATGTGTGAAAGTTTGACTAGTATTTTCTATCTGTTCTTTCCACTCTTAGCTCTGCATTTTTTGTGATGGGACTAAGGGTATTAGAAAATACTACTAACTGGCATTTGTAATCTTACGCAGCGCTTCAATGGACTACAGCTCTGAAGAAGAGTCAGAGATCAGTGAGTCTGAGATTGAAGAATACTCTGAGAAACCATATGAAGAGTTGAGGGCTGGTAAATACAAAGTGAAGAACAATAATGGGACTCTTAGGTGTCCGTATTGCTCGGGAAAGAAAAAGCAGGAATTCAAATATAAGGATCTGTTGCAACATGCATCTGGAGTAGGCAAAGGTTCAGCAAACAGAAGCACAAAACAAAAGGCAAACCACTTGGCTCTGGCAAAGTTTTTGAGGACTGACTTAGTGAATGAAGCAGACCAAGTACCTCGCCCGGCTTTGACCCTAGCTGTCGTCCAACCTGTCCAAGTTGAGAACTATGTTTGGCCGTGGACAGGCATACTTGTCAACATAAGCAAATCACATGATTCTGGATACTTGCAAAAGGAATTTGCCAAGTACAAACCGTTGGCTGTTCATACGTTCTTGATGGATGGTAACTCCGTGGCTGTTATAGACTTCAACAATGACTGGAATGGTTTTATGAATGCAAGTGAGCTTGAGAAATGGTTTGAGACTAATCGTCGTGGAAAAAAGGATTGGAATTCCATGGACTTGCAGGACAGTTCAGAGATTTACGGTTGGGTTGCACGTGAAGATGATTACAATTGTGGAGGGTCGATTGGGGACTACCTTCGCAACAAAGGAAGGCTGAGGACAATTTCTGATATTGTTCAAGAAGCATCTCAAAGCAGAAATAGCATTGTTGAAAACCTGGCCAATGAGATTGATATTACTAATGAAAATCTCAACAAAATGCAGTATAAGTATAACGAGAAGACTATGTCCTTAAGTAGGATGCTGGAAGAGAAAGACAAACTTCACAATGCTTTTGTTGAAGGTTTGTATAATTTCTGTTAGAATCTGATTTTGCCTTATTGTATATAGAATAGGAAAGAAAAAAAAAAGCTTGCATTGGTTTTAATGCCACAAAAATGTCTCATTTTTTTGTCAGAGTCAAGGAGCATGCAGCGTAAAGCTCGTGACGAGGTGCGAAGGATATTGGAAGAACAAGAAAAGTTAAGTAATGAATTGGATGAAAAAATGCGGAAGCTCGATACCTGGAGCAGAGACCTAAATAAGCGTGAGGTACTAACTGATCAAGAGAGGCAGAAACTGGAAGAGGACAAGAAGAAGGTAATGTATATTACACTTTTGGCAATCAGTATATGCCCATTTCAAATATTTTTTACTGCTAATCTTACACTCTTGTCTTCCATAGTCCTTGCAAAAAATTTGATCTGTCTTTCTCTGTGGTTTCCTACTAATGTCCTTGGTTGATCTTGATTTGAATAAAAAAAGTGCTTTAGTTTGATCCTATTGACTCTTTAAGTGAATCCCAACTTTTATTGGACTTCCACAGCCCACTAATTGGTCCCAGAGTCTATATGCCAAAAACTTTTGATTATTGTGAGGAAATATCAATGTAATGTATATGGTTTTAGTTTTAAATATCTCATTTATGTTGAAATTTTGTTATAAAGATTTGTATTTTCGTATAGCATGCGATATATTAGTGCGTGGATTTTTTCATTTAAAAAAACAACTTTTAAAATCCATAAAAAAACCCAGATGTGCTTTCTGATATCCCACTTTCTAACCTTTACATGCTTGAGGAGCCTTAAGACTTTGAATCGTCAGTTTTCACATGTGCTTTCACAAAATTCTAATATTACTTCTTTGTCCTTCTAGAAAGACATAAGGAATCAATCACTCCAGTTGGCCTCAAAGGAGCAGAAGATAGCTGATGAGAATGTCTTCAGGCTTGTTGAAGAGCAAAAGGTTTGCACTCTATCTACTCTCTTGGTTATGAAAAGACAATACTACTGTAGTGTATGTTGTTTATCACTTATCAATGTTACCATCCATTGTGAATGTCTTTAACTGATGTGGATTTCCTAACTACCAGAGAGAAAAGGAGGAGGCCTTAAACAAGATCCTTCAATTGGAAAAGCAACTAGATGCCAAACAAAAACTAGAAATGGAAATTGAGGAATTAAAAGGGAAATTGCAAGTTATGAAACATCTTGGAGATCAGGATGATGCAGCTATTAAGAAAAAAATGGAAGAAATGAGTACTGAATTGGAAGACAAAATAGAAAGTTTGGAGGATATGGAGTCTATGAATTTAACCCTCATTGTCAAGGAGCGCCAAAGCAATGATGAACTACAGGAAGCTCGTAAAGAATTAATAGAAGTACGATCTCATTTACTTCCTCTCAATTATTTTTAATTCTATTTAAAAAGAAATGTTTCACACTTGTTGCATCCTTTGAACCTTTATCTTCTTGTATTCTTAAAGATAACCAACTAACAAGGTGCATAGATTTCTTCTTGCATGAAGATTATCTCCACCTCTCTTTAGGAAAAAAGAATTTTGATATTTTGTTGTTCTGCTGTGAATATATTGTGGAGACTAAAGTTGATACCCCTCTCATTTTGTTTAAATTTCTATTGTTTTAGGGGTTAAATGAAATGCTGAGTGGTGCCAAAACTAATATTGGCACCAAGAGGATGGGAGACCTTGACCAGAAGGTTTTTGTGAATGCCTGCAAGAAAAGATTTTCTTCTGATGAAGCTGGGATAAAGGCTGTTGAGCTTTGCTCTTTATGGCAGGAAAATGTGAAGAACTCAGCTTGGCACCCTTTTAAAGTGGTTAGAGAGAATGATAACCATGTGGTATGTACCATAAAGCCATGCTCTGTGTTCTTGGAGTAGCTAAGCCTCAATAGAGAAATAGTGTAATAATTAACATGGTAATATTGTTGTATTGACACAGTCAGTTATAGATGAGGAAGATGAGAAACTACAAAAGCTCAAGAAGGAATGGGGAGACGAGATATATTCAGCTGTTGTAACAGCCTTAAAAGAAGTTAACGAGTACAACCCAAGTGGTGGGTATACTGTTTGGGAGCTGTGGAACTTCAAAGAAAATAGGAAGGCAACACTGAAAGAAGTGATCACTTACATTGTGGATCATATGAAACAACTTAAGCGCAAGAGAGGAGGATAGGCAAAAGGTATGTTTCAGACTTTCAGTTGAGCTCCTGTTCAGCATTGCATTGATATTTATTGATAGTTTCACTGACTAAAATAGTAATTTGGAAAGAGAAATAATAACGCAGTTGCATTCATATACACATGTAACAACTTTTAGACTCTTGTCGGGTGCAGTATTAAATAATATATTAATTTAGGTTTATACTGAACGTTGTCTCATATCTAGAATGAGTTAATTAATTATTCCATATCTTAAAAGAGCATTTTGATTCAGTATATTAATCTATTCTACAATTTGTTTATTAACGATGAAATGATTGGTTTCCATAATTGAGTTTAGGGTATGACTTGGGTCAAGTTATTCACATTCTATTTGGCAATAGTTTAAGTAGTTTATAAGTTAACTAATTGCTACTATATATTATAGTTGAAAGTTTATAAATGAAAAGCTAGTTGATTGCAATTCAAGTGGTTGTTAGAATTAATTGGCGAACTAACTGATAAATATAAAATGACATGAAAAATATGTTCATATGGTTTTTTAAAATACATTGTTTACTCTAAAATACTTACCAAAAGGAATGACAAAAGTTTACAAGTTTGTCAAATAAGCTAACAAGTTAGTCTTTGTCAAACAAACTCAAGCCTTGCACCTCACATATGTTGGTATTCCTGTCTTATTCAATCGCTGCATTGACAGGTATTTGGTTTGTTAGAATTTGAGCCATTCAATTGCTCCTGTCTATCATGGATAATTTTGAAAAGCAAAAGATGGAAATTAAATGTTGACTGATTGAATGCATTAGTTTTTTTTTTTTTTTTTTGTTTCTTTCAGCATGGAAAAGTTTCTGATATTTGGACAACTACATATATCATATTCATTGCACAAATGCACATTTCAATTCACTTAATACTCCTGTTAAATTCTAAACATGTTTATCTTGAGGCTTTGCAGGGAAGAAGTACATCATATCTCAATCGGGAGGTGGAAATTATGACCATTTTCGTTGGATAGCTATATGATCAATTCAGTAGAAAGATAGAAGTAGGACATTTTCATGGCCTTCAGTTCAGACTTCAATTAGCTTTTTTATCTTCTGTCGATTGCAACACCTATATTCTGACTAATTGTTTCATTTCTAAAATTTCACTTGACTTGTTTATAATTAAACTGTTACCGGTTATTGCAGTTATCGCATACTGTCACTGTTTATTTATTTTATTCCAATGGTTGCCTTTTTCTTACATGTATGCCAGGGCTTCCTGATTATTAGAATCTACAATTATAGGTATAGTTTACAATATTAAGTATTGTAAACTGTGAATTTTTTTTTAAAAATAATCAATGATTGAGATAATAAATTGATAACAATTGAAAAATAACAATATTGTAACTGTGAAGTTTGGATAGATAAATTGTAGGTTGTACAATGTTAGTGATTTTTCCTCTAAAACTAAGAACTAGATGCTTTGGATCTTATAACTAGGAGTGGGCAGAGCGACTACTTTGTAGGGTGAAAACCAAAGAAATTTTTTTATTTTTTTCATACCTTAAATTGAGAGCATTGGTCCAACTTTATTTTGAATGATGACGATTTTATAAATTTATTGAAAGTAAGTTGATTAATGTATGATTGATTGGGTTGATGGAAATGTGATATTTTGTAAAATAATGTTTCAGTGTCAATATATATACTTTTGGCTTGAATTTACTAGTATTTTATTTACTTTTCTATGTATGCATAAACAAATTATCCTTGTATAAACAGCTTTAGAGAAGAGTATATTTTTTCAGCATTATGCACACAGTATCCCATCAAATTTTCTTCAATGCAAAATTGTTGGTCCCAATTCAGAGGAGCTCTAACTTAGATTGATCCAACTAGGAGAGAGGGTTGATGACCCCGTAACTTGTTCTTTTTATGGACAAGAAAAATTTGACGAATCAACATTTGCACATTGAAAGACACTCTTGTTTTTAAATCTAAACCATTACATCTCACATGTAGACATCATCTGACAAAAACTTTCAATACCATGTTGCTATCCCCCTTATCACGACGGTCACCAATAAACACCACCATATACTTCCCCCACATGATGAAACCTTCTCCATCTTTCTCCCTCAGTTGAGTGCAATAGCCTTTTCTGTCTTTCTGCCTCTGTCAATTTCTACATCAAGCTGCAGATGATGAATGAACTTCTTGCAAGTTCTCGATCTCCAAATTTATGTCTTTCTGCCTCAAGAACACACATGAATCTTTGAGATATGAATGGAAAGATACTGAACAAATCACATTAAAATTAAAAGAAAAAATAACCAGAAACAAAAACAAACATATCATAAAAATGAGCAAAAATGAAGATTCTCGATTGTGATTGGGATGGTTGTAGGTTCATGTGGATTGTTCTTTAGGTTTTGATGTTTTAGTTGGTGGTCGGGAGCAAATATATCAAGTGTATGTTTGAATTGGCATTGAGTTCAACAAAATCACAGTTACACCGTGATTTTGTAAAACTCGAACGTGTAACTTTTATCAAAATCACGTTAATTTTGTTAATATCACTCTCAATCTAAACATGCACTAAATTAATCGTGTTTTTTGTTTGTAGAATAGTTATTAATGTCATTCTCCTTTGCAATGATTGCTTCATCACAAAACAAACAATATATACTCCTAGATGATACCGTGGAGTTTTTTAATAAACGTAAAAGACTATGTTGAATCTCAATGTTTTCTTGAAGATTTGAATGTAAAATAAGTTTCCAAACCATCTATAATAAAAATGGCTGATAAACTAAAGGAAGGTAATATTTTCTGTGCTCTTATGCAATGCCTACTTGTAAGATTTAAAGCTCTAAACAGAACCACCAACAAAACTGCAATCTACACACAGAATGAAATTCCCTGCAAATTATCCACACACTATCAAGGAATAATTAACGCATTCTTAGGGAACTTTGTTTTGCTACTCTTTTATGTTAGGTCGGATAAAGGTAGTTAAAAACACCATCAAGTCCTTTCATGACGCGACCAAACTAATAACAGATCTTGCACTTTCAAGTTTCAACCAGATATATGCTTGGACCCAGATTTCTTGCCACACTATTGGAGCTCGCAATCAAGCAATCTTAGCCATTAGATTGAAATCGGATGCGTGGAATCCATTTTCATTATATGCTTTCTTAATCATATTACAATGAATGTAAACCTAACTCAAGGATATCCAATGTACATATCGGAAAGAAAAAAAAGGACAACCAATGTAACTTGATCCATGTAGCAGACCCCAGTTAGTGGAATAAGGTTGGGTTATTGTAATGTAACTCCTACTACAGTGTCCAACTTTTGAAGTCCTTGGTTGGAGAATTGATTCCAAGACTGGAGTTCAACTCTGTCCTGAAGCTTAGAAGAACTTGATTTTGATCATGATATTCAATTTCAAACGCTAAGGGTTAAGTTAAAAAAGTACTGAACTGCACAACTAATGAACAGACGAGCATGGGGGACAACCCATCGTTCTTCGACCTGGATGTGCCAATTTTATTAGCATGGTACAAGAGTTTCTCCACAGCCTCCCAAAATTTTGTCAGTTTCCTGAAATCAAGCATAAGTATTGACCAATCATCAGTAAAATGATTTTGCTTAGTAATCTTTGTTGCACGTGATGTTGTTGTTATCAAATCAAACCATTACACAAGGTGATTGAAATTTGTTTCCTACCTTCTGAGCTGCCATGAGACCTCTTTCATCTTTTGCAAATTTAACAGAAAACACCCCTAAAACAATGCAAGAATGTTATACGTTACAAACTCAAAAATATACAAATCTCGTAAATACCATCAACTCAAATGAAACAAAAACTTGACCACCCTAAGCATTATAAGCAGTTCAGTAATTCATTAGTCTAGGGGAAAGCTATGTCAATGCTCCTCTTATTAATTTTTTCTTTCAATTCCACAAAGACAGTGATCCCTGACTTAAGTACAGATTCCTATGGATCCGGATTCTCTAACTTTCTGGCGCCAAAGTTACCCTAACTTTCAACTCATATAAACCATCAGATCTATCTTATGCTTCACACGATACCACAAATCATTTTTTTTCTCCCAAAAAAATCGAGACAACAAAAACAACAAGACATGTTGCTTTTCTGGCTCCTCTGCTATGCCACCGCCAAAGTTTGCACCAGACCACCATCACTAACTCTGAGCCCCATCGACTACTGCCACTGTCTTGACTCGACCACTCCAAATTTTAATTCACCGTGGCTGTAACTCCGACCAGTAAAATATGGAATGCAACCAACCATTTAACATCATGTGCTTGGTGGTTACATCACAACAAAGTCACAAGTTTTAAAGTTTTAGATTTCTCGCTGAAAAATATTTTCTTGTGCAGTAAAGTCAGAAGCTTGTATTTATCCTAGCCTATACTATACTTGAAGTTCAATAATTAATGAACTATCACTCTGGGAAAATTGTCTATTCACTATAAAATAAAGGACAATCATTTTACTATAAGATATCAGTAAAAGGATATAAAAGCTTCCCCATTTCAGAAGTTAATTACCAGTTTCAAGTTTCAACACAAGGAATAGACATATAGGAACATTGTCTATTCACTATAAAATAAAGGACAAAAAAAAGTAAGACCCTGTTATTATGTATACATGATTGATTTGAAGCAGAACAAAATGTTGAAGCAGGAATGCAATGAAAACTACCTTGAATTGATGATAAGAATGGCCTCTTTGTTGTAAACAACCTCTTCTGTGTGGCATTCTGCTCTGAGAATGGAACAATTGAAGGCAGTTATTGAGGGGTAAAGCTGGGAAACTACCAGTGGGTTCAACTAATCTCACGATCAATTTTGCAACCTTTAAGTAAAAGCTGGGATGAGGCCTTTCAAGTTCGAATCGTTAGAACCAGTTGGATGACAAATTGCATTCTCAACATGCAGCCAAACATCTTTGCAACCCATTCCCGTCTTTGTTTGAGCATTGCAAACTTGTGCTGAATGCGTAGTGTGGAACCAAACACACACCTAGTTAGTTGTCAGTCCACTTGTTCTTGTGGACATTACTACAAATCTGAAATCACTGGTGCTTTAGCATGAAAAGAAAGAACACAGCTTTTAATTTCAACCCCCTCATCAAAATGGAGGAATCTTACATTGTGCCGCCTTAGTAAACCTTAGCCTTCTTTTCCTCATCTTTAAGGGAAACATAAAGGCTTTCTATCCTTCAGCTTTCTCTACCTTCTCAAGTTCAAGGAGATAAGCCTCAAGACTTGTGACTTTCCTGCTCGGCAATTTTTCTTTTGATTTGATTCCAACTTCACTAACATTCTTAAGACCAAACAATATTCAGACACAAATTGGGTAAATTGACATGTCTCCTTTCCTTTCCATTTACTTCGGACAACAAATAGATTTAGATATGCTTTTTTATCTTCATAATAAACCAAATTACAATTTTAGCCTGGTTTAACTGTGTGGTATTTTTTATCATTACTTCAAAATGAGCAGTTCAATTTTCTATGGTTCAATTGTTTTAAGTAATGATCTAATTGAGAAGGCTGTATCATTATTGTTAACTAATGCTAAAATCAAAATTCCATCACCTTCATTATGGCATGGATATTGCAAGAATCAAAATGGAAGGGGAGCCGGCAGGTAGAGTTACTAGAGTTCCTGCAATCCCTTTATAGTTCATAGCAAAATATAGTGGTCTTATATTGAAGAAAACAAAAATCCAAACAAAAATCCTGCAAAATTACCCACAAAAGATGAAAGCATGATACCCCTTCCCAATCTCATTCAAGCTTACCTACCGCCTGCTAAGAACCACGTTGTGTTATCAGTCAAATGCGTGGTCAAGACAAAGCTACCATTTCAAACATCATAAAAAAAGACACACTTAATGAAATGTCTCTTACTGACAGAGTTGCTCCAGGTTAGAATCTATCATCTTAACCTGCTTCAACCCTTCCATGGAATGACAGTCTCATAATCTGTGTACCATTTTGTCAAGTGCTTCATGTCAAATCAAAACCAAATTCTAGTGTGTTCAGAAACCAGTTAAGAGAAATTACAAAGGCACAACGGCTACGTATTAGATCTCACTAATAGTTTTCAAATATGCACTTCATTGACTTCAAAATGTAAAGACATAGTATTCATAAGTTAAGACAAAGTTGAGCAAGATAAACAGCAAAAGTAACAACAAAAGGGTATTCATAAGTTAAGTAAGACACTTAAAATGTCAAAGATTTTACATAGAAGTTGGCATTTCACCAGATATACAACAGCTCAATCAAATTGATTGAGATCTACCGACTTTTTTTTTTTTTTTGCAATTTTATTTTCTAATTTCTTTTTTTTTTCTCTCAACTTAATGAGTACTCTGTCCATTCTCAACACCTAACCCATACAAGACCCCTGCATATTTCTCCAAAGATCCACTAAAGAAATTCTCTTTCAATTTCCTGAATGTAGAAGATGTGAGTAAACTATCCGAACCCGCTTGATGACAAATCCCAACCCTCTTAACTTCCAACAACTCTGCAAGCTTATTCAACCCACCATGAAGACTATTACAAAACTTCATCAAATGTTTGATATCATACAGCATAGGGAAATACATGTTAATCAAATTAAAGAACCCAACTTGTGTATCAGGCAAATTTTGACAAGTCAACAACTTCAACAAATAACCAAAATCATATCCACTATGAAAAGTTATCCAATGAACATTATCATTCAAAACAATCCCAGATGACATCAAAAGCTCACCGAAACGCCTAGCATCAATACCATGTTCATTATTCTTCTTAAAATCAATCCCACTTTGTCTCAAAAGCTCAATTGAATCATTTGCAAAAACATCCTCATTAACATTAAATTCTCTAAAATTGAATTGCCAGATACAAAACCTATCATCTTCGCCGCAAGTTGGAAGATTTCCATACTCATCAGAAAAAGTAAGACCCAATTGAATAAGCTTTAACATATCAACATTATCTTTTAGGGTTTGGTAATGATAATCATAATTGCTCTTGAAATTCCCAACAGGTCGAAGAACAATACCGGGGAATTCCGTATCCATAGCAATGTAAGGATAATCATCAACAATTTCTCGAATCACAGCGAATTCTTCTTCAAGGTTATCGCTCCAAACTTCACGGATCTGAATAGAATCGTCGTTTTGCGGTAAAATTAGCGGCATCACAGAAATTTTACCATACAAATAACGGAAAATTCACCGGATCTGAAACATACCCATTTCAATTAACATCAAAAACAAGCAAATGCACATAAAAAAATCGAAAATTGATGAAAAAAATATATGAAGATTGAATTAATTAAATTGAGAATTGAAAATTGGGAATTGGAATTTTACCTTGAAAATTGGGAATTGGAATTGAGAGAGAATGGAGAGAGAGATAGAAGGAAGAGATTTTTGGGGAATGAAATCTCTCCCGTTCTAGGGTTTTCTTTTTTGTTAGTATCGATTTTTTTTATTGGTTATAAAATGAAGAAATGGGATAAAAAAGGATAGAGGAAGATATTTTTATTGAAATTTGCGGTGAAATTTGTTTCTATGTTCTTGCTTTATTTTATTTTTTGTGTTTTTCATGTGAAGAACGTGTTTTGTATCCATGCGGTTAAGATTAAGAACTTTAGATAGATTTTAAACGAGTGACTTAATTCATTAAACACGTTCTTTTTTATATAATAATTCAACATATATTTTTTTGTTTTTAGCGTTTATTTTAAGTTTAATGCTAACTTTGTGTCCTAAGATATATGTTAAACAATCTAAGAATAAAAACATTTTCTTAAATTTTATGCATTTCATTAATTAAAGGTAAAAAAATTAAAGTAAAATCGTATCAAAACAATGAATTAAAAGCAAATAAAATGCGGGGAGTTCGTAAGTTTGATTTGATTACGTAAAACAGTTGAGTTTATTCTAGAAAATTAAAAGATTTTGACCGTAGATTTTAGCAGTGGTTTGGATTCTTTGAATCCCTCTCTATTTTCTTGTCAATTAAAAACAAACAAACAATTATCATTTACGAGATAATATTTAAGTGATGATTTCGTGAGCTTTTATTTCCTTGTCATTTACGAATCCCTCTCTATTTCCTTGTCAAGTTGTTTTTGTTGATCACCTTAAGGTTACACACATGATACGCGGTATGGGATAGCCAAACCTACAAGGTCACGTATGTCTTCGTAAGGTTGTTAAGGTGGGACATACTCTCTCATAAGTAATTGAAACATAAACAAATTTTGTATTCCTAAATCGTCATCTAAAAGATCCACCTTATTCACCATATACCCTAACTTGTCCTTAGTAGACGAAATGGATAGGCATAACCTTATCTTACTAAAGGGATGTAATAAACTATATAGTTCAACGTTCGGAAAAGTTGACCAAAAATATCTTCTGCGGCTTCATATTTCTATGATTAGACCGAGACTTAGGTATGTCACACTCCCTAAACTTCGAAATGAATGAAGAGTTTTTGTAAATCTAAATTTGTTAAAAAAAATATTGAGTGGAATACATTATTTAAATGTTACACCAGTATAATTTGATCTCATCTTATGCATGTGTATGTGAGCGCGTGTGTGTTCATAAGCCTGAGGTTTGAATATGAAATGATCAGTAGAAATATTGTTTTATGCATTTAATTTTAAAAAAATATATAAAAAATATAAATATTTGTTTTATTAGTAAAAAAAATATAAATAATTACATTTTTAGATTTCAAACCTAAGCACCAGTTCAAGCCTTTAGGATTTATCAATGGTTTGTTATCAAAAGAAATAGTGACAAGACCCTAGAATTTAGCATAACTTTAACACGAAGGGGTTTTAGGTTGAACAATGTGATATGTGAAACTCTCGCACATAAAGTCTATAATTCTAGATAAACTAATAAACCTACTGAATTACTAAAATATATAATATAGAGAGATATCTTTCGACCAAATGTTAATGATCTTGATTTATGAAATACAACAAAATAGAAACACAACGTTGTTCCTACTCAATTTCTCTATATATCACCAATATGGCTTTTACCTTTTGGAAAATCAAATGAAGAGTTCAAAATTCTCAACATTATTGTGTTCTTACAAAATGTTCTTAGGTGCATTATTAGATGTTTTTAGGAAAGAAGGAAGTAACGGTGTTGCATGTCGCATATATTAATGTAGTGAATGTAAGGATATACTCCCTCCGTCCCATATTATAAGCAAAAAAAAAAATCGCACTTATTAAAAAAACTAAAACATAGTAGTTTGTAACATAGTTTTTTGTGTTATTTTTGAAATAAGTTTTATAGGAAGATGTAAAAACAATTTTTATTGGTTGTTGGTTATTGAGAAAATGAAAGAGAGAGCAAATTGAATGCACTTTGCATTTAATTTTCCTTTGAAAAAGATAATTGTTGGTCTTTTTTGCTTATAATTTGGGACAAAGAAAATGAGTTTTTTTTGCTTATAATTTAAAACGGAGGGAATATACATTTAAGCCTTTTGAACAGATTTGGTCAAAGAGTTTAATAACCTTATTGGTCTTTTTCCTTTTTCTTAAACCATCTATAATGATAGCATGTCACCTTAAATATTTTTTTTTTGAAGGAACCTTAAATATGTTTGACACCCACTTTTCTCGGTGTTAGAAATATGTATAACCTTGTTAGTTTGGTGAGTGACAGATAACTCTTCCAACAAAATATTGCATGACAATATTCAATTTTAAACATTGGTTGATCATAGTTGCAAACATAGTTTTAAAACCCGGCTCGGACCGGCCGGTCCGACCGGTTGGACCGTGAACCGGTGGTGTAACCGGTTCGAGCTGTTTATCAGATCGGCCATGCAATTGAACCGGTTAAAACCGGCCTGACTCAGTAAAAACCGGTGAAAACCGGTGACTCGGCCGGTTTTTTGAGTCAATCCGGTTTAGTAGTTTTTTTTTCAATTTCTGTCATAATTAGTCATTAAGCACGGTTTAATACTGATTAATGTTCAGTTTAATACATTTAATGCAATTAATGCTTCAAGAGCTTGGACTTTTGTAGAAAAAGTATCCGAAATATGAAAAAATTGGGTACAGTAGAAATTGAACCATGGACATTAAAATAAATAGTTGGAAGGTTAACCACTACAACAACTTCTAATCTTTGTTACAAATTAAAATATATTATATATGTAAATATATTACATTTTAATTTTATAAGAGAAAAGAGCACATCATTTACTTTTTCTTTTAAAAAGAGCACATTATTTTTAAATATAATATTTACACAATAATAATAATAATATACACATCATATGTTTTTTAAAAAATTTACATATTATATTAATATTAATATATTTCATGTCAACAAAATATAATTGTACAAATATTAATATACATATTACATGTCAATTTTTTTAGTTTTTAAGTGAACGAGTCATCGATTAAATCCGGTTAAATAACTATATAAATTTAATCTCAAGACCGGGTTATCTAACCGAGTTATCCGAGTTGATTCGGTTCAGTCATGCGGTTCGACCAATGGCTCAGTGGTTCGACCATTGACCCAATGACCCAGTACCCCTGCCGAGTCGATGACCGAGCCGAGTTTTAAAACTATGGTTGCAAACAAAGCTACAAACAGTTGAACTTATTTTTTTTCTAAACACATTTATTAAGACACAATTGAACATTCCTCCGAGACACATTAATGTTGAGGAATTTGAGCACTTTGATTTTGTCACAAGGCAAAACTCATGTGAATAGAAAAAATATTAGACTCAATGTTGTGTTTTTTTTTTCTTCCATTGTATTAAATAAATTAAGAACATTAGTTACACGCTTAATTATCTATATACAATAAATCTATAATTGAGATATGTCCCCGTGAGCATAACTCAGTTGGTAGGGACATGCATTGTTATATGTAGGGACTGAGATTCGAACCCCGAACACCTCACTTATTCACTTTGAAAAAAGGTGAATTCTAGCCACTAGACTACCTGAAAAGAAAAAATAATTAAGATATACATGATAATATTTGCAACAATTCCTCCCTCTATTATCCTTTTTAGCAATTCAATAGCCTCGTTATTTTGTTTAGAATCACAAATTGCATGTATTAAAGTTCCATATGTCACCATATTTAACCTAAAAGCCCTTTTTGTTATAGTTTTGCTAAATTCTAGACTTTTTTCAATATCTCGTTTGATATAATTTTGTTAAGTCTTAACTTAATTTTTTCTCTTCATTAATCCCTTATTAGGTTTGCAACAATTCTATCCTAAAATTTTGACTCTAAATTTACATCATATATATTGTTCATTTCTCTCTCTAATAACCGTGAATATTTTTCAAAGCAAAAATTTAATTGATATCTTAATCCTTATCTATATCCTTATTTATTAATTTTGATAAGTATGCAACATTTTAACCTAATAATTTCCCTCCACTAATTCATTATTAGGTTTGCAACAACTCTATCCTAAAATTTTGGCTCTAAATTTGCATCATATATGTTTTTCATTTCTCTCTCTAATAACCGTAAATATTTTTCAAAGTAAAAATTTAATAGATATCTTAATCCTTATCATTATTGTTTTTTAATTTTATTAAGTCTGCAACAATTTAACCTATTGTTTCTGTAGATTTTTTTTTACAAGTTGTTATACATTTATTTAATACGTTTACAAACAAAATACCCTAATTTCCATGCAAACTCGGCTACCCTAAATAATTTGTTAGGAACCATGAACTGCATTAATTTTTTATGTTTAACTATAAAAGTAATAAATAAAATTGACATGTGCAACAATATAATTTTGTATTCTTTTTATCTTTTTTCTTTATAATTTTTTTTATTATCATTTGATTGTAATATTGTATCTCTAATAATCTAATTTGCGTTTATTGATTGACCCATAATCTTACGGGTTAAAGATTATTTATTGGTCTATATTATAGTCGAGAAGACCCTTATTGTTCTACAGTCATCATCAGAAAAGGGAAATCTAGTAGATAAATCTAATTCTTCATAACATATAAATTATAATACCATAGTCAGAACATTATTATTTATAAAGGAAAATGTAGTAGATAAATCTAATTCTACTTGTCATCCTTTTTGGACAAATAGAGAGAGGTTTATGAAATCAACAATTCTCTTTGGAAAACAGATAGAGAGGTTTCTGAAATCAACAATACTATTTGGATAAACAAAGAGGATAATTAACAATTCTGAATTAGGGTTTGGGAAATCAAAATTGAGGATAATTCTGAATTACGGTTTGGGAAATCAAAATTGAGGATTATCAACCATTCTAAATTGCGGTTTGGAATTTGAATAATCAACTCATTCACCCATTAACAAATAACAAGCATCAACCATTAGCTACAAAATATAACAAATAACAAAGAAAATAACATAGAAGTAGAACAAACCTGGAGGAGAGTGGAGAGGAGAAGGAATGAAAATGGAGGCAGACTGAGAGTTGAGAGAGGGAAAGGCGCAAGTGGAGAGAGGGAGAGGAAAATGAAAGTGAAACAAAGACTGAGAGAAGGAGAGTCGCGAGTTAGAGAAGGAGAAAAGTTTTCAAATACCTGCATGAAAAATAGAAACAATTGAATTATGTCATTTTTTTAGTAGAAAAAAGGCTATTGGGTTGAACTTGCTACAAAGAAAGTAGAAGTTGAGCCCGGGCTAGTGCCCATGCTAGTTGTGGGGTGGCTCCGCCCCTGAACGTATCCTTTTAAGTATAGATTTTTAGTTTTGACAAAAAAAATATAGATTTTTAGTACAATTAATTCCCTTGATTATTATGTATCACAACATGTAGTATGATTAATTTCCTAAATCGTCTTGGTGTCTGCGTCAAACCTAAGATTTAGTGTGTTCAACTATCCAACAAATATAAATGACATTCTTAATCTTAATTTAAAATAAAATCTATATCAATTAATATTTAAGATATTTGGTAATTTAAATTTATTAATTTAATAAATATTTTACATATTATTCAATTATTTTTTTGCTAAAGTTTATTTTAAAAATAAAATAAAAAAGAGATTAGAAAGAGAAATTTAAATTTTATTTTAATAAATATTTTTCCAACTCTACATATCACAACAATTGGTAGCTCGAATTCCCCTCTCTCGACACAAATTTCAAGGAAAGTGTGCTCGCAGCATGACAATGGTACTTTGGTCCTAAATGTTGATGGCAGTGTAATTAACGAACCCATGTCAAGTAGGTTATGGTGGTGTTGTTCGTAACTCTGCAGGCCAATTTCTGTTTGGTTTATATGATAGTGTGGATTTGTCAAATATTTTACATGCAAAAATTCAAACTTTGTTAATAGGAATAACTCTTTGTTGGGAAGTGGGCTTCAAGAAAATTACGTGCTTTCTTGACTCTCTCTATATAGTTTAGTTAGTCGCGTAGGAGATATCGAGGTTGCATCATTTTCAATCTCCAGGAGCTAATTCGAAGTTATCTAGTTAAGGATTGAGATATCTCCATCTTGCATTTTCTCACAAAAGGAAACTCTTGCACATATATTTTCGTCAAGATGGAAATTGATCATGGAACCTATTGTGAACCAGCATGAGCAAGTGCCTTGTCTCTCTTCAACATTTTTAGCAAATGTTGTAGGAGTGTCCCTTTATTAGGACGTAGTTGTTTTTTTTTTCTTTTTCTTTTCTCTCATCTAACCAAAAATAAGAGAGAAATGTTAAAAAAAAAAAAAACAACACCCGTAGATAGAGAAGGAGCATAGTCTGCAAGCCAATCAACCACTTGATTTGTTTATCTATATATGTGAGTAAAAGTAATTTAACATTCCCTCATCTTATGGTGATTGATGAGACAACAATGGCCAACGCCACCAATCCAAGCCTCTGTACTATCTAGAAATACTCCTCCACACGCATCGCGATGATTCGAGTTATTGAAATCTCTATATGTGTTACACTTAATCCAAGCTCCATTTGGAGTTTTCCACCCAAACAAAATATATAGATTTTGTTGCTTTGCGTATGTGGGTAACTCTTAGTGACTTTATTGATTTGAGACTACATATTGTTTGCTTGGTTACACACAACTCCTTCTTCAAAGTCTTTGTCGATAAACACCAGAGAATTTCTACTCTGCCCTATACACCAAAGAGTGAGGCCAAAGATAATATGATTCTTGTAATAACCTGTACAATTTGATAGACGAAGGTTCTAACACAATCATCTTTTAAAATTCATACCATAATTATGAGAGACATCAAGTTGCAGGCTTCACCAAATATTTTTACAAATTGCACACAATCACTCAATATATGCTGCTGAAGTGTTTCGACATTTTCAAAGTACAAAGGTCTAGCGGCGCAGTTTATTGCCCGGTTGCCTTCTATTCAAGTGTAAATAATGATTTATATAAGTGACACCTCGAATAAAGTACAAAGGACATAAATCATTTGAATCCATGTCACACCTAGTTCTTCTCTCATTCGTTTTCAAATCATCATTCAGTAGTATCCAATGATCTGATTCAAGTATAGTGTCAAACACTCAAACTAAATCCAACCTTCAATTACCAATACATATTTGACTTGAGAAATTGTCAAATGGTTATGAGATAATGGGACAGCTTGAGTTGCAACGTCCTTCAAGATGATATTGCATGGCCACCATGCATCCAACCAAAATCGAATTTTATTTCCATTACCATTCATTATTCCATTGCAGACCTGAAAAATTATCCTCCTAAACAACGATAAATTCCATGACAGGTAGCTGAACAATTGATATTTTTCTCTACTGTTGAAATGTTGTTCCCTCCACATTTATAGTTAGACTTGTGTACCCGAAGTGCATATGGGTTCTTTAACAAAAAACCAAAGTTAGTTTCGATGTTTGACTCCCATTAAATAATAGTACCCACATATCACAAGAGGAAATACAACGATAAATAATGTTAGTGAAGTGAAACAAACAAAACAAAGGAATTTGTTAAAAAAAGGCTAAAGACAAAACAAAGCACAATTTAAAGTATACTGTGAAAGAAAAAAATTTGTCAAACACAAAGGACGATATCAAACTAGTAAAAAAAAACACAATCTTACAATTATTTTAAAAAATATTTAGCCATCTTTTTATTTATTTTTTTGAAAGAAAGGTTTAGCCATACTTAAAGAGTGGAAAAAATTTATTTATTTAATAAACCAAAATATTTTCCAATGATTGAATTATTATTTTTTATAAATTAAATTTAGGCTAAGAAGAAGGTGCTCCCGTCCCGTCCATTACAAAGAATCTTACAATTGAAAAAACACTCAAAATCAAAATACAAATTTTCTATAATCTTTTTTTATTTATTCAACAAATTTGCAAAAATAAAAGTAATTTTGTTAATATATGTGGTTTGGATAGTAGTTATTTTTATTGTAATAATCCAGACCCAATGTTTTTTGAAGAGGCCCTTAAAACAAAACCCTAAAAACACAACACAACACAACAAACTCGTTTGTATTGTATTGGAATTGGAATTGGAATTGGAATTTGTAGTCTCACTGAACTCAACGCCGCCGGAGTTCTTCGTCGGCAGCCACAAACAGTAAGAATCTCCGTCATCGTTTTCCTTTCAGTTTTTCTTTATATTTATACTCCAAATTTTGATATTTTTTTTATTGTTTCTGCAGGAATAAAAGCTTGTTTTTTCAAATCTTCAAGGAAAATGTCAGGGTAATATATTGAAAATGTGAATTTTAATAATATAATGTTTCTGTAATTATTCTTGTTATTTGTGTTATGAGATATATTGTGAACATAGTTTTGTTTAGTTAATTTGATTGGAGTATCAGAGGCCTGTTTGGATTGACTTATTTGAGCTTATACACTTACATAAATCATTTGTGAGATTGTTTGGGACAAGTTATGAAAAACTACTTATGACATGCTCATTAGCTGTTTTCAGCTTATTTTCATAAGCTCTCCAAAATAGCTCATAAGAACAGCTTATAGATTACACTAAAACGATTTATATTAATTTTCATCAAAATAAAAATAGCTGATACATAAGTGCTTATCATGAGAAGTACTTATGCTATTAGCTGCTAAATAAGCTGTTTAGTGCCTGTTTGGATTGGCTTATTTTTGATCTTATGCAAATAAATAATCTTTTCTGTATTATTCTTTAGCTGTCTAGGTACTAGTTTACAAAAAACAGCTCATGAAGATGCATTTTTTGTTAGGGAAAACTTATGAATTAACATTAATGAAAAACACTTGTGAAACTGTTTAGGACTAATGAAAAACAGCTTATGACATGTTTGTAAGTTGTTTTCTGCTTATTTTCATAAGCTCTCCAAAATAGCTCATAAAAACAGCTTATAGCTTATACGAAAACAATTTAAATTTATTTTAAGAAAAATAAGAAGACCTTATACATAACCGCTTATCATGATAAGCACAATATGCTATAAGTTGCCAAATAGACTGTTTGAGGCCGGTTTGGACTGGCTAATTTTTGAGCCTATGCAAATAAATAAATAAGCTTTTATGTATTGTTCTTGAGCGTGTCAAGGTAGTTTATGAAAATACAGCTTATGAAGATACAATTTTTGTTATTGATAACTTATGAATTAACATAAAATCTTATTTATTTGCATAAGCTCAAAAATAAACCAATCCAAATAGGCCCTTATTCAAACATAGCCCTTATGTCGTTTAAGCTGTGTTGTTGTTATGTTGCAATTTTTGATACTATCGAAGAGTTTGTTGATACACTGGGTTCATTCTGCAGTTGTGGAGACCCCAAAAACCTTGACATAATTGTTGTAATTGCGGTTGACCATAATTTTTTTTTAGGATCTTTATAATGTATGAAAGTGATTCTTATCTTATCTGTGGGTCTTGTGTGGTTTGTTTATTTGGTCTGTGCTTATTTAGTTTGTTTGCCTGGTCTGTCAGACTTGAGTATCCGTGTTTAAGTAGCAATTCTTACATGGGTTTAGCTGTTCAGTACATTTTTGTTGAAGAAGGAAATTAGTTGCGTTTAATTGTGCCATTTTTATATGTAGTGATTTTTGATATTGTCGGAATATGTGGATAAATGGGGTTGATGCATCTGTTGCATGTTGTGTAGACCCCAAAAACTTTGATATTATGGTTGAGGCTGTGAGATATAATTTAAATTCATGACATGGTTGTGGGATATAATTTAAAATCACGACATTACTTATTATACCTATTTCTTCCATGCACGACAATGATTTTTTAGTAGGCTCTTTCGATAAACGTTTTTCATTCTTTTGTTTGTGAAATTTGTATGCCATGTCTTCTGTAGTTCTGTATGTTTGATCTGGTAGACATGAGTATCTTTTGCCTAAGTAACAATTCTTCTATGGTTCGTCTTTTCATGATATTTTTGCTATGCAGTGAGGACGCTGTTGTTGCAGTTGAGCCTGTTGCCGCCGCCGCTGCTGGAATTCCAGGCGAGCCTATGGACATCATGACTGCCTTGCAACTTGTGCTTAGGAAGTCACTGGCATATGGTGGGCTTGCACGTGGCCTCCATGAAGGTGCAAAAGTAATTGAGAAGAACACAGGACAACTTTGTGTTCTTGCTGAAGATTGTGACCAGCCTGACTATGTTAAACTTGTCAAGGCTCTTTGTGCTGAGCACAATGTTAGTCTTCTGACAGTTCCTAGTGCGAAGACACTTGGAGAATGGGCTGGTGTAAGTGTCATTGACAGTTTCTTTGAAATTTAATGGATATCACTTTTATTGGTCAATTGTCGCATGTTGATTATTACTTGTTTATGCATTGGAATACTTATCAGGATTTTTTTTTCTTTCTTTCTTTTACTTTTTAAATGCCAAATTATATTTGAATTGAACTATTGAAAGCACAAGATGTGCCAAATAATAAAAACACGTTACAAATGAGGAATGGGCAGGAAAATATCTGTATTGTTGTTGATTGCTTAGTTCTATTTCATTGTTTTGTTGTATTAATTATTGTTGGCCTTCTCCTTGCAGTTGTGTAAGATTGACTCAGAGGGAAAAGCTAGGAAGGTAACCGGCTGCTCCTGTGTGGTGGTCAAGGATTTTGGGGAGGAACATGAAGCCTACAATGTTGTTCTGCAGCACGTGAAAGCTCAATGAGTTGCAAGATCCATACATTGTGTTTTTCTTTCATTTTCATTATGTGGTTGTTCCCTGAGAATGAATTTTGCTTCTAGTTGGTGTTATCTTCCCAAGGATTTGAATTATTCAATATGATTTTGCTACTCTCGGCTGTTTTTGTTTCACTAATTTAGTTACTCACTTGTTTTGCTATCATATTGCATAGAGTTTTAATCATTTAAATGTAGCTCGGTTGGTAGCTACCACAGATTCCGCGGGACACTCGTTAACATTTCCCTTATTATTTTGATCAATACATACATGGAATTTTATGTGGGGGTAAACTCATATATGTGGATTTAGAAATGTGTATTTTTTTTGTACAAGATTTTTTTTTTTTTTTAATGAGGGTGAAAACAGTCTCAGTTGATTATAATTAGGGTGAAAAAGGGCATAACGTGCTAGGGTTCAACTGAGACTGTTGCTCAATGGATGTTATCACTGAAATATTGTCAGCGCTCCCGGTGAAATCTCTTCTGCGATTCAGTTGCGTTAACAAATCTTTTGATGCTCTAATCTCTGATCCTTACTTTGTTCAAAAGCATCTCAAGAAATTGAAACGAAACCCATGTCTTGCGGCAGTTACATGGATTGATAACGAGAGTAGCGGTGTAGTCTTGCCAAAGATATCTGATTTACTTGATAGTTCATATCGTAAAATGAAGGATTAAATTGGATTCAATTATTTAAAATTAATTATAACAAATTTTTTCCAAGCTTTAAATTGGATTTGTTGCTATTGTATCTTTCTGATATTGGTGATACACTGCTCTTGGCAAATAGTCAAGAGGAGTGAGAATTGGAAGAAGTAAGGGTATGATGTGGTCGAAGGCCCAGTATTACGTTGAAAGTTTGGTGCAGCCTTATTAAAAGTGAGTTTCTCTTCCACATATTACTTGTTTGAATCAATGTTACTTCGTTTATGTTGTTATAATAATAGATTGTGTGATTGCTTTGCTGCTTAATTAGCTTGTCGGTATTGTTGAGTAATTATTTATTGACCATTGTCTTGATATTTATGCTTATTGTAACTTAGATGATGATATTATCTATATGTAAATTCCTTGGCCGACCTTATTTGGGACAGCAATTCCATCAGAAATGTTGTGGTTTGTAAAATGTAAAACATCAATATTTTCATGTGTTTTAGGTTTTGCAACTTAAGTTTCAAGCTCACTAGTCTCATGTTATATGTTCTTTTTAATATGTGAACCAGTCTTTATTCTTTTGGTTTTAGGGTTTCTATCAGAGTTCTGCACATAATGAACTATTAACAGTGTAAGGTTATGTGCTTGTTAAATCAGATAAATATTAATAGGAAACAAATAGACGCATATAACTTAACCAAAGACAACACTTTGTTTCCATCATAGAGATAAAGTCCTGTTATAATTCAAAGAGTATAAAATTAGATTTTGAACAAAAATCTTGTTCTGACATTGCATTATTGATTTAAGTCATGGTATTATGAAATTGCAAGTCAAACATATGTTCAAACCAATATATGACGAATTTTCCTAACATCGGCATAGAATTAATTTGATTGCTTGTACTTGTGGTTTATAACTTTCCACTTTTGTTTACTTCTGATCATTTCTAGAAATTGTAATATCAAATTATTATGTTCCATTTTCAATTGTCTCCTTTTCTTTTTCTTGTCAAATTAAATGATGACATAATTAAAATAATAATGAATTTCAATTTTATTGTCTTGTATGAGCTTTTGCAGATGTGGACAGTACAGAAAGAGAAGAAGGGCATCTGCAATTGAAGTTTGGAGCAACAAGAATGTGATTTTTCAATCAGTTAGAATTAGAATGTGCTATTTTAATAAAAGTCACTGAAGAACAACTGTATTTGTTACATTTAGAGTATTTAAATGGTGCAGAATCTTTTAATTTTTTGAGCTGTGGGTTTTGATTTTTTTATAATTATCTGTCCCTTCAATTTGTTAAATTTAGAGTTTTTGCTGAATAAAAGTAACTAAAGAACAAAATGTATTTGTTACATTTAGACTATTTTTGCAATTCCTTTCAGTTTGAAAGACCAACCACAGCAACTTAAGCCCCTTCATTTCCTTCCCAAACCTAGAGCAACAAGTCCCTTCTTTACCACCGCCGTCAAAGAAGAAGCCACTGCCATTGTCGTGGATCATCTTCACCCAAAACCCGACTCTTCGCCCATCTTTATTTTCAAACTCATGTTGTCTTCTCAGTGTCGTCATCTTCTTTGCCGCGTTTAGGTCGTGTCGTCCACAATTTAACTATTGATTTATGCTTTATAGACACTATTGTTCTATTAATTTATTGTATATGTTTTCAATGGAATCACTTGTGATAAAAGCCAATAGAGCTTTCTTAAAAACAATTGTATTTTTCCCAGGTTTTTTCAATATTTGAATCGACCATTCGATCCGAATCAATATCTATAACTTCAAGTTGGTTATGTGAAGTTTTATTTTATATTTTTTTATGTGCGACTAAAACAAACTAAATTAAGTTAAATACTTTTCCAACCTAATTTTGAATCAAACCGACCATATACTTTATTAGATTTCTATATCTACCGAATTCATAGACTAATCCTTGGAGAAAATGTTGAATATCAAAACTTATTTTCTTTCATAGATGAATATGCATTACAAGGGGAACTCTATATGTATAGATGAGTCCATTGCCAGTTTACATTAGGCAATGATTGGCTGGTGTTTATCGGTTACTATTTTTTTTGTGGCTGGGGTTTGAACCTCGGACCTTCCATATATTATGCATTGCCCATACAACTTGAGCTAAGCTCACGAAGACATGTGTCAGTTACTATTAATGCAACGTTGTTTGTTTTAATTTTCCATTTAGGTGTAGTGTTTTTTTATTTTCAGTCTTGATGATGTGTTCATTGTGTCCAGGTTGAAATATTAGTTTTGATCTAGTCAAGATTAAATCAGTGACTTTGACATCATTAGTGTAACAAATCTAGACATATTTGTACGTTTATGCATTTCACAATTTCATGATATTATCATCGACAATGTGAGTGTCTATTATATCAATGTACTTTATTAATTTGAATAAACAAATATTATTTATTTATATTTTTTTTAATAAAGTTGTACTATATTAGCCCCTAACAAGGAATTGCTTAATGGACAGAGTAGAGGTGTTCATGGTGATCAGTTATAAGGACAAAAATATCATCCAATCCAAAAATTTAAATACTCGCAAGTCGATTTGTATTATCATTAAAAAAACTGATCCAATCCACTTTTATTTTGGATCAATTTTTGGATATCCAATTTAAAGTTTTGTGAAAAAATCTATTAAAATTACTACTATAAAGCATCGTTAAAATCAAGTTCAAATATTATCTTTTATGCCTATACAGGGGATGAGTAGCCCACTTAGCTACCTCACCGATTTTTTTAAACTATTTTTCAATTTATATTTTTAAAAACTTTTAACTATTTTCCAAATTTTTTATTTTTAACTATTTTTCAATTTTTTCTCCCAAATTCAGTTGCTTCTACACTGCCGTTGTGGGAGATTAAGATACCGTTTGACCCTTTTTTTTTCTTTCAACTTCTCTACATTTTTAAAGAGAAGTTAGGCTAAATACAATATTAATTAAGTACTTACTAAAAAAGGTACTTTTTTTAATGTATAAAATTGAATGGAATGAGCTTTGGTAAAAAATTGTTGAATGCTACTTCAAAAAACTACTTCTCGACAATTTATTTCACAAGCATCTCTCTTCAATTCACGTTTGAAACCTTTTCTTTTATTTTTTAATATTATGTTTCAATATGTATTTTTCTTCCATTTAATTTTTTTTGAACCGTTCCATATAATTTTTTTTAAGGAGGTCCCATTTAATTTTATTATCTTTTTATCACTTATATATTTAATTTCAATATTGTTTAATCATCACAACCTCACAAATATTTTTATTCACGCTGTCATTTAATGATACCAAATATTTTTATTTTCTTTTTTCAACCTCGCAATATACACACACACACGTTAGCGTTTAGAGTAATATTTTACGTGTGTCTGTGTTTTTGTTACGCTAATGCGTATAATTTTTTTTGACGTTGCATAATGCGTATGATTATTTTTATAAAATTTTTATTTTAATTAAAAGTAAAATTGTAGATGTCTTTTCTTCAAAAAAGGTCTAGATGCCTATATATATATATATATATATATATATATATATATATATATATATATTGCACCTTTATATTGTAACAAATATAATATCATATAATATAAATTCTTATCTTTTTGAAAGACACCAAAAATACGGTATTCTAATAACGAAATTTGTTATAGAGTATAATTGAAATAGAAAAAACCAACTATTTTGATATTATTTATGTTATTATTTCAGGCTCCTTAAATTGTTTCTCCTATTTAAATATTTAACAAGTCATTTATATGATGATACAAATTTGTATTCATGTTACACAAAATAAACGTTATTGAGTAAATATAGTATTTGTAAAAAAAAAACTTTTATTTTTTAACATTTTTAGCCTTCAAAAAATATTTTCAACATTTTTATTTATTATGTTAATTTATAATTCATAACATTTGTTTTGGTCATATCATTGAGGTCCAAAATTTTGATGATACATAAATTTGTGCATTTAAGATCAAGTTGATTTGATGATACAAAAATTGATCACATAGAAATATGTTAGCTTCTTTTGATATCAGAATGAACAAATGGAATAAAATTAAATGATGTATTATTGTATTTCTATATAAGACTTTCAATGTCAAGGGATTATGACTACATTAAGGATCTAAAAAATGATTTGGACATTTGGAAAATAGGATTTGGAGTACTGGATTCTTGGATTATGACGGGTAGTAATGGGAATCAACATATGAAGCTCATTATTTGTGATGCAAAGGTTAGATGAGTAAGTTAAGATTTGTTGTAATTTCCTTTATGATGTATCAATGTTACTTATTAGTGTACATTTTGATTTATTTATATTTTTTGGTTTCTTTCTTGGATTTAGGGTGATCGAGTTTATGTAATAACTCGATATAGAGAATTGGAGCATTAGAAGGCTTTGATCGAGGAAAACAAAACTTATACTTTGTATAATTGTCATGTGTTTGATAATGACATTGCATTTAATCCCTTTAATGTTGTTTTTGGTTTTGGTACAAAGGTGCATAAGTATGACAAGTTAACTAAGGTTCTTACTCATGAATTTCGCTAAAAGTCATTTAAGAAAATTCAAGATGGAAAATTCAAAACTGACGTTTTATATGGTATAGTTATGTGCTTTAATTTATTTCAGTGTTTTCTCTGATTATAATGTTCTTATAGATGTAATTTTTTTTAAAGAAATCATCGAGCTTCTTCATGAGATTGTCAAGACAACGCCAATTGGGATTGGAAGGAAACCGTGTACGAACATTGTGTTGAAAGATAAAAGGTATTATTTTCTAATTTGTCAGCATCAGATGATAGGATTTTGTATAAGTTTGATAATGACCTGAAAGATGTCTTTCCTTATGCAGTGGGAATATAGTTGATCTAACACTATGGGAAAAATACTCTGTAGCTTTATCATTTACCATCTATTTACCTTGAGTTCTTTGTTTCCATTTTGTAGTCAATGGCTAGATTTGAGATCCTGCACGGGTTCTATTGTGAAAGTGATGGATTTGGCCAACTGCATATGCAGTAAGATTCTTATTTATCTGCAATTTGTTTTGTACCCAACACTTCCCAAATGAGATATCAAGGACATTTCTAAAAGGAACACGGAAAACAATCACACTCATCGACAAACAAACTCAAAAAAGGTATAAGTGTCGCTTGATAATGGCAAAGAGAGCAAGGAAAAATACTTAAGCAGCCAATGGTTCAACTTTTGCCGAGAACGTATGTTAGCGGTAGGTGATAAGCTAATTTTTGATCTAGAGAAGCTACTTAAAAATATGCACGTTCAAGTCGTTCCGAAATAAAGATTTGGTGTTCAAGATCCGCACTTTGAACCGATCACCTTAACTCTAATCCTAGACTAGATTATCTTCACTCACCGATGCTACTTCTTTGCTTGATTTCATCTGATGTAAATATGGGTATCAATCCTTTTTTGGTAACTTTATAACAACAACACTCTTTTTTATAATTTTAGATAATATGTAATCATAATTCACACATCATTGGTTCCAATTGTTTTCATCCTAAATATTATGTCAATTCCTAATTTCATAAAGTGATTATATGTTCTCTTAATCAGTCCATATATATTTTATGATGAATCACAATGTTCCGTCGTTTTAACATCTCTTCTTTCAAAGAATTTTTTTATCGAATACGTTATTGAATCCGTGCGAAGCACGGGTTTATAACTAGTGTCTAAGAAAATTGAGTATAATATTAACTACAAGTCCTAACAAATAAACCTAACATGATTCATAAGTCTTTCATTTCTCAGATCATCATGCAGATTGAATCACGTGAACTATTATCTGCAGTCTCGCACATTAATTTGTTTAAATGTCGGTATTTTTCTCACTACATGGACCAGGCACTCACATTGCAGGTGTTTGAGTTGCCTAGACTTATAAAGTTAATTCACATACTATATATTTACTTTGTTGAATGTGTTGCTTTAATATATATCAGAGGTGACTAACCTCATCTACTGCTTGAAGACAAACTTTGTACTTAACGAACCACAAATAAAAACATCTTCCCCAAATAAGTTACTATCTGCTTCGTCAGTGAACAGCCGTCAAAAGTAATGAAACCCAAGAAGACATTACTTCTGAGGATGTTGAAAGCAATGCGGGTGGAAAGATTTTCCTTCCTTGTGTCAACAACATAAGCAATCATTAGATTGATGTCGTTTTACCGTCTGAAGGTCTTCTGTATACGCCAATCATTAGACCATGCCCTCCAAATGCCGACCACATCATGACACCATTATTATAAGGTGCGTTCAGTGCAATGAGCTTCAGTTTAGGAAGCAAACATGTTTTAGGAAGCAAATAAGTTTTCATTGAAAGGTTCACATCCTTTCTGGTTCATCAGCACCCACCACCACATGTCTCACCATTCACGCAAAGATCTATATCAGCTCACGTTGTCGAGCAAATGAGACAATATTCTAATGGTGTCCTAAAAATCACAACTCATCCGCAGAACTCAATTTAGCCAAATTCTACCAAATTTCATCTATCATGTCCACTTGGATAAGCCAAGTAATCTCAAGAAATTTTTGACCTTATCAATCATTTGGAAGATGATAAAGAACTACAAATAAGAAAAGGCAGTAGTTCATCCAAGAGAATGGATGGAGATGAACTTCCTTTGGTCCCAGTGGCACTGACGTTTTGGTCATTGCGAGATCACAACTCGAGTTTTGAACACTACTTAAGCATAATCAAAAAGAAAGGAAACTCTTGTGACTAGTTCATACGAAAATAGACAACCCTACCATACTTTTTCCTATTTGTAAATATTTCCTGAGAAAAATAAAACACACATTGATTGAGTTATTATATTCATCAAAACTTTTCAAAGTAACTCATCGACTAACTTCCTAATTTGAAATTAATCAATAAAGATTGCATAACATGATGGGTACATTGCAGCTAGGTCATAACATGATGGGATAACTATTTCATCTGATTTAGGTTTAGCAACACTTATGCTTGATGAACTTTGCTCATATTCTCAAATATATTTGACAGTATAAGGTTATGTGTTTGTTAAATTTGATAAGTATTAATAGGAAAAAAAATTAGATGCATAGAAATGCTTTTTTTGTATATTTTACTGCTGCATTCTCTTAGTGTGTGTTGTTTTGTTTGCTTAATATATTTACATGATTAATTGGATTGCTTGTGCTTGTGTCTTATCACTCTACACGTTTATTTACCTACCAATCACTTTTGCAGATGTTACTTCTTGTATGAATCACTTGTGGACACTATGGAAAGACAAGTATAGAAGGTGGCTGCTACAATTGAAGATGTTATTGGCAAGAATGTGATATTGTCTAGCAAATATTTAGATTTCTTTTTCGTTAGGATAATTCAAATCTTAGTTATTAATTTGTTGATATCGAGAAGGAACAGACTCTTGGGTTTCAAGCCAATATCAACAGGTCACCTCAAGTAGGTTCATTTGCTGTGTTAGTTACATTGGAGTATTTAAATAATGCAAAATTGTTCGACCCTATTGTATTTTTTATTTTTTATTTATGTCTCTCTTATTCTTTCTTACATTTGAAATTATGTGGTGTATTTATGATTGATTTTTTATCATCTGTTATCTGTAATATTTTACAATGCCGTCTCCACACTTCTTTTTTTACTGCATATCACAATGAGCCTAGCCATCAGCCCATCACAAAGAACAAGTGTTATTCAATAAATATTGTACAGAACAGTGTCTATTTTATACCTATTCTTCAGCGATTTAATACAATTTAGTCCCTAGGTTACTAAATTTTCTCTAATCTAACCGTAAACTATTTTTTTTTGGTCGATATCTAACCATAAATTATATGAATATATCAAGTAGTTCTAAACTATATAAAATCCGTCGTTAAGATGTATGGAAAATCGGTCAATTTAATATGAAACATCTTAATACCATTTACTAAATTGATTGATTTTACATACTTTTGAAACTATTTAGTATATTTATATAGTTTAATGACTAAATTGGAGAAATAGGAATATTTTAGAGATTAAAATGATAATTTATTCATTTGAAAATCTAATAAATTTGTGCAGTTTAGATATGCATTTCTGAAAGGGTTTTGTGTAACAAAGGATATAACTTTTAAGAGTAATAATATTTGTAAACTATTTTGTGTGACAACCTTCTTTTCTTTCTTTTTATTGGTAAAAACTAATATATATATATATATATAGAGAGAGGACTAAGAACATAATGCAAGTATGAGATAAAGTTGTCAAAAATTATCACAAAATGGTTGTAAAAATATCATTTCTCAACTCTTAAGTAATTGTGTTTGAGTCGTGCTAATAACACTATACTTTCAACAATCGCTCTAACGTTCATTCTTTTATTGGATAATTAAATAAGATTCAAACTTTAGAAATAGATCATACATAAGCCATGAGACGCACTTAAGTTTCATCCAATAAAAAGAATGTTAAAATAAGTATTAAAAAGAGTGTTAGTAGCATTTGTTTGTGTCCTTCAATTTAATGAATAGAAGTCCTTTTTGAAAGAATGGTAGTAAGAAATAGAAAAGTGCTTTTCTCCCGTACAAAATTGCTCACTCCCATATAAAATACCTAAATACCCCGTATAACTTAAGTCACATTTGGTGGCATCAACATGACGTAAGTTAGTCACGTTTTCAATTCAACGTGAGTTAACTCACTTAGGTTATAGTCAGGGTCGTTCCTGAAAAATAAGAGGTTCGACTCTCTTTTTAAAATAGACTCCAGTAAAATAAAAAAGCAATTTTTTTGTGTAGCTAAACTTCATTAAAAAATCAGAATCAGAAGAACTTCTAAACATGAAACAAAATAAAATTAAATTAAGTGAAAAAGAGGTGAAATTAACATAACGGTGTCGTTTGGAATGTTACTCCTACGTCGTGGGGAAAGGGGAAAACGAATGATTTATGTGAAAAAGAAATGATTGTTGTGATTCTTTCAATGAAATAGCTTTTCATATTGACTGATTAAGTGATTATACAAATTGATGGTGGTTTGATAGCATCAAATTTATGTCCAGAAAGTAGAACTAGAGTCTAGAAAAAACTCATACGTACACTGAAGAAAGAAAAATAAGTATGTAATTTTTTAATTTAATTGGGAGATGAGTATTATACTTAACTTTTTTTTTAAGTCTATAGTGTTTAGAGGCCCAACTTGGTTGAGCTCCTTACGCTCCTTAAAATCTAACCCTGGTTATAGTTCAATGTGAGTTAACGGACTTAACTCATGTAGGAAAAAAAAAACAAAGCCAATTTCTTATTCTCTTTATGATATAGGGTTGTGTTTTTATTCCTTTGATGCTTGAAGAACATAAGAAGTGTATGTACAGTACCCAGAGTTTTGAGGATCTTCCAAAAATTGATAGGAAGTGCCGTATGGCACTCTAAACAGCAGCTCTGACTTTGTGAATGGATATCCCATTAATAAATTGTTACTATCAATTTGGCTTTGTTTTTTTTGCGTGAGTTTACTTATAGTTTGACTATAATCTAGATGAGGTAGTTCACGTAATTTAAATCACGTTGATGCTATCGAGTGTGACTTAAATCACGTAGAATATATACTTACGTGAGTTAAGTTATGTGGAGTATTTTGAAAAGATCTTTTGAGAGTGAGCAATTTCTATTGGAAGAAGAGCAATTTTCTAAGAAATAACATGAAAAAAAATTTCTAAAAAAAAAAAAAATGAAAAATTTGACTTAGCCCACCCTATTCAAATTAGTGAATTAAACATGACAGTTCACCAAACAATTTTTCTAAATAAAAATTAAACAGGTTGGCACTTGTTGGTGAATCAACATTTAAAATAACTATTTTTATTAGTCATTTTATATAGTGTTGTACCGATGGATCACTTATAATATGATTCACTTCAATGTGATATGAAATAAGACAACCATTTTAGATCAGCCCCGAACAAATTAAGTTAATTTTATAGAGAATATTGAATTTCAAAATTCCAGGAACTAATGTAAAATTAGCTTCCCACAATGTGAACCAAAGTATTTTGCAATATTTGTTTTTTGCAATCTCACTTTTTTCCTTGAAAATTAATTAATCTAGTAATGAGGTAATTGATCCAATACAAGGCTCTTACATATTTTTCGGTATGAACTAAACATATAGCATGATAATAGTTAATCCAACGAACTTTAAATAAACTCTAATAATATCTTAAAATTTGATTTGAGTGTAACTCAACTCTATCGAAACCAAGTTATAATATGAAATTGTCCTATTTATAAACAATTTATCATATCATTGAGACTCTTAACCCATTTCATTGAGTTGCTACGGTGAGGATATGATAGAAACTCACATCTCAATCTCATGTTGTCAGTTGAATAAACTGCCAGACATGCACCAATGACCAAACAAACATGTTTTGTGACCAAGACAACATTAAGTTCATACAAAAATGAAATGACCAGGGGTATAATGGTAAATTTAACACAACAAGTAATGACCAATAATAGTGCACTCAATGCTTAAAAACAAGCATTAAAGCACCGGTGAAAAAGGAATAAAAGACACAGACATGACACATCTCAATTTAAGATGGTCACATTTAATGTTTGGCAGCTCAAATAGTTTTTTTTTAATCAAATATCTGTATTCGTAATCATGGAGATTAATCTTTTAAATTGAATTTGATAGAATGATAGTAAATTATAAAACTCTAATGGTGTGTTTGATACGCAAAACATTAAGTATTGAATAGAACAACACAAGACAGAACATCATAACATAAGGCGGAACAACAAATCTTAAGTTTTTATGGTATTGAATACATTTTTGTCTTATTCGATTTTTTGTGGACAAAATGTTGTGCGATGGTTTAGTGAGGGACAAAAATTCTTGTTTTTGTCCAATCTATTGCATCTAGTTGTCAGGTCTCCGAAGCAGTTTTATAAAACAAACACTGTACAACTGGAATTGTTTTATCATGTCCGTCATTTTTTAACAAATCAAATGCACCCTAGATTTAATACAGATGCATTCTTATGATTGGATTTGAATTCACGATTTCAACGATGCTACAAAAAGAGTCTATATTTAGTATCACGAAAATATGTTAGTATCACGGCCAACTCACCAACCAATTCTCCATAACTTTTTAAAAGTTAAACTTTATACCTTCTACAAAATTAAAGTGAATCATCGTGATCTTAAATACCTACACGAAACAAAACATTAATAGAGAAAAAACTCTTTTTTAGGGAGAATTTCTTTTGAGAAACCGAATTAAAAAGTGTGAAATATATTTCCTACAAATTCAAAATAATAAAATAATTTTTTTTTATTTTGTGATTTTCTGCTTGCATGTCAAACACTTAGCCATAAACCCATAAATTGAGTTTTGCTGAGTTGTAAATTGGTACATTTGGGGCTATAAAGTGCATAATTTTAGTGTAAATGTGTGTGTGGTAACTTTCTTAGAAGAAAAAAAAAATGGCTTCTTCTGATGATAGAGATACAGTGGTGAAGAGTCTTAGACATTTGGGGAGAAAGCTATCCAAAAACCTAGCTTCTTCTGTTGATATTCTTCTTGAATTACTTGATGTAATGTATCTTTGAACCTTTCTTCCATTTTTTAATGTATCTATTGGTTAATTTGATTTATCTATTGATTTTTGTGTCCTAAATTACATTGTAATTGAACTTCTGGTTTTGTTATGTTTTTTCTGTATATCTTTGCTGAATTGCGTGTCATTGATTCAATTGTATCTTCTGATCAGGAGTTTAGGGTTTGTGCTATGGTTTTTTAGTAATTGAATTTCAATGTTGTTGATTAGATGCAAACCTTATGGTTGAGTGAGGTGGGAATGCTAAGTAGCACCAACAGCTCTGATCAAAGATGTTTCCGGTGTCCGACACTGACATGATACTGACACATCTGATTACGATCAAATAAGTCATTTTCTCAAATTATTACCGGTGTCTGTGGTGTTAGCTTGGGACCTTGGAGTGTGCTCCTCTCAGGGGTTCGGGTTCTATTCTGCTCGGTGCCAATTTCGGTGGGCTAGTTTGGCTACTTCAAAAAAAGAAAAAAGAAAAAATTACCTGTGTCGGTGCACGATAGAATACTATGGCGTAATTTGATCCATATAGCCGATCTCACTTAGTGGGATAAGGTTTGGTTGTTGTTGTACCTGTGTCAGTGTCCTGTCTGGTGTACGTGTCTGTGTTGGTGCTTTATAGCTTATATGTGTGTCAATTTTTGTTTCCTAGGGATAGTATTTAGTTTACCTCTTACAGTTGTTTATTGCAATGTTTGACATTTGATGTTTCAAATTAGGCACAACAATGTAATTAGGAGTTTTCTCTGACTTTTTTCCCTTCTGTTTGGTGATTTTCACTTTTAGAAAATGGAGCTGTTATTGTTAAACTTGGATCAAAGTCCACCTGAGCCAATTCAAGAATCACTTGTACTTCCAATGAAGACACTGATTTCTGACGAACTTTTGAAACACACAGACGAAGATGTTAAGATTTCAGTCACAGCTTGCCTCACTGAGATTGCAAGAATCACAGCACCAAATGATCCTTATGATGATGAAAAAATGAAGGTGCTCGTTTTAATTTGATGTAACTGTCATTTTTCAACCATAATAGACGATGAGTATACACTTTTTTAACTATAGTGTTATTGTTCGAATTAACATAATTAACATCTCATTTCACTGTGAACAGGAATTTTTTAAGCTTACAGTGGCAGCTTTTGAAAACATGTCTCATGTATCTGGCCGCAGATACGAAAAAGCACTTACCATACTTGAAAAAATTTCAAAGATCAGAATATTCTTGATCATGCTGGACCTTGAGTGTGATGACCTGGTTATTGAGATGTTTCAACAGTTCTTGAGAACCATAAGGTTAGTGCCCTTATGACAGTCACAAATACTGGACAAAACACATTGACCATCATTCTCAAAATATTTTTTATTTGCTTCCGGTTTATGTAGCACAGACACGACACTGGCATTGGCACATCAACACCTGTAATAATTAGAGAAAATTGAATGATAGAATGTAAACACATGTGTCGGTGTTGCATCAGTGTCAGACAGCGGACACCTCTTCAATCTAAAGTGTTGTGCTGCATAGTTCTGGCTCCAAACTTGCTTAGATGAAACTTGATACCTACATTTGTTTTCTCATTCTTTTTATTACTTTTAATAAACAACTCTACCTATGCTGTGCTTTGTTGCAAATGTTTATATGGCCGGTTCTAAGACTGTAGAAAAGAGAACGGCTATTATGTAATCGATAATCAAAGGAAAAATTTGTCGAATCATTAAGGCATGGATCACCTGTGTGATAATGGTTCTGGTAAGTCATTGCTCATAAGAAACACGTCATGGAAAAAGGCTATGACATCGTTTGATCCATGCAACCAACCTTGCCTAGTGTGAGAAGGCTCTGATTTCCGCAATGTCTTCACTAGATGTAATACAATTTATGAGCCTTCACCTGATAGCTTAAGCCTTAAGCTACTGTTAGATAAATACTCATGAATTATTTTTCATCTAACATGTCTTTATTTTCTTTCATGTTTTGATGAGTGTTTTACATCAGTTCTTGTACAAATTACCCCTTGCTTATATCGCTAAAAAGATGCTTAGTTTTTATTTCTTTTTTAACTTTTAAGCTTTTGTTCACTTCTGGTATTGTTCCCTCAATTTAAAGGTCAAACCATCCAAGTAATGTAATTGAATCCATGGAGATAGTAATGACCGGGATACTCGACGAAAGTGAAAATATTTCCTTGGATCTACTTAGGCCTTTACTAGATAGTGTACGAAAGGAGAACCAGGTAAACATGCTTTGCATTATTCATTTTGTTATTTGTTATTTCATGTCCTTTTATTTTACTTTGTCAATCTTATTGGATTTGATTTTCCCCAGATGATTTCACCTATTTCTTGGACTTTGGGGGAGAAAGTAATCACCAATTGTGCTGTCAAACTGAAACCTTATCTCATGAAAGCAGTTGAATCCTCAGGCAGAGCTCTTGATGAGTATGCGGAAATAATAACTTCTATTTGCCACAATAAATCTGAATCCCCGGAACGTAATCATTCGATGGCGGTAATTAACCTTAACTGTTGTTATTGTTGTTGTTATTCTTTCATTAGTATGTTTTCTAAATGAACTGCCTTCAAATTAATTATTTTGAAGAAGTGCTAAGTGGATTATAAAAGACAGAACAACTGAGAATTTGAAATTGATGTAAGGATTGATTGTGTTGCAATGCTTCAGGTTCAGGAAGTTGAGAACAATCTTGATGTACCTAAAGATGCTCCTGAAGAACACTGTGACGTAAATTATCTTTGTCCTTTCTCATTAAGCTTTTGGATTATTAAATTTTTCAGTCATATAATGCTGGCTTCATCAAACCATTGGTCATTATTTTTGTAATACATTTATCTTTATTATTCTTAAAATCAGGTGACTACAGAGGTTGAAATGGATAATACTTGTGTGAGAGATGTCCAAATTATGGATGAGACAAAGTCAGATATAAGAAGTACCAATGCAGCTACAGTCAAAGATGAAGTTACAAAAAGTTCTGATTCAAAAAGGAAACTACATTCTTGTCCAACTACAAACTCCGAAAGACGGAATGCGAAAACTAGTTCTGAAACTGGCAATTTAGAGTCCGATCAGGAACTAAACTCTGAAACTCAGCTGGATACTGTGCCAAGGAAGAGGGCACGTAAGCCTAACTCTTTAATGAATCCCGAGGAAGGCTATAATCACTCTTTTGTTCATAAGGAGCCAAGTACTAGAAGATCATCTCAATCCAACAAAAAGGCTCATGATAACAGCCGTACTCTTTCACCATCTGATAACCCTTCTTCCAGAAAGGATAAGACGCAGTCAAAGCCTGAAACTGTCGGTGAAGCTCCACTTTCTGATCTTAAAAATGTAAAGATTGCAAAACCTGCTAAATCCAAAAAAAATTGTGATAAAAGTAGTGATGTTCCATCCATTGAATGTCCTGATTCTACCAAGGGTATTAGCCCGTCAAATCCTGAAGGTATGACCAAAACTCCTGAAGCTCTAGTTTCTGATCTTAAAAATGGGAAGATTGCAAAACCTGCTAAATCCAAAAAAAACTGTGATAAAAGTAGTGATGTTCCGTGCATTGAAAGCCCTGATTCTACCAAGGGTATTAGACCGTCAAATCCTGAAGGTATGACCAGAACTCCTGAAGCTTTAGTTTCGGAATCTAAACATGGAGAGAATAGAAAAGATGTTCCCGTTACAAAGGATACCATTCATGAAGGAAGCTCTACCAAACGACGCCGGCGAAGGAAAATTAGTAGCATTGGGGATCAAAATGATCACCCTAATTCTGCGTCAATATTGAAGGATGATAATTTGAATCCTTCACATAAGAAGACTTCTGTTGAATCCCGTGGTGCTGGGAAGAAAAATAATAAATCTAAAGTAAGGAAGGATTCTGAAGAGAAACATGAGGCACCCGTTGGAAAAATCAAATTATGTATAAAGTTTGATGGAAAAGTTGTCGTGCCTCCTCAATCAGTAGTTGCTAAGATGGAATCTGAGGTTCTTTGTGAGGATGAAGGGAGACACAAGTCGAGTACAAATACTAAGGTAGAAAATAGAGCAGAGGGAAGATCCTCGGCTCAAATAGAAGTTGACAAAAGGAAAAGAAAAACTTCTACTTCTGATAAAGGTGTCAACAGATCATCTGCTAAGAAGGTATGACAAGTTTGAATCAGAATTTGATGTGTAATTGTTTGTTTATTGAACTTTCCATTATCATTATTCTTCGTTATAATTTAGACTCTTTAAAAAAAATCTTTACTTTTCTTTAGGCACATGAACCTGAAGACCTTGGTAACTCATTGGTTGGTAAAAGAATTAAGGTCTGGTGGCCATTAGACAAGATGTAAGAATCTTAATATCACTATATTTTACAATATGTTTCGATGTATGTATTTTTCTGCTACCAGTTTCAAAGCAAGATTACTTTGGTTGTAGCTACACTAGGACAATGCTTGAATTTATTCAGTATTTGTCTGTGTATAAGTTGTCTGCTTTGTTTTATGCAGTAACTTTTCTGTTATGTGTGTAATTATTTTCTGCAGGTATTATGAAGGTGCTGTCAATGCTTATGATCATGTCAACGGAAAGCACAAGGTGTTGTATGACGACGGCATTGAGGAACAGTTAAATCTCAAGAAACAGCGCTGGGAACTAGCTGATGTTAATGTTTCACCAGATAAGGTGAGTACAAAACTCTTTCTCATTTTTATTAAATTATTGTTTTACACACACAAATGTATATATTGTGCATACTGATACTTCCAGGGGCATCTAATAAGAAAGTATATAACCTTGTACTATCATGTATCTCATTATGTGCAGGGCAGAAAAAAACATAGAAAAGGCCAAGTTGAAGTCTCTTAAAGGTGAAAAGATCCTTATCCAGTTGAGTTTGCATTTCTAGGCAAGACATTTGGGTTTAGCAAACTTTAAAGCACTGACACATCGGATAGTAATAATTTGAGAAAATGTAAGTGATCAATGTAACCACATATGTCAGTGTCACACAACGGACACATCTTCAATCTGAAGTGTCGGTGCTACACTTGTTCGTAAGTTTTTAATTTAGATCCTTATTGAAATCTTTTGATGGATCAGTAAACATACTGTTCCATTTCATTATTATATAATTTGTGGGTCCTATATACAACTTCTGCAAGCATTTTAAAATCTTAATCCGTGAATATTTATGTTGTTGCAGATCTGATTTGGTTGATGATTTCATGGATGATCCACCTATATCACCAAAAGAATGAAGACTGATTCACACACCAAAAAGTAGATAGGTCTATAGGAAATGTGTCAAACTTTATGGTACTTTCTGTTGGAATGGAGAAATATATACATAATGTGCATATATATTGGAACATGTGAATGTTATCGTAGGATCCTGTTTAAAGACTTACTAGAGAAATTTTGATGAAGTCAGAGATTATCTATTTTATGATGAAACGAAAACCAACTTCTATAATTCTATCCTCCCAATCATAAAAGCACAATCTTTTAAGTTTATAGTTCATTTATAGTTCATACATAAATTTTGTATAATTTTAGTCTTAATGTTAAAAAGTTTTTACAAAAATTGGTGATTGTAGTCCATTTAAAAACAAAGTATAATAATCTTGTTAAGTATACTCATATGGCAAAAGACCATTATTTTCTTATTTTTGAAAATTATTTCCTAATTTTCAGTACTACGGGAGTGTAAATTTCGTCACTAGGCTCTTTAAAACAAAAAAAATAAATATATAACTTAAATTGAATATAATTTATGTAAGAATTAAACTTGAAAGGTTACTTTTTTTTCTTGCCAAAAAAATAATAATATTTTTAAATTAAATAGTTATCATGCCCCTCTAATAATTTTTCATATGGACTCCTTAAACATTAAGGGGGGCCTAGGAATGGTTCTCACACACTCTTTAATGTTGCTTTTTTTTTTCCCTCGTCTTTTTTTATCTTTTTTTTTCACTATTTTCCCTTTTTTATGTTAGGTCCATCTCCCTCTTTCAAAAAAAAATGTTAGATCCATTTCCCATACTTTTTTCCCTTTTAGTTTAATCTAATTTATTTATGAAAGAAAAAATATATTAATAAACGGACTAAAACAAAGAATCGATATATTTATGAAAATGAAAAACATATTATTTATTTATTTATTTATGTCCCTTAAAAATTTATAAGAACCAAAACATATTTATAGGGATGAAATAAGAACTATTCACCCCTCAAAATCACGTAAAGTCTCTGAATTATTTATCTATCTATTTATGTCCCCTAAAAAAAATTATTAGAGTGAATTTGTAACAGTAAAAAATATTTACTCGTTGTTAAAACTTGAAGTTCGCCGTTCGTGTCTGATCGAATGTGATTCCTCTATTACTTCTGAGGTAATTCACCTAAATTCTATACTAATGAGCTATGAAGCACAAACACTGAACACAACACAATTGACGGAGAATTATATTACAAATATACATACAACATCTTCAATTGTGATTGTGCTTCTTTGGAGATTTTACTGCTAAATCAATTGGAAATGACTTTTAAATCATAACCATCTTCTTTCTTATACAGGAAGGTTTCATTTAGCGTCGACCATGGCCAGATGGGATGCAATCCTATCTCTTCCGGTACAAAATCCTCGCACCTTGGAAATTTTCCGCCATCAGGGAACCATGTCACTCTTTGAAGATTCGTGGAAGACTTCATTGATGAATCCAATTTTATGGACTATTTCAAGGCCACTTGGTATCCACAACCTTGTTTGTTTTTATTGCTCTTTATGCCCTAAAAAGGAAGAAAATATAGTTTTCACTTCAAAACTAGTATATAGTCCAAGCAAGTGCAGGGGGATTTGATTTCAAAATTTAGTTGAAAATTACTTTTCAACTATAAATAAAATCTAATATTGTTTTTCTCTCATAGACTTAAATTGATATGAGCATCTCTAAATTTCAACAAAATTGTTAATAGTTTATACTTGTTAACTATTTGTGTCACTATTGCCTTTACTTTGCATAATTGGTATAATATATTTGCCGGATATTTCCTGAGTGTTTGTCTGTTCATTCATTCAATTTCATGTTGTTATTGGAAGTTACGTACATTGTACTTATTTTTTTCCGTTTTGTGCAGGAGCATGGGCTGATGCACTCAGAAGCCTTCCGCTTGCTAGCCAGGAATCCTGTGCTGCAATCGAGTTTTACCACAACCAGCTGAAGACCAGGTTGTTGAATAAGAAAGACATCAATGCTTATCAACGTGCCGATTGGTTGGTTGACAAGCTATGTACAAAAATCCACTCTTATTTTTGGCTTGATGAATGCTTAGATAAAGATGTCTTTGCACGATATTGGAAAAACGAATGGACGAGTGGTTTGACATCATGGCGCAAAGCACTGAAGATTCCAGATACCAATGTCTTAATGGAAGATGGGTGTGCTAAGGTGAAAGATGGAGATGACCAAGATAAAGCTTATATGATATCAAACCCTGGTTCGGTTTTGAGCATATGTCATTGTTGTTGGGCAAAAGATGGCAACCTTTGTGAGCATACCTTGAAAGTTCTTAGTATCTGCTGAAGTATAGGGTCTGTTCTGCCATCTAACAGCTTATTGCAGTATCACCAGGCGCTAAATAACATGCTGCATTGCCCAACTTTTGATTCTTTAATCCGCGATCATGCTGTGTCATCGGCAGTTTCAGTTCAGAAGCAGTTAAATACGCTGCTCGATAAAGAAACTGTCGTTACTGCAGCGGAACATGCTAAGAAAGTGAAAATTACTGATATCCATCAGGAGAGCTCCATGGTAGTTTCAGCTGCCCAAGATGAAGCCTTAGTTTGTGAGAGGCAAGTCATCGATGATATTTTATCTCGGGATGGTGATATGTGTGCTAATGCAAAAAAAAGACGGGTTTGACTACTATAGGAACTGAGATTTCAGCTTCCAAACATTGTTATTGTGATTATTAAATCTCATGATATAATGTGTTTGTTTTCCAATTTTATGAAGCGTTCAAATTTTAGTTTTCCTTTAATGTTATAATTGGAATTCTCTTTAGGTGTTGGTGACTCTAGGCTGCAGAGTAGTTATTGACATTGGTGATGGTTGTTCCAAGATCCATCATGTACTAAAATAGTTTGACAACATTTTCACACATTTGGAACTATGAACAAAGTAACTATTCTTCCAAACCAATCACATCTACCAAAAGGATGTGTTTATGATTGGTTTCTTGAGACTGATTTCATTAACAAAGCATTATTGGCAAAGAGTTATTATATAGCTCTGTTAGTCAACAGTTGATTGTGGCATATTATATAAATAGCTCCTTGAATTATTTTTTAAGTTTGTAAATAGGTTCTTGAATTAACAAAATCATAAAATATTTGCTGACCCTCTTTCAGTCAAACTATGTTATAAAAAGCTTATGTGGACGTTTATTGCTAATTTGGTTCAAATTTACCGCTTTTAAAATTAAAATTTATAAGTGTATTAATCATTCATTGTTTAAAACAAAATAGATCATTTACTTAATTTATAACCTTGTTGATGAAAAATATATCTATAATGAATTTACAAACAATAAGAAAAAAAATGTATTTAAGTAATCATGTTTAATGTCATAACTATTTGTTGAACATATCATCTTAATGTTAAACGGTCATGTATTCATATCTTAAGAAAGTTTGATGAAAAATGATCACTTTATTACAAAAAATAAAATACAATTAAAGAACCAATTTGTTTACTTTTACTAACATAATGATTAATTTGAATTTAAAAAAACTATTTTTTTTTTTTTTTGTGTTAACTCAATGAAAAATGATCAAGTAATCTGGAGTTCGGTCTACAAATTTCGACAACATACAAATGCTCATTGGCTCAACTCTATCTCAGCCTAACCCAATCTGGGACATGAAGTTACACACATCCTCGGTGCCACGAAAACCTTAAATCTTAAAAAACAACAACATGGAAAACTCTGTTTCTTCTCTCTCCCAACATTTCCCTCCAACACACAAACCCAAAAACATCTTCAAACTCTTCCATTTCAAACCTTCTTCATCATTCAAAACAACCCATCAAAGAAAAAAACCAAATTTCACAATCCCCAACAAGAACAACAAAAACAACAACGTTAAAAAACCATTTTCAGAAGAAGATGCATTCCCATGTTCTTTACCACTCCACAACAAAAACCCGCTTTCCATTTACAAAGACATCAAAAACTTCGCACGTCAAAACAAACTCAATGAAGCTCTCGCCATTTTGGATTACGTTGACCAAAATGGTATTCCAGTCAACGCCACCACTTTCTCTTCACTCATTGCTGCTTGCATCCGCACAAATTCACTTTCAATTGGAAAACAAATTCATACCCACATCCGAATCAACGGGCTCGAGAAAAATACATTTTTGGTTACAAAATTAGTTCAAATGTATACTTCTTGTGGTTCTTTAGAAGATGCATTGAAGCTGTTTGATGAATTGCCGGGCGAGAGTAGTGTGTATCCTTGGAATGCTTTGTTGAGAGGAACTGTTGTTTTCGGGGGTAGGAAAAAGCAGTATATTGATGTTGTTAAGACGTATTCGAAAATGAGGGAATTAGGGGTTGAGTTGAATGTTTATAGTTTTTCTAGTGTTATCAAGAGTTTTGCGGCTGCACCCGCGTTTTATCAAGGGTTGAAGACTCATGCACTTTTGATTAAGAATGGTTTAGTTGATAGTGATATTCTTAGGACTTGTTTGATTGATTTGTATTTTAAATGTGGGAAGGTTAAGCTTGCACGTCATGTGTTTGAGGAGATTCCGGAGAGGGAGAGGGATGTTGTTGTTTGGGGAACTATGCTTTCTGGTTTTTCGCACAATAGGTTGCAGAGGGAAGTGTTGGAGTATGTGAAGTGGATGGTGGAGGAAGGGATATATCCGAATTCGGTTATAATGACGATTGTTCTTCCTGTCATTGGCGAAGTTTGTAAAAGGAGGTTGGGTCAGGAGGTTCATGCTTTTGTATTGAAGACGAAATCGTACGCGGAGAAAGTGCCAGTTCAATCTGCTTTGATTGATATGTATTGTAAGTGTGGGGATTTAAGTTCGGCGAGGGCTGTTTTTTATAGCTCGCCGGAAAGAAATGTAGTTTGTTGGACAGCTCTTATGTCAGGCTATGCTTCGGTTGGCAGATTAGAGCAGGCGCTGAGGTCCATAATTTGGATGCAGCAAGAAGGGTTTAGGCCTGATGTTGTGACAGTTGCTACTGTTCTTCCAATCTGTGCTGAGTTGAAGGCTTTGGAACAAGGGAAACAGATTCATGCTTATGCTTTAAAACATTGGTTTCTGCCTAATGTGTCTTTGTCTTCTTCGTTGGGGGTAATGTATTCAAAGTGCGGCGTTGTTGAATATTCTGCAAGGTTGTTCAACAATATGGAGCAAAGGAACGTAATTTCGTGGACAGCCATGATTGATTCGTACATAGAAAATGGACATCTGTATGAAGCACTTGGTGTGATAAGGTCAATGCAGTTGTCAAAACATCGACCGGACTCAGTTGCCATGTCAAGGATGTTGAGTGTTTGCGGTGAGCTAAAGCTTTTGAAGCTGGGGAAGGAGATTCACGGGCAGATCTTGAAAAGGGATTTTACATCAGTTCATTTTGTTTCTGCAGAACTTATCAATATGTATGGAGCTTTAGGAGATGTTGATAAGGCAAAGTTGGTGTTTAGTGCTGTACCTGTGAAAGGTTCAATGACATGGACTGCTCTTATAAGGGCCTATGGATATAATGAACTTTATCAGGGTGCAATTGACCTGTTTGATCAGATGAGATCAAATAAATTTTCTCCAAACCCCTTCACATTTGAAGTCATTTTATCTGTATGCGAAAGAGCTGGATTTGTCAATGATGCAAGTAAAATCTTCAATTTAATGCCTAAATATAAAATTGATGCATCTAAGGAACATTTTGCTATAATGGTCCGACTTCTTACTCGATATGGTCAACTAGAGAAAGCTCAGAGATTTGCACAAATGAGTTCTTTCTTGTAGTAAAGGCAAGACCGGCATTTTCGTTTTGAATGGTTTATAGATTGCCAAACGTTCCTGAACTCACATGTAACTTTTGTTTACAAAATATTAGTAATTTATTTGTAAGTTGTAATCATTCTTTTGATAAAATAATCCATAAATCAGATTTTCCTTGAGTGGTTACTTAATTTCATATGTGTCAAACATCTCGGCTCAAATACCATTGGAAAAATATGCAGAAATACTTGTTAGTTTGTGTATATTTGGTGCAAGTTCTTGCTCTATATGTTATTAAGTGAGTGTGTGCATTTTTTCCTTCTTAAGTTGCTTATGATTCCATAATATTTTTATTAGGCTTTCAATGCTAGAGTTAAGATTATATACTCTACTTAACAATTGTTTTCATTTCTTTACTGGTTAATTTTATTTTCAGGATATGCTTGAGAGTCCATTATCATATACTTGTCGTGACTATGAAGAATATATAATGGTGGGAAGTAATCACGTAGGACTGCAGAAATATAACAACTATTAAGTCCTATTGTCTGCTAGATACAACTCATATACTGAAAAACACCTTGATTTAATATCTTGCTGACTATGCAGCACCGACACTTCAAATTGAATGCGTGTTCTGTGTCCAACATCGACATATGTAGTTACATTCGATAATTCCATTTTTCTCAAATTATCACGGTGACAACGTGTCAATATTGTGTGCCTGGTGTCCGTCTTTGTGCTGCATAGCTTGCCGATCATTTACCTTCCTACCTGTTAGTACTGTTTTTGAAAATAGCAGTATATAACTCTCTGTCAACAACATTACAAGCCACCCTGATGAACATCTTCAACCTAATTCTTAAATGTTAATAATGCATTCCTTCACGTTGACTTAAATGAAGAGGTCTACATGGTTCTTCCCCCTGTATTCCTCACAGTGACTCATCAAAAATCTTGAGATACCACAAAACAATAGCATTCCAAAAATATTTTTACTGCTCGAATGACAGCTTCAGTTTACAACCTTATCAGTTTATGGTGAAGATGTGTTGGCTGACAACATGGATGTGATCACATGTCAAGATACTTGCATGACGACCCTTAGAGTAATTCAATCTGTAGTTCATGCTTGTCATGGTGTATCCCACACGGCCTCTCCTGTCACCGACAACCCTGTGAGTAATTCTCTGTTTTCTATTTGTAAATTTTATCGGTTGGAACAGTCTATATGGACCCAGATACGAGTAGGGATGTTGTGGTTATGATTCATATTGGAGTGATTTAGAATATTGCAAGAACGCCAATGCTTGATTAATTACTAACTTTAATGATCAATGCACTACAATGTTGCTCAACATAAATTCCTGGACTTAAATGCTAGGCTAGAATAAACTCTTAATGGAGTACACACAAAATCACATATGCTAACAGAAAGGCTTACTGATCTAACATATTGTTTTAGGCTTTACTAGTCCTATAGGTGACCTTTCAGCTAGACCTTAAGAGCATTTTTCTAAAAACATTATTACCAAAAATTATTCTCAAGCATAAAATATTTTTACAAAATTAAAAGTGTTTCTTTCCTGCAATTTTATTCCAGAGGAAGCGGACGAGTGAATTTTTTTTCCGTAAGAGTTAGAATAAATTTTTATTATTACTCTTATGGGTCTTGCTAACTTCTCCTATTATCTACTCTTGCAAACAATTCCTTAGAACAAGGTCCCATAAGTATTTCCCGCAAAAGTTATTTCCCTTAATTATGAAAGGAACACCAATTATGGTTTTGATAAAGGATTTAGTTACTGGCATATACAATGTAAAAGATACTTATAGAATTATCCAAGTATATATCACTTTTAAGATATTTAAGAAAAAAATATACTACGGCACAATGGTGTCCCTCCATGATTTTGTGTGCAGTATTGTTTCTATTTTGATCAATAGATTTTTGGGTTGTTGCTTATGATTGTTCGAGCCTGAAGCACAACATAATTAAGATATCTTGATCTATTGTGATGTAGACTCCCTAATTGATACAATTTGACGTGTTTGTCGAATCGGAAGAAAAAGACTATCCGGTAGATGGAGCCACCCTTAAGAGAGAGGATGTCCTTCAGGAGAAAAGAGCTATCTACGAGATGGAGTTGTCTCTTGGTGATTCATTTTTAATATATTAAATTTTCTATATTTTCTTTTAAAGTTGGTAGCAGAGCTTGGTTGTAGGTCCTAATAGCTGCAGACATTGGATAATGATAGATTCTTCTTGGTAAATTGTGAAGCGAAGCAAAATTTACTTGAGAGAAGTTATTAGTACCCTATAATAGTCACACCTGTTGTCCAAATCTGTTATTTGGAAGTTTAGAAATATCTTTATTTTGAGATGTAAGAAACCCTTATATTATTAATGTTATCTTTTAGTTTCTGGCTAGAATACATATTTGTAAACATTCTGATTTTGTAATTGTTGAAAATACATGGGATACTGTCTCGAAATTTCCAGTAAATTATAGTTCAAACAATTGATTTTGAAACTATTTTTTTGTATTTGTTTGTCAAGTTTGGTTGTTAGACCAGAAGTATCAGTTTGTGCACTGGTCACAAGTAGAGATTTGGTGCTTGGGCCGTGACAAACTCACTGAGTCATTATTGTCAACAGCATGACAAGCCACCATGATGAATATCCTCAACCCAATTCTTAAATCTTAATAATGCATTCTTTCATGGCAACTTATTAAATGAAGAAGTCTACATGGCATATGTTGCTCTTTAGGCACCCATTGTTTGCGCCCAGACATATTGAACTAACAAAAATACCCTCAACGGCAGTTAACTATCGTTCTCTCCTATGACACTTAACTGTTGTTCGTGGCTTGTCTAGGAAAACCAATTCACAAACTTTGTGTGCTGTGATTGATATATTCGCATTTATCATTGGGTGTGTTTAGTGTGTCATCACGCATGTGACTGGTTCGTGGCACTTCGAATATGGAAGGCCAACTGTCATCATGCATGTGTGGGTGCACTCAATGCATTTTGAGCTGACTTAATATGTTTGAAGTGATGTCTCCGCATCCACATGATGTTCTTGGGACTTGATCATAATCACATGCCCTTCCATAATTTCTCCATGCTATTGAAATGTTTGAAAAAGAAAAATATAATAAGCAATCTACATGGAAGGAAGACATTTATATTTTATAATTTTGATTCTCAAGATTTGAGAGGAATATGGCAGTTGTCCTTCCATATTCCAAGTGACATGAAGCAATCACATGCATGATGACACACTAAACACACCCAATGATGAATGCAAACACAGTACTCACATAACGCAAAGTTTGTGAATTGGTTTTCCTGGACTAGCCACTAACCGTAGTTAAGTGTTGTAGGAGAGAACGGCAATTAACTACCGTTCACCAGCGAACGGTAGTTAACTGCCGTTGGGGGTAAAACGGTCAGTTCAGGGTGCTTGAGTGCAAACAGTTGGTGCCTAAAGAACAGTTTTCTTCAAAATTAAGGATATTTAGAGCTGCAGCAAGATGGTGATTTATAAGCTTCCATACTTGACTTCACTCCCCTCATATCCCTTCCATCAGGTTCTCGACAGACTACAAGTCCTGCCATAACCTTTTCAGTCTTGCAACTTGGTAGTCAATTTGTTTCTAATCCCATGGTGGCTTATTTTGAGGCTGATGTTAAAGTCCACAAGTACATAAAGTCTTCACTGTAGTTAATTTTTTCTTTGCTAATTACATTAACAAACTTTCAAGATTTACCTACTCTTACTCTGTTTACTCTTTTTTTTTGCATAAGTTGTCCCTGGTTGAGTAACGATTGAAGATAGATAATGCATTTTCAAAGCAATTTGACTTTACCAGTAGTTTGTTTCACCATAGTCAAGATAGAATTTGTCTTTCACCTAAAACATTTTTTTTTAGTTTCACTTAAAGCTTTTGAAAAAAGAGCTTTGCTGCCAATGCAATTTTGTCCGAATCGAGAGATCAGTATCTTTGTACAGAGACCTCTTGTTTTCACACTAAAAGAAATCAACCTTGCAAACTAGTTGGTTTGTGGCATGATTTGATAAATTCTGGCTTCCAGCCGTCGGAATGATATCACATTTGTACCACAAGCACATGCTTATCGCCAAATGTCTCTTTCTATTATGAAGACCACCAGGTTGCGAAGAGGTCAATACAGATTCCTAAAGATAGGAATTGCTTAACCTTATTGGAGTGTAATACTGATATCTACAAGAGTTCACTATTTTGTTAAGCTGGATTATTCTTAGAATGTATCTTAAAAATGATGTGATACACTAGTACTTCTACATTATTAATTCGATATGGATATAATATACTTACGAAAATATGATGGCTTTTTTATGAGAACTACTTTTACCTACACTCATTTTTTGAAAATACAGATTTATGAATTTACCAAATAGGACCCCTTCCTGGAGCCTGCGTATGCGGGAACTTCAGTGTACCGGGTTTCCCTTTTATGAATTTACCAATCTGGACTTGGTACATCCAAAGAGATAAATTACTTCTAGATTATTAATTCGATATGGATATAAGTACTTAGGAAAATATGAAGGTTTTCTTAGAGAACTACTTTTACCTACACTCATTTTTTGAAAATACACCTTTCTGAATTTTCCAATCCAGACATGATACATCCAGATAGATAAATTCGGACTGAAATGGTAGTACTAAGACCAAGTACAATGGTAAATATTATTCAACAACCTTCAACATCCATTTTTTCAATTTTCAACACTCTACATCATTTTATCTCTCTTAATTCAACACTCATTTAATTTTACCCATTCTAATGGTTTTTTCATTCAACACCCTACCCCACCACCTTTTATTTCTTATTCTTATTTAATTTTATATTTTTGTTTTTATAATTACATAAAAATACAATTATCGATTATAATTAAACTTAAAAAACACTTAATACAATTATTGATTATATTTTTGTTTTTATATTTTTTAAATGATTATTATTGAGATCCATATCACTAAAAAAAAGGACTAAAACTTCAAAAGAAAAGCTAATAATAAGATTAAGAGTGAAAAACTTGGTTTTTTTTTCTGTGTCCAAATCAAATGATCCAAGTCTCTATTTGTAGAGAAAAAAAAATCATGAATTTTGGTAAAAAATAAATAATTAAAAAAATTATTTTGCAATAAAATAAATGAGTTCAAATTATTAAAATGAGAAAAATCCAAGCAGCCTGTAATAACGCGCCACGTGGCCTGGCGGGACAGTATTCAACATGTTTAATTCATTCATCACCTCACCCATCCACATCATCTTTCCACTATCTTTCAACACCCCTCTCCAATGGTCTCAACATGTTTACTCTCTCTTTCAACAAGCCATTGCACTTGGTCGAGAAGTTTTGACATGAATCTCACAAGTCAAATTCAAGCTTGAGTAGGCACCACAGGGCAGTAGTTGAGCACCTAAGTCAGTGGAATTTAATGTGATAGGTTTTCTGTGTTGGTTGTTTTGTTGACATTATAGATAGAAAAATGTATAGTCAAAAAGAGTTGGAAAAATGTCACTCACCATAACTTCTAAAACAAACTAACTAACAATCAATAATAAAAAACAACAATAACCTCATACTAATTTAGGTTTGAACCAAATTCACCGTAATTTCATAATAGTATAAGCTTCTTGAATGAATAAAATAAATTCACAAAGAAAACAAAAAATAGTAGAAAGAAGATATTATTTTTAAAATGGTCCACAATGTTCTATTTTTAAAGGATTAAAAGTGATCAATAAATTCCTTCAAAAAAAAAAAAAAAGAAAGATCGATAAACTTAAGTGGTGAGTTCAAATCATCAACTCCATCAAAAATAACATATTGAATGGATCGGTCCGATAAATTCGACTGATTTTATCACCGCGAGTATGTTAAAGTCCTCTTTTACCACTTATGTGTGTGTAAAATTAATGCTATTCAAAATTGTTGCTTTTGTAACTTTTTATAAATTTAAACGTGTTTGTTAGACTTTGGAAAGAATCAAAGAAAGCTGTCCCTTAATTTGTTTGGGTTTAAGGAGTTGTTATAAATGTTGATTTAGGCTTTGCCTTGTACTTTGGTACTTGATTTATTGTGTCTTCACTTACCAACCGACCCACTTGTGTGACTAGAAAAGGAACAATATATACCACAATTCCATTCCCACTTCTCATTTCACACTTTCCATTTCCTCTTCTAAGCAATAAGTAGTTACATAGAGATGGTCAAACTTACATTGCATGAAATTATTGACATATTCAGCTTGACCAAGTGTCAACAAAATAGAGAAAATAATAGTCTTACTATAATAATTTGCAACTTGAGAAAGGTATATTTGTGGTACAGTCGTAATTGAGCAATGATACATTTCTTTAAATTAAATAAAAAATAAACATATTATCATGTTGGTTAATACAAATTTCTACTTTAGAACAACCAAAGTCAAGATAATTGTGCATGCCTTCTAAATTTGTTTTATTTTTAAACAAAGAGACTAGTTTTTTTAAGCACCGATATATTGTGTATGGTTATAGAAGGGTTGACATATACACAACACCTAGCCAACAACAACAAAGCAAATAAACAAATAGTAAATTATATTCTTTTAAAGAAAAAATAGTAAATTATATTCTCATCCCTTTAAAGATATTTGAATTATACTTTTCTCCCCTCTTATATTAAAATACATACTTCCCTCCTTTGAAAAATAAAACTTATACTCTCCTCCCCTATAAGATGTTTGAATTACAATCCACTCCCTTAATAATTAAATAAGCACTACACTTTAATATATTTTAACATAATTTTTTTTTTATGATATATACTAATTTTGAACCACCATTTCAGAAAAATAAATTTATTTCTTTATTGTTTAAATGTCAATGATAATTAAATTTAAATATTTTGCTATAACTTTTATAATTTAGAGTATACAATTAACTTTTAAATAACCATATTTTATTGTTTTTAGTAATTTTTCACATATTTTAATTTCACTTTGAGTTGTTTCATATTTTATAATAGGGAAAAAATATGTATTCAAATTTAGGTTATTAAAATAGACCCGCAATACTATTTTTTAAAGTGTGTTAGATTAATATTTTTTTGCTAGATTATTAGAAATAAAAATAAATATTGAGGAAGTAAAATGTAGATTTTAACATAAGAGAGGATGTAATTCATGCTGCTCTTAATGGAGGAGATTGAAGCAAAGTGTACATTTGAACAAGAGGGGAGGGGAGGTGTATATTTTAACATAAGAAGGAGAAGAGTGTAATTCAAGCATCTTTGAGAGGAGGAGGGTGTAATTTACTCTAAACAATAAGCATATGTTGTAGACCTAAAAAAAAGTAGATGAGGAGTCTATTAATAGTTCTTAATTGTGATTTTCTTTTGTTTTAAATGATTACGTTAAGAAAATAACTTTGACCTTCGAATGAGCGTTCATTAACTACTCCAAAAAGTAATAAGTGAGGCAATGAATTATAGAGAACTAAAATGTTTAGATGAACAAGTAAAAGACCAAAAATAAAAAATATGATTAAATGCGAGCAAAAATAAGCTTTGATTGATGTTATGCCCTAAAACATTATTGATACCAACATTAAAGCTAATACCAACTATAACTTTGAAAGACATGCCTAAGAATCTACATGCCTCATGGAATAGAGACAAGGGTTTGCCCCTGGCAATCTGAAATTTATTTAGAGTACAAAGATGTAATGAGTTGAAGTATCTCGCATGCTTCTAATAATACAATTTATGCGTAGAAACTAACGTAATATAGTGTCAAGGTAGAAGATAGCTCAGTTTTGATTTACCCTTCTCACAACGATTCCCTACCTTAATTTGATCCATTTTTCCAAGATGACAAAAGTCCTATGTTAGAAGATAGCTCAGTTTTGCACAATTCACATAGCAACCATCCATAACACCAGGTTATATATTAATTAATAAGAGTAAAATGGATATAATCCATGTTCGAATTAAATCATATACTATTTTATTTTTTTTTGAAAGGTTATTAAATCATATACTATTGATAAGAGTATAATGGATAATCAATGTTGGAATTAAATCATATTGAATAATATTTGAATATAAACTGTAATTATAGATGAAACCATCCTAGGACGAAGTAATCAAGCTCTCTTGGCTATACATATCGGGTTAATTATCAAAGGGTGTGAATATATCTTGATAGTACATTTTTTTTAAGCAATATCTTTGATAGTACATAGCAATATCTTGTGGTGTTTGGTGAATATTTTCCTAATTTGAGGTTTTGTTAGGTACATATTTTTTTTCTAAAAAAAATTAAAATAATCCACCGAAATTGATATAAGGTCTCAGACGAACACCATAAAATCAATTTAAGTGGGTTCTATTAGATACATACTTATAATCTAATTATTTAATATCATATCATTTTTTATTTATTTTAGAATAAATTTTAAATTTAAATTAATTTTTTCTACATGATACTTATACCCAACAAAAATTTATTACTAAAGAATTTTCTTTGTTATTTTCCTCAACCAAACGACTCTTCAATGTTGACTTTCTTCTCTCTTCAAGTTAGAGGGAGCTGGCTCTCGTTGTTTAAAAGCAAGTATATTTCTCGGTCTTTTTTTATTTTAATTGAGGAAAGATGAATCATTTATTTATTGACAAAAAAGTAGTACTTATCCTTACTTTAATCATCAAAAAATAAATTTAACTCTTGTTAATGATCCACCACAAGACTATGTACCGCAACATGTGCCAAACATTATTCTTTTTGCTTTTATCGATAAAAACATGCTTAACCAAAGTTAACATATAAGATATACATCTTTCGGTTACTATTATAAGAATTTTTTTTTTTACAGATTCATTCAATAAATGATATATTCAATCATTATTACATACTAAATAATACACTTAGAAGTTGTTATTTGGTTATAATAGTGTCGGATGATATATATATATATATATATATATATATATATATATATATATATATATATATATATATATATATATATATATTTACCAAAAAAAGATGATATATATAGATACTATATAAAAAAATTTAATAGATATAGATCTTTAGAGAAAAATGTTAAAGAGTGTCATCATGACATTGATTAAGAAGATAAAAATAGAAATGTTACATTGAAACGGAAAGTGATATTTAATTTTATAAAAGTTAAAATATTATTAAATTCATGGTAAACTTACTACTTTTAGTTTATGCGTAATCCATCTTTATACACATATGAATAAAGCACATTTAGTTTTTCTTAAAAACAAAAGCACATTTGGTTTAAAAGAAAAACGAACAAAACACATTTCTTTTCTTTCTTTTTTTTTTTTTTTTTGCTAATTTGTTGGACAGTGAAATATAATATTGGTTTCGCAAAAACACGTACACATGCATGTATGGGAATCCTCTAAAAAATGCATGTATTAGAGTCAAAGAGAAAACTGAGATAATAAAATAAGATAAAATACAAGGGGAGTTATACTATATATTGTCAAACATTATATATACAGCTAAGAAAAGCATATTTCAATTTGACTTAAATTTAAGTAATGCATGTATTAGATATTTGGATAAATTATCAAAAATTCTTGCGTTTGATCATTTTTATTGTATATATAAATGTACTTTGACCCGTTTTAAATAAACATCTTTTATTGATACTTATAGCACAAACGTTTACATCATAAGTTTTTATATTCGATAAACTTTTTGTGTCTGGATGTGTTTAGCAAAAAATACTTACTTAAATTGAAGCATTTTTTATTGTGTCATTATATAAGCAATTATAAATGTTAATTTATTTTTAATTTAAAAGAGTTAAACAATCAAACCATGATTAAAAAGCTGTAAAAAACCATGATTAAAATATAGTAATATTTTTAATGTATATAAATTATAAGTATTTGTATAGGAAAAATTATTAACATTAGATGTGTAAATAAATAATCAAAGCAATTGTAGAACTTGAATGAGTTTGGCACATGTATATAAATAGAATTGAATAATATAACTTTTTTTCAGCAAGAATAACATAACTTAGCACAAATTAGATAATGATAAGTGCTTAAAACTAAAAGATAAGTTTGTTATAAAATAAAGTTTGTTTGGCAAAAAAAAAATGTTTGTTAGGCTCAAAAAGAAGAGGATAAGTGTCTTCACTTTGAAAAAAGAAGAGTTAGCGGGAATCGAGTAGACCACTATTGCAAAAGTTGCATGTTAAGCTCAGCTATAAGCTTAAAATGTGAGCTTATTAAAACAATCAACTAATTAATGAAATTGTGATAAGCTCTTCTAATCGATGTACCCAATACTTTTACAAAAGTTTATGTTGATAGAATGTTCACATAAAGTTTATAAATAAGCCAATCCAAACATGCCTTATGTACCTCCGTCATTTTTATTTTAGCCATATACCTTGTTTTCAATGTGATTTTTCTTTATCTATTTTTTATAAAAACTCATTTCAAATTTTCAATTGCATTAATTGTTGTTCATCAAAATAAATTTCATTATTTATTTATTCATCAACATATTGCCTTTCACCATGGCAGAATCAATAAAGTTGTACCATAAATTGTACCAAAAAAAAAAAAAAGTTGTACCATAAGTAAATCAATAAAGTTGCACCGAAATAAAGTTACTCTTATCATCAGTCCCCATTCAAGCTCCGTCTTTGAGGTGGGTTATCATTTCTCAAATAGTCAAAGATCGAACTCATATCCACTTATTTGATCCAAATCGGATCCAGATTTCACGCATGCTCTCTAAAAATTTCACACAGTTTGACGATGTAATGGATCCCAGCCGTTGATTTAAGGTCGGATATAGTTCATATTTCAAACTTAATTTCACACAATAAAGTAATCTCAATCGTTGATTTAAGATTGGACGACTCACATTTCTTACATCATCATGATGTACCACTCGTTGATTTAAGATTGGACGACTCATATTTCTTACATCATCATGATGTACCACCTTATGCATCTATTGTTGTACAATTGTTTTTACAGCATAAGTTGTTGTAGAATTAAATATAGGACTAACCATCACAAAAATTCAAAATAGGACGATGTTATTCACCAAGCAGAAATAGGAAGATGTTTACATTTACGCGTTCCTTTAAATTATTTCATATTTTTCACATGTGTACAAAAAATGCTTCCTATAAAGAATTATATTCAAGTTATCTAAGGAACCTTCTGAAATACGAGTTTTTTTTGCTACCAAATAGAAAAAATGATTACTTCTCCAATGACCACAAAACGAATAAAAACAATTATATAAAAAACAAAGACTTGGTGGACATTAGGTGAATACGTTTTCTCAATCTATAAAAGGAATCCTTTGCCATATTGCTCAGTGTGTCACTTCCAACAAGAAGCATTTATCTTCCATACTTTAGAGTTATCACATTATTCCTTGCTATCTCCATTGGTCTTTCTTTTCTACTCCTAAATTCTCATCCATCATTTTTCTCTTACCAAATTAATTTATTTCTTCTTAAACACAAAAACATGCCTGCCTATGATAACACTTCATCAGTCTCCGGTGGCGACCAAACCGTGTGTGTCACCGGTGCTGGCGGGTTTATAGCTTCTTGGCTTGTCAAACTTCTCTTGGAAAGAGGTTACACTGTTAGAGGAACCGTCCGAAACCCAGGTACGCAAGTTATCATTGTAGCATTACTCTAAAATTAAGTATAAGAAAATAAAATTATTACCATGTTTATGCGGTTACATAACATGACATAATATCTATTTCTTGCAAGTTAAGTTAAATAAATAAATTGGTAGCTTTATTAATTTCATGTTTAGTTGAAATTTATGTTATTTCTGACTTGAGTATGCATATGCATGTGTGAATTTTTGTATAATTAGAGGATCCAAAGAATAGTCACTTGAAAGAATTGGAAGGAGCAAGAGAGAGGCTAACATTGCATAAGGTTGATCTTCTTGATCTTCAATCTATCCAATCTGTTGTTCATGGTTGCCATGGTGTGTTCCACACAGCCTCCCCTGTCACTGACAACCCTGTAAGGAATTTTCTATGTTTTCCATTTGTAAATTTAATTTCATATAGAAAATGTAACACTTATAAGATGAATTAATCATTTTATGGAACATATAATAGGATGAGATGTTGGAGCCAGCAGTGAATGGAACTAAGAATGTGATTATAGCGGCCGCAGAAGCAAAAGCGCGACGTGTTGTGTTCACTTCATCGATTGGAACGGTCTATATGGACCCAAATACCAGTAGAGATGTCGTCGTTGATGAATCATATTGGAGTGATTTAGAGCATTGCAAGAACACCAAGGTTTGATTAATTCACTACTTTAATAGTATTTACTATAATAGAGAATAATAGTGTGACATCATAATGATGAAATATGATTGAACTTTTTTTTTTGTGGTGGTCGAGGTTTGAACCCCTGACCTTGCATATATTATGCATTGTCCATATAAACTGAGCTAAACTAAGATTAATATTAATTAATTAGGTGATTAATAATTTTTAATTTTTTTTTTGTGCAGAACTGGTATTGTTATGGGAAGACAGTGGCTGAACAATCAGCATGGGATATAGCAAAAGAAAATCAAGTTGATTTGGTTGTGTTGAACCCAGTTGTGGTTCTTGGACCATTGCTACAACCAATAATTAATGCTAGTACAATTCACATCCTCAAGTACCTTAATGGTGCTGCCAAAACTTATGTGAATGCAACACAATCTTATGTTCATGTTAAGGATGTGGCATTAGCACATCTTCTTGTTTATGAGACAAATTCTGCTTCTGGTAGATACATATGTTGTGATACTGCTTTGCATCGTGGTGAGGTTGTTGAAATTTTGGCCAAGTATTTTCCTGAGTACCCACTTCCTACCAAGTAAGTGTTTGATTTGATATAGTCAAATTGTCTATTTTTTATTTTTTTAGTTAATTATGTTATTGTTGCGAAATATATGCTTATGAATTGACATAACTCTGCTAGGGTATCTACTAGACTGAGTCTCCTCTCTCAATCAAGTTTTTTTCATCGATAAAATTTGAACTCGAAATTTGTTTACCGGATCAGAGTGCAATTTCACTCAAACTATTAATTAATATATAGTTAAATTGAAAGAGAAAAAGTACCCAAAATTTTGAGATCAGAAGTCTTAAATTAAATTGTTTGGTCCTTATTCAATGTGTACATCTAACTTGATCTTGGGGTGAGGGTGGGAAAACTAGTTCGCTGTTTAGAATGAACAAGTCAAGTATTTTCAATGTGTTCCCTAGGAAAAATGTATTTTCCATGTGAAACACCAATTGATGGAGAAAGGTGGGCCTCTAGGTATACCAACTTTGACTTATTAATGTAATATTTCCTACTCCTAAGAATTTATAATTTAGTCAATTTGAATTCAAGCTTCTCAACTAAAGTCAATGATTTTACAGGTAAAAACGAGTGGAGAGTACAAGTTGTATAAGTCATTACCAGCCACATTTTTTTAGAAGTCATTACCAACCATTGTATTGTCACACACACTTTACCTAAATATTTAGTTAATTAATATAAGGGAGTGCTTAACCATCCAATTAAAAGTTCTAATACACACTATTATAAGAAAATTTTATTGAAGAATGGGTAAAGTAAAGTGGCCTACGTTGAAAACTTGTTTAGAAGAACATATCATATATTGGGAAACCTACTAGCCAAGAACATATCATAAATAATTTGCTGGTGCCTTAAGTGCATGTTTCTTTGAATAAAATAATGTTAGAACAACGACTAGTAAAAAAATATTAAATTTGAAAACAAAAGTAAAAGACAATGAACATACGATATTTGCTAATACAGTTCAGTCAATTTTGTCTATATCTACAACTGTAGAATAACTATAGTTTCATTTCTGTTGTTGTGATGAATTAGGGTTTCAATATTACGAATAATATATATTACTACTACTACGATTCAGTGTCTTGCATATACGAATCATATTTAACAAATACTTTTGGTTTGAGAAATGAAAATGCCTTTCACTTTCAAAATTTTAGCTAAATATTTTTTTTTCTTTGCAGATGTTCAGATGAAAAGAACCCAAGAGTGAAACCTTATAAATTCTCAAATCAAAAGCTGAAAGACTTGGGATTGGAATTCACACCTGTGAAGCAATGTTTATATGACACCGTTAGGAGTCTACAAGAGAAAGGACACCTTCCTATTCCTCCCATGCAAGAAGACTCTGCTTAAGTTACAACAAAATGCTATAATAGTACTCTTATAGGGGTTTTAAGAAGAAAGAAAAAAAATTAGAGTTTGAAATTAACATGAAGTTTTTAATTTACTAGTGTTTTGTTCCTTTTATCATATTTTAATTTTTTATATAAAATTATCATATTTTAAATTTGAGTCTCCTAATAGTATTTTTTTTGTTTATCTATTTGTACTATATTAAAATTAGTTTTAAAGATTGCACCAAAAGAAAAATTAAATTAAATTTGAAGTTGCAAGGTTATTACAAGCTGTCAGCACATGTAATGTCACTGCATGCACTTATATTAAGTTGTTTATCCAGGCACTACAACTAACATCGTAGAGGATTTAAAGTGAAATTTATTGTGAATTCCATAGAATAAAATCTAACATCAATAAATTTTGACGCGTGAAGCAAAAAGTAGTAACCAATTCTAAACTAACCTAAGCAACAAGTAACAACGATAATAACATATTTATATCCAATCTATTAGTCAAGTGTACGTAAAACACTAACCACAAACAAAAGATAAAAAATAAAAAAAAATAAAAAAAAAAATTAAGATTTATCCATCCAATCCGGTCCAACAATGACTTACATCTCGAGTAGATAGATCTCTCCACTTCACTATAAACGAAAACTTTATAAAGAGATATAAAAAGGTTACATGAAACTAGCTTCAACAAGATCTCAAGAACAAACCTAATTTCTATCCTTTTTTTGAATCTCTACTCGTGACTAAGAGACTCAATCATTTCACTCATCCAAGGTGTGTTTACGATTGTTTTCCAACGCAAAAATCTCTCCTAAAGACACTCAACTCTTAGCATCTAAGTTCCATAGAAGTTCCCTCCTTTAGTTTCATGAGATTGTCCAGAAAAATGAACAATGGAGCCCTTTTAAAGTATTCAAACATAGGCAAAATAGTGTCATGATTTTCCTGAATCGCGCCATGATTTGAAGCTCGTTAACAAACCCACTAAAACTACAAAATAATCAATGCTCTTTAGTGGGTTTGTGAAGTATGAGGACTAGTTGGGGGAGCTTTGCCCAATTTGTCTTTGAAGAAATAACCTACCAATGTTCTTTTTCCAACATTTTTTTAAATATCAATGTTAGTAATTAGTCGTTAGATTGATACTTACTACAGAGGACATGTTGGTGAGTCGTATTGTAAATTTTATTGTATCATATAGGATATAGGACATGTTGGTTGTTATCGTAGAACTTCTAGTTTTTTTAATTTGATGGTTGAAGAATTATTTTTTTTCTTTCTAAAGAGACTTTTTTTTTTAAGAGGCTCTTTCTAAAGAGACTTGATAAGCATTTATTGAAGGGGTGCAGGAAAGGGAGTGAAATTTTATGGTGTGATAAAAAAGTTAAAAAGAAAAAGGGAAAAGATAAAACAATCTTTCTCAATATGTAAAGTCGATAGTGAGGCTTTCTTCTAAGGATTGTAAAACAATGTTAAAAGAAATGAAGAGGTGTAGAATAAAAAAGGGCGAAAGAACAATTATTCTTCTAATTTAAATGATAAATGTACATATTTGTCTTCCGACAATTTTACCACTTCTAATGATGACTTACATGATTCTACATTATAAGCCTGAAGTGGTGATGGGGGATTTATGTGGGATGGGAAAAAGTGTTGGCAAAAATTTAAATTGAAAAAGATAAATTATTTAGCATTTTATCTAACATTGAGGCTAGAGGTAGAGGTGGTAGTGGTGATAGGGAAATTGGATGGAGTGAAGGTGTAGAGGTGAGAGATGGTGGTGGGGTTTTTTCTTTGGAGGGTGAAGGAAGTCATGGAGGTGGGGCAGATAATGTTGGGCTGCGTTTTTATATGTTTTGTGTAGTTTTGTTGTTATGCAGATTTCATCATATAATGTTAAGAGGTTTAGGGGTGTGATTAAGAGAAAATAAGAGCTTAATTTAATCTTGGATAGAAGAAATACCTATAATTTTCCCTTTTTACAGGATTTTATTTTTTATTTTTAATTGTATTAATATAGCAAAATACCTATAATTATTTATCTAGAGTAATAATTTTTGTCAAAAAAGGAAACTAGGTAATAATAATAATAATAATAATAATAATAATAATAATAATATTCATGATGAAAGGTTGGATCATGATGAAAGTTTTTGTCAAATCAAGCACCCACCACACCATGAGGAACAAATACAAGTTTGGACAAAACCTCAGGAAGGTTGGATCAAATGTAATGTTGACGCCGCCATCTTCAATGCTAATACGATCATGGGTTATGAAATATGTTTCAGAAACTCCACAGGAAATTTTCTACTTGGTAAGTCTGATCTCAACTACTCCTATGTCACTGTTTTACAAGCTGAAGCTATTAGTCTTTTGGAATCCATCAAAATGGCAATCTCAAAAGCCTTTCACTATGTCATGTTCGAAACAGACAACAAGATTCTGGTCGACTTACTAAAATCCACCAATCCTCCAATTAATGAAATTGGTGATTTAGTTTTTGAAGGTAAAACTTTGTTGCTCAATAATTCCGACTATGTAGTGTCATTTGTTAGGAGGCAAGCAAATAAAGTAGCTCACAACATCTCTAGAGTTGTTTTATCTCACCCCTAGCCCCCATGTTTTTTGTGAAGTACCTACTACTTTATACTCACTGAATGAAACGCATTAAATTTGCCTTGATTCAAAAAACTAAAATGATAATAATAATAATCATGATGTTTTAACATTTCAAATTTCCGTACACTCATCCAATATTTAAAACCCTAAATCCAAAAAGATTGTTGCTATGAAGATTATCCATGGTTGATAATTGTATTAAAGATAAGAATGAAAAACAAGAATGAAGGAAAAATGTGAATATATTTACTTTGGAAAATAGAAAATCGAAAAGATGAAAAAATGACAAGAAAAGAGAATTTGAGAATGAGAAAATAACCGAGGTGGATTTTCTATGAAAAATTACAGCGGAATTATGCTTCAAGAGGAAACGATGGCTCTAATACCATGTTGAGAACTATAATACCAAACAAAGAAAGAGGAAAATTATCTAATATGTATTGCAAATGATAGAAATGATAAATTTGTTACAAGATGATGGGTACTATATCTACATGATATATTACTAACCAAGCAGTAAACCCTAAGTACCAATATTTTTACAAACACCTCATTTTATATTTATCTTACTCTTCTTATCATATCACAAATTTATCACAGCATTGTCACGTACCTATTTTTTTTATCTCTTATTTACACCGTACATTTTTTCCAATAACAATAGATAGTTAGATATACTATATTATTATTACTCTCTTCCCGTGTTATCTAGAGTATAGACATTTTTTATTTTGAAGATGACAGGATATAGACGTTTTGAAGACCCTGGAACTTGTTAAAGCTATGTGGCAATTTCTTCTTGTTCCATAAAATCCACCTTGCATTCTATGATATTAAGTTTTCCTTTTCGGTGAGTGCTGTCACAATCTTAGACTTGGACCGAATCCAAAAATATCTACCACCTTTATTAATTTACATGAATATATAAATTATCAATATTTTTTAGAAAACATTGATAAGAGTTGTGAGGGAAGAACCGCCAAAAAAATAGAGAGATATGCAAGTCAGCAAGAGCAACCGTGAGGGAAGGGAACTCCTTATTGACTTGTTTAAAGGTCGGTTTGATGAATTAATGGCAGAAACACACACTTTCCTCGTTTATTTAATGAAATAAAAATATTTTTTCTTTTTAAAGAAATGAAAAAAAAATTATTCACCGTATTTATCCAACGAATAATTTTTTTGCCGTTTTTTAAAATAAAAAAAAAAACTTGTTTTTAAAGATATATTTTTATAATAGTGTTAGGTCGTTAATCAATTTTACCAAATTTCATTGACACAAAAGTATATGTTTTTTCTTTTGAAGGGCAAATGTATATGTTGTGTGCAAGTGTGAGTTATATGTCTTACATCGGATAAAAGTAAAGGTTGAATCCCTTATAATTAAGATTACTCATAAACACATTGCCTTAAGGTTTTAGGTAAGAGTGTGGTGTCAATCTCTTTTGTGTGGTTGTCCTAGCCTCGATGTAGGTGGTCTCCATCGCTCCTCTCATGACACAACAATGGTATCAGAGCTCCGGTTTGACGAAGGGTACGACCGAGACAGTCGATCCATTGCGCAGAAAACAGCAACGGCGGTACAAGCAGTGTCGGTCTGTTTGCGGAGAAACCAGCAACGGCGATACAAGCAAGTAAGAGCTTCCACTTGAAGGGGGAGCATGATGAATTGATGGACTCACACTTGAGGGGAGTGTTGTTTGTTTGATGGACTCACGCTTGAGGGGGAGTGTTGTGTGCAAGTGTGAGTTATATGTCCCACATCGGATAGAAAAGTAAAGGTTAAACACCTTATAAGTAAGATGACCCATAAACTCATTGCCTTAAGGTTTTGGGTAAGAATGTGGCGTCAATCTCTCTTGTGTGGTTGTTCTAGTCTCAATGTGAACGGTCCCCCGTGCTCCCCCAGTAACCCAACAATATATGTTATTAATCACTTTTCTAATATTTAGTTTATTAAACACGAAAACATAAATCTTAACCACTCATTTTACCTAGTTTGAAATTTTAATATTTATCTCATTAAACACAAAAACATAAATCTTTAACCACTTATTTTACCCAATTTCAAAATTACTTAAGTATACAATTTTATGTAAATTAAATGATTAACATCGGTTAATAAAGTAGTCGTTTCTTATCCCCGTGAGTTTAGCTCAGTTGGTAGGGATATATCGCATTTTATATGCAGGGATCGGGGTTCGAACCCCGGACGCTCCACTTTTCCACAATTATATTGTGTGAATTCTAGCCACTAGTGCAACGCCCTAGTTGTTATTTGATTATTTTGGTTGATTTTAAGTCTTTTATATGATATAAAATGATTTATGTGACTATTTGGTGTATTTTTATTTTATTATTTAGTTGTTTTATTATTTAATAGAAATAAGTAAGAAAATAGAAATTATTAGTATTTTGGGGGTTACTTATTAATTATAGGAATTAAGGGGAGTTAAGTGAAATGAAATGAGTTGAGGAGTTGGTGAGAATAGGAAAAGAAGAGTCAGAGAAACATTTCATGTACATTAGAAAAATAAAAGAGTTTTGAGAGTCAAGAGGAGAAAACCTAGAAGAGGCAAAGAGAAGAGGAAGAGGGAGCTTGATTTCTGTAGAGTTTGATTCATCTGTAATTCAGGTAAGGGTGAGGCTATCTTTCACTAATAGTATTGTTATAATTCTGATTTGATTTAACATGGTGATTGTTGAAAATGCGAGAATGATAGTTAGGTTTTTGGAGAAAATGCAATTGTTGAGAAACGAATTGAATTACTGTTTGATGATGTTGTTTTGTGTTGTTTGTTGCACCTTATTGTATATTGAACCTATAAACATCTGTTAGAACACGTTTTGGATAATCAGAGGTTGAAAATTGGGTTTTTGATGAGATAGGGTTAGAAACCCGTAGAGCTTTTCCCCACCCAGATGAATGGTCGCTCAAGCGAGCACCTGCACGCTCAAGCGAGCACCTGCACGCTCAAGCGAGCATTCAAACTTTGTGCCCAGATTTTGAAACTGATCGCACGCTCAAGCGAGCTCCAAGCGAGCAACTTCCAACTTTCGTCATTTTAGGTCGCTCAAGCGTACGACAAGCGTGCCACAAGCGTGCAAGACCTTACCTTACGTGATTTGGCACGCTCAAGCGTGCAGTAGGACGCTCAAGCGTGTTGGGCGTTTATCAGCCACTTTTTGTTTGGCGTTTCGTGCATTAGGGGACCCGTTTGAGCATTCTAAAATGTTTATTTTATATTGTATAACCTCTGTATGTGCACTAAATACTATAAAAACCTCTTGACATATGGATTGAATTGACTTATGAGAATTATGCCATGTTGATGAATTTTTGCCATGTGAGTTGTTGGGTCGTCGTTGTCCAAGTTGAGGAGTGTGTCATAAATGATTTAGGCACAATCGTTGTTGTCGTAGTTGTTGTTGCGGTTGTTGTTGAGTTGTATGCAGATATACACAATGAGTCATTTCATACTCATGCATTGTTGAGGGCTCATGCCCTGGAATGTTAATCATTCAACCGTTGAGGGCTTATGCCCTGGAATGCTCGTTCATTCAATTGTTGAGGGCTCATGCCCTGGGATGCTTTAACCATCCAAAATTGTTGAGGGCTCATGCCCTGGAATGCCTTGTCATTCAAACGCGTAAAATAGTACCACATGCATATTGCATTAGTTGTTGTCGTTGGTGCATTGTCGTAGTCGTTGTTGTTGGTTGTCGTCGTTGTGTCATTGCATAGTCAGTGTCGTTGGTTGAGCTGTTGTGTTGTTGTTGTTGGATGAATTGAATATGTTGTATCCATGAAATATATATATATATATATATATATATATATATATATATATATATATAATAAAGTATGTTGTTGATATTAGGGTGTTAGATTCAATTGATGAATTATAATTCTATTATTATTGTTTGAGAATCTCACCCCTTCTGCTTGAAAATGTTGCCCTTCGTATGGGTAACTTGCAGGTAACGAAGACTAGTAGAAGTGGTGGCTCTTGTGTCTTAGGGCTCTGATACGTAACGGAATGGGAATTAGTTGTTGTATTTTCATTCCTTTATGTATCATTTGTTGAAGCATGTTGTTGGAGTTTTGTTGAATTAAAATGTTGAAATAATACTTTATGACCGTTGGTGGCCTTTGTGCCAATTTAATTAAAGTTGTTGATGTTGAAACAAATTTTCCGCTACAAATTATTAATTGTTATATTGTTGAATAAATAGTTTATTAAATCTATTTATGAAATTTTGAAAAGCAGTGTAATGCTCCGTGTTGATGATTTACTCTGAATTTATATTATTATTTAGTTGTTGGGATAACGGGGTATTACAACTAGGCTACTTAACCCAAAAAAAAAAAAGAAGTCGTTTCTTTTTGTAAAAAAAAAAAAGGAATCGTTTCTTGGATCGTATATTAAGTTTTCAAAAAAGAAATTATATATATATATATATATATATATATATATATATATATATATAAGTGGTAAAAAGGGTTAATGAATTATATGTTAAAAAAATGGAACATACATTTTTATGTCCTTCGAAAATAACATACATTTTTATGGTTCATGAAATAATGAAATTGAGTAATAATATTACTCGATATTCGTGCTACAAAAATATGTTTATGTTGTAGTTTAGCTCACTTCGTAAGGGATAATGCATATGATATGTAAGGGTCGGGGTTCGAACCTCGGACATCTTACTTATTCACCTTTAAGGTGAATTTCTCTAGCCGCTAGGCTACTTAATAAAAAAAAATATGCTTCAATTTTTTTTAATAAAAAATCACATAAAAAATGTTTTAATCACCATGTAAATACGGTAAAGGATATCAGATGTCGGTATTGTTATGCTCCAACACACACCTATAAATTAGATAAATAAACTCAAACTTTCAGAATAAACTCGACTAACTAAATAAGTTAAATATTATTTATTTTTCTTCGATAATTATGGACTACGCATATCGGTTATTCAAAATAAAAGTACTCCTTCTGTCTCTAAATTATAGTCGTTTAAGGTTTGTGCACGATTATTAAGAAAATGATTGATTGTGTTGATTTCAATAGCAAAATTAATATCATTTACTAAAATACATTTATTAATTGTAGTTAATGGAGTAGTTAAGTTGGATGAAATTTAATAAATAAGGGTATAATAATGAAAAAACATAATAAATGTTGCATTGTTATTCTAAAGTGACGATTATTTTGAAAAAAAGATAAAATGCTAAAGAGACTGTTATTGTGAGACGGAGGGAGTAATTTTTTATAACAAGGATCGAAGGTAGTACTATTCAACATACACTCTTATTTATCGATCGAAATTCACATTGATCGCACAATTTATATGAAATTCATGTGAAATTTATCATAAAAGAGAATGTGTTAAAAAATATAAGTTAAAGTATGATGCTAGTACACCTACTCTCCTGAGATGTGTTATTTATATTTTATAAGTAGATGTACATGAGTCAGGCCGCAATGCTGCGAATTTCCAAGCCCCTTGATAGCCTCAAAATTAACTTTGAAGTGTTTTTGTTATTGCCAAGAAGCTATGAAATTTTTATTATAGAGATTATGAATAATATTTTAGAATTTTAACATTATTTATCATTTGGTATAAAAAATAGTTTATACAAGCTTATACATAAGCGTTTACTATGATAAGAATTTTTACTATAAGCTGCAAATAAGTTGTTTATCTAAACATACCCTAAAACTACTTGTGTCATCATATTAGTATATAAAAGTCAACAAAATTGAAATTAAATCGCTCATATTGTTGATTCATATTGGATTAGTTAAATTCCTCTATCTACACCAAATTAAATTCTTCTATCCACTAAAATTTAATGTAAATGGTTGATGGCATGCAATATGTGAATGTAAACTCCGAGATACCTAATTTTATTGCTATTAATATGAAAATCCTCTAAACATACATTTGAGAATGTTTAAATTGAACAATACACATGGCATATCAAAATCAAATACAAAAGAAAAGTTACGTGTGGCAATGTAATGTTAAATCATACAAATCATAGTTCAATCACATAATTTAAGACAAGCATTTTTTTTAATGACACCATTTATGACATATTAAAGTAACAAAGTATAACTAAAAGTCAAATTGAAATCTTCAACGACGAAATTTTGAAAAATAATCTAAATAAATAATTATATAAAATGACATAATTTCAAAATTAAAAAAAAATAGGATTATAATTTATTAAATCTGGAAAAATAGTTTTTTTTAAATTATGATATAATATCTATTTATTTATATAGGATATATTTTGCACTAATTAAAAAATCATAATCTCAAATGATTACATTGTTTCTTGCATATGAGTTGTTTTTTGTCAAAATAAAAACTAAAATTAAAATGATCTTACGAACAAAACATCAAAAAAGTACAAATAAAGAAATCTCCTATGCATATTAAACAATATGAGAAGTACACATGGTACAATATAATATTGAATATTCACATATGCCACACACTACCACAATGATATTGATCCACAATCATGAAAAGGATAATTGAAAAACATAATTATTTACGGTATTAAATGATAATAATGAGGTTAGAAATGAAAAACATACCTTTTTTTTTATACATCGACTTTATTTAAAAAAAAAAATAGCTTAAATGTTGCATTTCAATTTCTTCCACCGCTTATACAAAATTTAAATTCAAAACAAGGGATGATAAATTGAATTGAATCTTTTTGTTTGACAAAAAAGTTGAATTGAATCGGTACTCCATTTAATAATTTACTATAAACCATGAATTTGACTAATACATGATACATAAAAATAATTACAAAACATGTATTTATCATTGATAAATATATAAAAAAACAGGACAAACATTTGTCGCTAATATATAAAAGGGTTTAATATGTTTTTGGTCCCTATAAAATTGCGACCTTCTAAGTTTAGTCCTTACTTAATTTTAATAGCTTTTTTAATCCCTACAAAAAAAAATTTACTTATAATTTTAGTCCCTGCTAAAACAAATTTTGTTTAATTATACTTAAACTCTTAAATTTTTTAACGATTCTTTTTATACAAGTTTAGAACACTATGAAAGGTTCATAGTGTTCTTTTTAGTCCCCTCTTATTCAAAGCATATTAGAAAAATTTTCATTCCCCTCCCCTAAGAAAAGCTTTAATTACATTCCCCTCCCCTCTTATGTTAAAATCTACACTTTACTCCCTCGATATATTTTTTTTAATTCTAATAATCTAGAAAAAAATAATAATGTAATACACTTCAAAAAAAAATAGTATTGCAGGTCTATTTTAACATAATAAAAAATTGAATACATATTTTTTTTGCTATTTTTTATTCACAATTTCATTAACATGTAGTTTTAAACCATATTATAAAATATAAAACAAGCCAAAATAAAATTAAAATATGTGAAAAATTACTAAAGACAATAAATCATGGTTATTTAAAAGTTAATTTTAAACTCTAAATTATAAAATCAATAGCAAAATATTTAAATTTAATCATCATTAACATTTAAATTATAAAGAAATGAATTAATTTTTCTTAAAGGGTGGTTTAAAATAAATATATATCATAAAAATATTTATTTATGTTAAAATAGATTAAAGTGTAGTGCATATTTAATTATCAAGGAAGGGAGTTGTAATTCAAGCATCTTATAAGGGAGGGGAGTGTAAATTTTACTTTTCAATGGAGGAAATTGTATATTTTAACATAAGAGGGGAGGGGAGTGTATTTCAAGCATCTTTGAGGGGAGAGGAGTATAATTTACTCAAAAAAAATTATAAAAAGTTATATTGTAAAAGAATGACCAAATACCTCTCCGGATCCTTTAAGTTTCATGTTTGTTTCAGATAGATACTTTAAGTTTCTAAGGTTTCAGTTAGGTCCTTTAAGTTTCTAAGGTTTCAAAGGACCTCTCTGAAACCTTAGAAATTTAAAAGACCTATCTGAAACTAACTCGAAACTTAAAGGACCTATCTGAAACCTTATAAACTTAAAGGACCTATCTAAAACAAACGTGAAACTTAAAGAACCCAGGGAGGTATTTGGCCTAAAAGAATTTATTAATATGTAAAGTTAAGTGTTAAATAGGATGTCATGAACCACTTCAACCCGAAACCGACTTTATAAATAAGTCAAATCCGATATAACTACACATTATTAAACTTAACAAGACTATTATGGGTTTTGTAAAAAAAAGACTATTATGGGCTATGTGGACTAATGGTCCATAGTAAGTAGATTTCTGCTCTGCCCCAGCAAAATTTGCTCCCGCCCTGTAGTGTTGCCCAAAATACCCCTGCGTTAGTTAAGTAGCGCAGCGCACCTTAACTAGCGCAAGTAATATTTTCTGCGCCACTTAAGTAGCGCCGCACATGTTAAGTAGCGCAGCGTTACTTAAGTTATACAGGCGCGGACAGAACCAAAAACCACGAGACTAGGGTTTTTTTCTAGGTTTTTTTTCTAGATTTTTTATGACATTTTGAAGGATTTGATTGTAATCCTTTTAATTTTTTATAACATTTGCCCTTTTATGACAATATTCGTTAATTTTTCCCGTTGTTTTATTCTGCTATTTTTGATTGATTGAATGAATGTTTGAATAAATGATGAAAAATGATTGATTGAATGAATGTATGAAAGAAGGATTGAAAAATCAAGGAAAATAGAGGTTAGCACATGATTGTACCGTAAGCACAGACTGTGCGCCACTTAACTGACGCATGTGCTAAAAGGTTGCGCCAGTTAACGTGCGCAGTGTCATTTAACGCGCACAGTGTTTTACACATGCGCTAGTTAAGTGGCGCAGCGTAAGTTAACTAGCGCAGTATTTTGCACTTGCGCCAGTTAACTAGCGCATGGGTATTTTCACCATGACTGCAGGGCGCGAGCAATTTTTGCAGAGTGGAGAGTAGAATTCTAGTAAGTAATGACAAAATTGTTTTCAAGTTTACATCTCATTAAGACTTAAGAGGAAACCAAAAATAAAACATAGTTGTTTGACATTCACCTAACCATAGTAAGTTTACATCTCAATAAGACTTAAGAGGAACAAAAATAAAACATAACTCACCACCTAACTAAGCATATATATTTGACATTCACCTAATCATCTTAAATGATGGAACTGAAATCATCGTTGTTTATTATTCTTTGTTTTTTTATAAGATTTTTTTTTAGGGGACGAATTTTATTATTATTCTTTGTTGATAATCCTTCAAGAATGAATTATAATTAGGTATATAGGTGGGGGCTCAAGCCATGGAATCATAAAGTTTTTGGATGTGCCCAATTAACATCGTATATGCAACTTGACAAGTTGGTCTTCATGAAAGGTGTTTAGTTCCATCAATCCATGGCATAAAATAAAAACAACACTATTAGGGATCATAATTTGGAGCCACATTTAACAAAACTGAGTATGATCCAAGTCAGCTGATGGTGTGTTCTTAGTTATAGAGGTCCCACTATCCAACAATGGCATCTCTATTTCTTGTATAATATATTTTTCTTTTTTTCTTCCATGTCTTTTCCATACCTTCCATTGCCTCCACATAATACGAATAAAATGGACTGAAATCACATGTTTTCCTATCTGATTTTTTCCCCACAAATGCTCTCAAGATTCTCATTAAAAATAGAAATTTATTTAAATATATATTAATGTTTTATGTACTTGTATTTTATAATTGGGAAAAAAATTGCATTTGAATTTTGTAACTTATCTTATAACAAACACAAAATTTCTCTAAACACTCTAACATATTTATAATAATTTATTGGTATCAAAAGTTTGAAACACTTTTTTTATTAATTAACTCTTTTTTCCTAAATTAATATATTTTTTCAAAATATAATAAAAAAACATATTGATAGGAGTGCTCAAATAGAAGAATATCACAAATATTCATTGTGATATACAGAATTTTTTTTATAAATATTCCTCTATAAAATTGACATTATCCTTGAGTTCAATTGGCATTATCCTTGAGTTTATATGAGATGTTCCTTCCTTGATCAAAATTTTCATTTATAAAAAAATATCACAATATTTCTCTTTTAAATTTATTCTTTTTGGTTGAAACGATTATAATGGGGCCACACATGCAAAAAGAGCACATCCAAAATATCCTACAATGATGAGATTTGTGTCCAAAATATCACTCTTGGCTGTCTTGCAATTTACTCGTTCGTTAATTTTTGATCTTTTGAGCTATGTTCCCTTTTTCACATGCTTTACCAAATCACACTATTTGCCAAAATAATAAGCATCAAAAAAATTATCAATCAAAGTACCATTTTGGGTGACATAAAGTATCAAATTGTTGAAAAAATAGAACTTCACAACCCAATCCAAGTCTTCCAGTTGTTAGTTAGGCTTCTCCCCCCTCCAAAATATCAAGGACCTTAGTTGGCCATAGATAACGAATCATTTTTCTTTTATTTTTATTCAACAATATAATAATATTTTTTATTTAAGCATCATCAAATTTACTAAAATAATCGCGGTTTCGAGAACGATCATGAAATTCTACTAAAATAATCTTAATCGCGGATACGAGAATGATCATGAAATTCTACAAGTAAGTAGAGGTCTTATCCATGATTAGAATTTTAGACAATTTTCATGTATCACTATGTTGTCGTCACTATTTCTCACCCTCTTCATTCTCAAACCGCATTTGTTAAACAAACTTCTACAACAAAAAAAATAAAATCATTTTCCATGAAACTATGTTAAGATATTAACAAACACGTATTTTTGTTTAGCTTTGAAGAAAAGAAAAAACAAATGAAAAAAAAAATCTCCTTACCCATTACTGACGTTGTAGTACAATGATTTGTTGTATAAATTACTCCAATACTTCAAACAATTCATATCACAAACTTCAAATTTACATAGTATTATGAATCAAAGTAGATATTGCCTACATTCAAGCAATATCAAAGGGCACCAACTACTCATGATATGATAACTTATAATTTAAGTTCGATAAATCAAATATAAAAGTTTTACTAGAAATTTGAACTATTTAATTAAGATCAGACTTTTGTCGAATCGTCGACTACATAAACAACCAACTTTTAAACTCTACTAGTTATTCCTATTAAGGATTATTATCATTATGGTTGTCACCTTGCCAACTCCAAACAATATCTTTGAGTGAAGGTCTCAATTGTTCCTCACACATCTTAACATACTCCAATGTGTCTCCACCACACTTAGAAAACTCAACCACTGCCACCTCTGGCGCCACCTCAAATACCTCCATTGTCATCGCGACCTTCCCCTTTCTCCCCTCCCTCGCGCCCTCCATTCTCACCACAAACTCCTTCTTCCCTGTTATCTTCAAATTTAACTTCTTCGCCATCACCTCAAGTTTCTCCAGCATTGTTGAAGCCGAAAACTTTGATATAAACATCGATGGCAACCTCTTCCTTGTCTCAAACAAACTCCTAAGATCAAAACCATGTGATAACGATGAAATTATCTCGAAAGCATTATAAAAAGGACGAGACGGTTTCACCATTACCAATTCAGGAATATCAACATCATCTTCACCAATCTCATTGAAATCAATATTGATATCTTTTTCGTTATCTTCAATACTCAAATCCTTCATGGAAAATGCAATGGGTCTAACAAACCCAACTCGAAACCAAGGATCATTCATAATATCAACAATTGAATACCTCTTTTTAGGATCAGGAACAAGAAGATTTGAAATCAATGATTTAGCATGTGGAGAAATCCATTCAGGAAACTCATATTCACCTCTAAAAGTCTTTCTATAAATTCTCATAACATTCTCACCTTGAAAAGGAAGATATCCACAAAGTAAAGCATAGAGAATTACCCCACAAGACCATAAATCAGCTTTAGAACCATCATATCCTTTCTTCTTCAAAACCTCAGGTGCCACGTAAGCAGGGGTTCCACATGGAGTTAAAAGCATCCCATCCTCTCGGCGTTGTTCTGGCAACGCTGAGAGTCCAAAATCGGAGACCTTGAGGTCTTGGTTTTCATCTAAGAGTAGATTTTCCGGTTTCAAATCGCGATGTGTGACACCACGACTATGGCAAAAATCAATGGCACTAATGAGTTGTTGAAAGTACTTTCTAGCAACATCTTCATTTAATTTTCCTTTGGCCACCTTGTTGAAAAGTTCACCTCCTTTTACATATTCCACTACAAGAAAGATTTTTCCCTTTGTTGCCATAACTTCTTTGAGTTCAACGATATGAGGGTGGCGAACAAGACGCATCACTGAAACTTCGCGCTTGATTTGCTTCACTAACCTCTCTTTTTTCAACCTCTCTTTCTTTATCACCTTGATGGCTACACTCTCATTTTCTGAAAGGTTTTTACAATGGTAAACCTTTGCAAAGTTTCCTTGACCCAAGACTTTGCCCATTTCATATTTGTTGAATATTATGTTTCTTGAGTTTTGGAAACTTTGTTTCTTTTGTTGATCCATGGAAAAAGGAAAGGGGAGGAAATTTTTTTTTTTTTTCTTCAAGAAAAAAAAGACTAGGGAAAGGGAAGAGGAAGATATTAAAATATATATGTCTAATTGTGTTGTGGAAGATGGGAAATATTTTGGATTTTGAGGAATATGGTGTCGGATGGACACACAACATTCCTAAGGAAGGAATTGGAAGGGCTGAAAATTTTCATGGTTATTGGTTGCATATATGATATGATGATAATCAAGAATGATATGTGATTAATTGCAAGATTTTGAAAATTTGGAATTGATAAGAGGGACGAGAGATTTGGAGTGTGTGATGTGAATTGTGAAGAAGATTAGGTGAGGGACAAGCTATAACCATAATAGAACAAAGAAGGAGTGTATTTGTATGTCATCATGTTGAAAAGTGAAGCAAGAGGATTGAATGATTGTGTTGGATCTAGAAAGGTGTGGAAAAGATGGTTTCATATCATATTTTTAAGTCATATAAGTAACAAGAGATGAAGAGGTGTGTGTGAATCGTGTTAGAGTTAGAGAGATGAGAATAGTTGATGAATTCTGACTAGTAGCTAGGATTGAATATATTAATGAATGGAACCAAAAAATAAAAATTGGAAAAATTGAGAAATATTTGGAGAAAATCTCATAAATAAATGGAGAAATTTGGATTAATCCGGATGAGGACGTGGACAAAAGTGGATGTGATGTGTATGGGCGGGCAAAAGCACGAGATGAGATTTTTATTTAGAGTGGTGATACATGTACCATCTCATGTGGCAATACACCTCATACATTTACATAAAATTTTGACATGTGGCAAGGAAGAGGGAGAGGAAATGAAAGAGAAAGTATGGTTGTAAGATGCAATTACTAAAATATCACTAATACATAAGGTGTACAATGAGATGTATGAATAAATGGGTGTTGATATAACATTTTCTTTTTATTTATGTGGGATTATATTACTAGTTTTTGCCGTTCAAGTTTGTGTTTCCTTAGTTAAAGATTCTTCTATAAATCCTTTAATATTTAAGTAAGAAATTTATTGTATACTAAATTTAGAGTTTGTTTAATAGGGGTCTCTCTAAAACTAATTTAAATTTCTTTTTAAAAGATATTATTGTTTTTTTTACAGTGATGCTATATATCCAGAAAAAAAAACTCACGAAACCGTCCTAAAACACCATTCAACCATTCAACCAATTAAACTTGTTTCTTTGCACAAACCACAGGAGGTCTTTTTTTTTTTTTTTTTTTGATAAAGGGGTGTCTCAAATAATTGTAAAATTCAAAAGATGTAATGTTGTCAAGTCACTCGTGAATTTAAATAATTGTAAAATCTAAAGGATGTAATGTTGCCAAGTCACTTGCGAATTCATTCACGAACACCGTTTTGCTAATACTAGCATTTTTTTTTTTATTACGATGATATTGGTTTCCACTGTTCCTTAACAATAACTAATCTATATCGAAGATCATGCGGATCATACAAGGTGGATTCTCTCCTTCTAACTGAATTTTTTCATACACATAGACATGAATCAAACCTTGACAAAACATGTTTAAGAGGTTCAAATCATTTACCACACTTGGACCAATACATTGATTATTATTATTATTATTATTATTATTATTATTATTATTATTATTATTATTATTATTATTATTATGTCTAAGACATTCATGAATGATGACTTTCTCTAAGTTAGAATTTTTTTGCGTTAGAAAGTTTTATGTTCTCTTTATAAACGAATTTTTGCATAAATATTCAATTATGTTTATATTTTAAAGGTTAAATATATTTTTAGTTCTTATAAATATTATAATTTTTTCGTTTTAGCTTTCATGAAAAATAAAACTAATTTTTAGTCCTTAAAAAAATTTCATCATCACTTTTTATCTCTGTTTTTTAGTCAACTCATATAATAGTCTTTTACTAAACATAATATATATATATATATATATATATATATATATATATATATATATATATTACTCCATCCGTTCCTTTTTAAGTGTTTTTTTAGAAAATTTCGATCAAAATAGCAAAGTGTATTTTTTCACGTTTTTTTCCAATTATACACTCCTTTTAATTCAACAATAAATTCATATTTTTTTTCACACACTTTATCTTTCCAATAAATTTAATATGTTATATTTTTCTCGTAACAAACAGTTGTTAGTTATTATCTTTTTCTCCAACAAATTCCTATTTTTTTACGCGCTCTCTCTCCCAAAATAAACAATTGTCAATTTTTTAAATATTCCTCACATCTTTTAAATTATTATAAGTCAATATAAAAATTATTCCAACTTCACATTAATCAAAAACTAAGAAAAACTTTACTTCCTTCCAACTCCTTTAATCAAAGTTAAGACTTCAACTATGGCTTCAACCAATGCTAGATTCGCATTGTGCGACATCTTATTTATAGAATTTTTAAATTTATAGAATTGTTATTCATCTTATTTATAGAGTTTTAACTCTTCTTTGAACCATTGTTTGTAACAAAATTTTGTTTAAATTTGAAGATAATAAGAAACAAACTTTGTTTAAAAAAAACAAACAAACTTTGTTTAAAAAAAACAAACTTTAGCTTTCCAAATAGATAACATTAATTAGATTTATTGAAAAAGTTAAGAGTAATTGAAAAAGGGTATAATTGACAAATCATACCCTAAAAATACAAAAAGGACAATTAAATAAGAACGAAAAATACACGCTAAAAAGACACTTAAAAAGGAACGGAGGGAGTAGTTTACAATGTGACACAGCTATATATTACAAAATAAAAAAATATTATTTCATCTCTTTTTTGTCGTGCCAAAAAAAACAGGCCTCATTTTTTTTTTTTTTAAAGAAAAAGGCCTCATTTTATCATTGCGTCTCTAATAAGTTCTCATTATATTAGAACATAACATTCTTCATTTCTTCTAAATAATAGTGTAGATAAATTTAATTTCAAATTGTGATTGTCAATAAAGTTGATGATTTTATCTTATCTTATATAGAGATGTTGCTTAATTGAATAGTAAGAAAGAAAAGGAACAATGAATTTAATTTATGATTTGTCGAAGATGAATTTATTTAGGGACCTTTTCTTTTTGTATAGATTAAATTATTTTCAAGGACTAAATTATTATTATTTTAATTATTGCTAGAGACCTAATTGTATTTTTCAATTATTCATTAAGGACCATTTTTTCAATTTTTCATTATTCTTAAGAGATTCAAATGTCTTTCTTTATGGTAGTTCTTGAAGAACCAAGTTGTTTAGATTTTTTTTTTTTTCATAGACTAAAATGTTTATTTTTTTAAAAATTAAATGTCAATCTTAACTTCAAATGTTTGGTTCAATGGTAAAGTGATAGGTTTTGAATTGGAGATGTTCCGGGTTCAGATAATTAGTGCCTTTAGAGTAAGATGAATGAAAATACATTTATAAGTACTCATTAAACTAAAAAGTCATTCTTACTTTATACCGAGACTTCATCCCCTCACCCAACATTCGAAAAAAGAAAACTATGTCTAATCGTTTTTTTAAAAGCATATCTAATGTTAATTGAGTTAGTGATTATAATCCCCTCATTAATTAGGGCCCGTTTGTTAAGGATTAAAATAAAAGTAATTTTGACGTAAAATAATTTAGAGATTATATTTTAGAGATTTTATGAAAAATCAAAATCTATTTTGCATTTGTTTACCGTATTAAAAAACATTTTTTTTTAAACAAATCATTTAGTTTGTTTAGATACAACTATATGAAAAGGGATTTTTTTTTTACAAAACTAGTTCAATCTTTTAAACCATATTTTTTCTCTCCTCTAAAAAAAATCTATTTTTTGAAAAGTTGTTCTTAACAACTTCTCGTTTAAAGCTATTTTTAGATTTTTTTTTAGATTCTGATTTTTTTAAAAAGTTGTAACAAACGGATATAAAACTCTTAAAAATGATTATTTTATTAAAAAAATAATTATTTTCTTAAAAATGCTAACTAAATCAAAATGAAGGAATATGGAAGATGGTTTAGAAGGGGTGGGAAACGAGTTGACGTGTATTTGAGTAGATTACAGATAAGAAATGTATATAAAAAGAAAAACAATGGATATTTGTCACATTAATTTGGTTTGTATAATGTAATACATGTAAATATCTTACCTGGTTTGTATAATGCAGTTAGTTAGGTCTCATTTCTAATTCCTAATATGTGTGATACTCATTCCGGATTCGTAGCTTTCTATTACCCATGTCTGAGACAAATATCTTACACAACCAACCAACACAGATTTCATTTGACATCTGTATGCTTATTCTCCTTATCAATATTGATGATATTAATCCATATGATGGCACTAGTAACAATATGGTGTGACTACAAGTTAGCCATATGGTGTGACAATTGTTTGAATCTGTTACTTATTCGATCATTGACTAGAGATAATAATAAAAATACAAATGGTGGTCCTTCAAAAAAAAACAAAATACACATGGTGGGATTGATCAACCTTGTATTGTAAACTAAAGATCTTTTTCATGAAATGACACATTTTTTTATATTATTATCGTTTTTTAAATAATCTGGTGACTAAAAATTTATTTTTAGCGTGAATAAGAAGAGAATTCGAAACTCCAACCTTTAGATACTGTAACTTCTCTATTCAAAAAGTATGGATGGGATAGAGAAAGCCATGACTTTTTTTTGACAAAAAACAAAATGATATTCATTCATTCAAATCGAGAGATTACATCATTCAACACTGCTAAAAACGTAAAGGATGAATCTGTGAACAAACTCACAGCATCCAAGTTAATAGCATATAACGACATAATGTCTACAAAAATATATGATAAAATTAAAGTCACCGAAAAATCCATGGCCTCCGGATCTGCAACGTTGACGCCCAAATCTTTGATTGAATAATCGATCCTTCAATATGAATCAAATGAACACCGCAGGAAGAAGGGAAATCAAACAACGCCGCACAAGACGACGAACAACAAACCAACACACTTAGGTGATGAAATCACAAACAAAAAACCTAGATCTATGTGAAAAATCACTTATTTAAATTGAAATAGAAAGAGAAAGATGAAGAAAGATGAAGAGAAAGATGAATTGACCCAAAATCACCCCCTCAATGGAAAATCTGGAAGAAAAAACCTAGAGAGAAAACTAGGGAGAAAAAACCTCATATTTAATATTATGAGTTAAATATGTTTTTAGTCCTTTAAATATGTCAACATTTCATTTTAGTCCCTCTAAAAAATTTCGTCAACTTTTAGTCCCTAAAAAATCTTCCATTTTCACTTTTGATCCCTCTTTTAAAGTAAACTCATACGTAGAATTCAAATTTTTGTATAAAATCTTGCAGAAAACTCATAATATTATAAGAATCTTTCCCAAAAAATATTAGATTTTTTTTAACAAAGCATGAATTTAATATGAATTTTTATATTTTTATGGTTAAAAATACATATTTAGATTGTGTTTCGTTAAAAAAATCTATTTTTTTGGGGATTTTTTTTATAATATTCTACAAATCAATGCACAATTTCATAAAAAAAATACAAAAATTTAATTTAAAAATAGGGACCAAAAGTATTTATTGAAATTTTTATAGGGACTAAAAGTTGAAGGAAAATTTTAGAGGGACTAAAACGAAAAGTTTGTATATTTATAGAGACCAAAAATATATTTAACCCTAATTTTTTTTTGAGAGAATATTTAACCCTAATATTATAAACTGATTCTTATAAATATCAATCAAATAATCTCAACACCACTACTAACAGGGAGTTAGATAGTCATAACATAACTGCTTTTTAATAACTTAATTAATCTTCAAGTTACCAAAATGTCCTTCAAAGAAAAAGACATAATTACTCTCCGTTACTCGTAACCATATAATTTCCCAAGTTTCTTGGGATAATGTGTGAGATATCTACATAATATCTTCGCATTTCTTAATAATAATAATTAACCCCTCATAAATTATTTCTATTTTGACATGCTCAACTGATACACAAGTCTATTTAGAATTTAGAAGGATATTACAATAATGAATAAGAGTACTTTAGTAAATGACACTAATTTTATCAAAACATAATTTGAAACGGAGAGAGTAATAAACATGTTTAGAATTATATGAATAACATAAAAAAACAAGGTGACGTGGTTATACATGAAAGCGAGTGTTAAACGGGGAGCGCAAAAGCAAGGAATATATTATCTCTCATGAAAACATGTGCAGTTTTCTCCAATGTCAAATTCAAGTCATTAAACATCATTTCTCTCTTGATTTTAATATTTAATTTCTCAAATACATTTATTTTTCAATGGATAGGATTTCACTATATCCTTAATCACTAAAGAGAATTAATCCCGCAAAAGCAACTCCGCTAGTGTGAGATTAGAGGTTTCCACTTGCCATGTTCTTTTGTTAGCGTTTCATGTTGCCCCCATAAAGGAATTTCTCACACTCCTCGACTCCAATTCTTGTAAACTCTTTGACAAGTGCTTTCATACGTTCAGCCAATGAAGTATTATAATACTCTAAGACGCCTTGGTCCGATGCTGCCTCTATCCTATCCAAGAAACTCTCAAAGTGCGTGGCTCCATTTCCTGCATAATTCGGGACAATTAACCACGTTAATAAGTCTAGCTAAAGAATACTCCCTCCGTTCTCCAATCAAAATTGTGCATTGCTATGTATGACAAGGTCAACTATGTCACTTAACATGGGCCGGAGGGAGTAATAATTAAACCCCAACAGCTTTCGTCACCCTCCTAAACCCCACCTTTGACCAAACACTCCACTTTACCTTTACCCTCTTCCATGTATGCATTGTATGCCTCCAGAATATCATGAGCACGGTTGATGAAATACCCTACAATAAAGTCTTCGAAATTCTGAAAAAAATAATCTTAAAACAGTTAATTTTTAACCTCGGAAATGGAATAGCCCACAAATTTAAGTTATTACTGTGTTTAATTTACCATGAACAAATATGCATTTTTTCTCTTAAACAAACTTGCAAAACCACTTATCTGTGTTTCTATTTTGAACTCTGCCATTGTCACACTAAAAGATTTGAATGAAGATGATGTTGAGTTCGACGAGTCTATGCAAATGGACCTGTCGAAAATGTAAACTTACCACATGGAGTTTAACACCTCTAATCTAAGTGACATTGGCTTATCATGAATTTTGTTGAATTTTGGTTTCACTAATAAGCATAGATTTATTGTTTAGAGATATTCCTGTTTGTTGATTGTGCTATGAACATCTTCATTTTTTTTAACTTGATAGTTTGGACTTATTGGGCATAACAGGTTGATCTTGATGGAGACGATACATCTACCACTAAAGAGCCAAAAGTTCCATGTGTTAAGAATGAAGAAACTAAGTGATTAGTACCTTGCAAGATTTGATGTTAGTAGTTGTTATCTGCAGTCCTATTTCACTGTCCCTTTGTTAAGTTGAAAGTTTCTTAATTTGATTGTCTTTTGGTTTTCTGAATATGTTAGTGCCTAATATGGAGGATTGTTTGGGTCTTTTGGATTGTTCTTTGTTTTAGTAACTTTTGTTGAGGATGCATGAATTATACATCCCTTTTTGACACCAATTTTAAGATGAATGAATCGTCAGCGATTTGTTTGAGAGAATTGATTTAACTATGTTTTCGCACTTTTTATCTAGACTTAATTGCAGTTTTAATCCCCTAACTTTCACAAAGTTGCAATTTTGGCCCCTAAAAAAACTACAAAACGGCCCCCTAAGTTTTGCATCTGTGGCAGTTTTGGCCCTCAATGCCAATTTTGACTCTGTCTACGCTGACGTGGCACCATAAGTGAGGTGCCACGTGTTATTATTATTTTTTTTTTGGCCTTGGGGGCCAAAACTGCTATGCAAAACTTAAGGGGTCGTTTTGTATTTTTTTTAGAGGGGCAAAATCGCAACTTTGTGAAAGTTAAGGGATTAAAACTGCAATTAAGCCTTTTATCTATTAAATTTGCATATGAGTAATAGTTTGCTACCGAATACTCTCTACACTCACTTGAAATCCTTTTACCACTAATTCCAAGTTTCCAACTATAACACGTTTGTATAAAATCTGAAATTTCCAATTTGAATCTCTAGATGCATCGATGAATATCCAATTAAGTTCTACGATTAATTGATGAACTTTGAATATTTGCGGGAAGTTCCACTAAACATTTTAAAGTTTAGCATATTATCAAAGCTATATAGTCTAAAAAACAAAGATAATACATTTATTGGTTTTCTAGCATGATATTAGGAAATTTAAACTATATTAAGCAACCTAACCACAGTAGTAACTAACTTTGCTATACTAAACCACTTTTCTAATGAGTGAAATGTATGAAATTTCATTTATAACAGTGAAGGTTGTGGTCAACGTAATGCATTCCATATTGCTATTTTTAAAGATCCCATTGCAAACATTAAGTATAAATGTCATATAATATAGCTTATTATGTTAATAACCAATTGTTAAAAAATATTAGAGTATGAAACTCTAACAGACCCCGGCAAACACATGGGTCAATAGTCTAGACTCTTTGACATTTCAATTTCAAAAGTATTCTAATTGTGCATTATTAAGTTCCATATTACTTTGACATGAAGATATAAAAGAAAAGAAAGCAAGACTAGAATCAAACCTTTGGAGGCCTTCTTATTATTTGTTCCATTAACGACAATGATTTAGTGAACGCATCCTTATTGCATTTCTGGGAAATACTTTTGGCCGCTGGAGGTTTGGTTATAGGTTCTGTTAAGATTTGAACCTGTATGGAGACTAGAACCTGTAAAATTGTTGAAACGCGTGGCCGCCATAGCTCGTTCCAGATGCCATCCTTGGTGTGAAGTAGACTAAGGTATACTTCGCCAGAATTAAACAAACTTAGATGTGGAGAAACACCTCTAGAGTGAAAGTAGACTAGCTGCCATGAAAAATGTATCTTTTGTCAAACTTTAAAAAGAAAAAGGGAAAGGAACAAGAGCACATGTCCCTCAGACAGATAGCTTATCCTCAACGACATACCGGGGGTACAATGGGATAGTTACTAGGAAAGTAAAAATCGAAAAAGAAAAGGCCGTGCTGGTAAGGAGTCCCTTCTGGTCCAATAATTACAGCCCTCAACAGATTCATCTTTGATTTATATACTCGGACAAATATCGAATCTGACAAAGATAAGAGAATAGAAAAACATGACGAGATTGAGCAAAATCCCATAATAACAATAAATGGATGCAATCAACACAAAGCAAACCCACCTGGCAAATCCTTCTCCAAAATTTCCCAGTCTTTCTGGATTGCATCGGACCAATTATTTGGATGCTGATAAGGAAATGACAACATTGTAAACCCATATAATTAAGATTAGAACAGAAAGAGTGTCTTTAAAGGTATCAAAATGAATGAATGAATGAATAAATAAACTTGCCTGGTTCATGGGGCATTTTTTATGAATAAAGTGATGGTCCGAAGCATCATTAACAAAGTCAAATTGCTTAAAACTTCGAAATTTTTTGAAAATTTCATCTTTGGTATTCATTGGTTGTTGTTGTTGTTTTTCATCTTTGATATTGGCATGGTATGAACTGCTACTGCCAGGTTCCTTCAGTAATAAAGCATACTCATCAAACAAACAGATTTCCATCAACAAAAAGGCAAACTTGATAAAATAATACAGAAGAAAATCAAATTTCAGAAGTAAGAGGACAAGCATACACGTTTCGGCTTTTTCACGGAGCCAAAAATGTCGACAAAGTCAGCGTCCATCTGAAGACAGCCAAAGGAAGAAAGAAAGTGAGGGTTTGTTCACGGACGGTTTGTGAGTAAAGAAAAAGGAATATTGGAACGCACAAAAGTTAGGGTTTATTTTAGTTTTTTGGAACGCACAAAGTTAGGGTTTGTTTTAGTTTTTTAATTTTTATAAAAAAAAATCATATTTTTTGTCATATTAAGTTTTTTTTTTTTAAGGTTGTCATATTAAGTGTCCTCGTGAGCTTAGCTCACTTGGTAAAGGACAATGCATATTTTATGCAGGGGCCGGGGTTCGAACTCCGGACACCCCACTTATTCACCTTTAAGGTGAATTTCTCTAGCCGTTAGACTACTTGACCAAAAAAAAAACACCAAAAAAAAAAAACACAAAAAAGCCCCTTATTTAAAAAAAAATCATTTTATCAAATATATGATTTTTTACTTTAAATGAAAAACTATTGGAATGAATTTTCTTAAAGGACAAAACTTAGGTACAATTCTTTAGGCGATTTTCGTATGGTTCTTGACTAACAATACAATTTTTTTTGGATATAACAAACTTTTAGAAAATTAAAGATTTAAGGAAATCATGGTAAATTTAGTTAAGAACCACACGAAAAGCACCTAAAGAATTGTACTAAGTTTTTTCCTTTCTTAAAATTTATTTATTATTTTTGTTAAAAAACAATGAGGTAACTGATGGGACAAAACCGCAAGTGCACTGTCTTATCGGAGTAGTAATAAAGAGTATCGTTCCGACATAGAGTTGTTCAATTTAATCAACTTAGAATTATGATTAGAAGAGAATCAAATAGTAAATTAGGGTTTTTCAAAGTTTGGAAAAGAAAATAATAATAAAGGAGAGCCTTGAGATTATTGGTTCATCATAATAACAAACCCTTCACAAACCGAAGTTTTAACCCTAGAATCTTATGTTAGACTTAGTTTCTTATGACCGGTTTCCCTTTAACCCCTTACTTTTCCTCTCAGTCTAGTAAGAGTTTACTTCTAGCAATCAAACATATTTTGCTGATTTGATTACTAGAAGATGCATTAAGGCCGTGAAACTACTTCGTCCCAAGATTGTAAATACTATTTCACTGCCTTTACAATCCTTGTCTAATATTCACTTGTTCCAATATCTAGACTCAGTTTTCGCTTATTGAATTGATATTTGGGATAATAGATTAATAATTATCAAACCCTCAGCTTTCGCGTCCACAGTTTGATAATGATTAATTCATGTTAAAAGGTGAATTTAGATTAGAAACTAAGTTTACATAAGATTGATTTAAGGAGAAAGCTTGGTTTGCTTTGGATTATGTCATTAGACTATCCAACAATCCCAAGACAAGAGAAGTCTACTCACTCATGATCATAGTAGACATAGAGAAGAAGAGAAAGAACATAAAGTAAATAACAAGAAATAAAAAGGAGAACTTTTATAAAGAGAAACAATTGTCACTATTGTATTCCAAGAATAAAAGATGATTATTTGTGATGGCTAGCTACTCTATTTATAGCTTACAATTGACTTAAAATCTAAGCAACTATAATACTAGAGTGCTCCACAAGAAACTGTGGGCCTAAACTAAAACAGAGTAGCTTAAAATCCAAGCAAAAGCAGCAAAAGGGTATCCTGAGAGGTGGCACGGCCATGCCATATTTGGTACGGGCCGTGCCAAGTTTCTGACTTTGGGGGAGACTTATTTTGGCTCCGAATCTTCGAATTTTTGCTCCGAATCAGCTCCGAATCCCTTTCTTTTGCTCTAAGACTCTTTTCATCCAATGTTCGTTCTTGCAATATAATAGATTGCAATTTAAAGTAAAATAGATCTAAAAAGAAATAATATTGCAATAAAATAAAACTAAATCTATTTAAAACGAAACTAAATAATATATTAAACTAAATAATTAATGACTCATCAAACTCCCCCACACTTGAATCCTTGCTTGTCCTCAAGCAAAAGGCATAGACATAGTAGCATAACACAAGATTATATATATATATATATATATATATATATGACAATTCAAATAAAACTTATGTCTCCTCAAAGGCTTTTATTTCAAGCGTACACTAATCACTAACTCATCCTCCCCCATCTCTCTTCCTCATTCACATGTAATCATATTTTTGTGACAGCACTACACTACACCAGATCAAACATTTGACACCCCTATCTCACTCTCATTCTGCAACATGCATCGCCGGTGAAAGAGAAAGAAGCCACTGGAACACCTTCTTCCTCGGATCGATGTGTTTATTTTTGGGTTCATTGAGCTTTGTGATCAATTTAATCATCTCGATTCCTCTACTCTTTCCTTTCATTGATTCATATTATCGGTGTGGGCGCATTCTGCACGGTATCACTCGAATTTTGTTTTTAGGGTCTTTGAGGAAATAATCATGATCTATTTATAGTTTAGGAAAAAATTGATTTGGAGTTTGATTTTACATGCCCACTGATCTTGATTAGTATATTATGGGGTTGGTCTTGATTTTGTGTCAATGTTACTTATAATTGAAATTTGTGTTTTCACCAGGTGCTTTTGTGTGTTCTAAGGTAGATGGTAGAAGATTGAATTATGAACAACATGGTGAGTTTTGTTTAATCGTTGGTTATGAAATAATTTTGATTAATTTGATTTTATGCTCATTTGGTACTTTGCATTCTAACCGTTTGATTCCATGCTCATTTGATTTTGTGCTTGAAGTGAACATATGTGCTGGTTGCAAAGATAATGTAATGAAAATCTTGCAGAAAATTGCAGAAAATTGATGCTATTCACATATTAATATGATATATTTACATTCTATGAATTAAAAATATATATTTTGCTTTCAATTGTTGTTATCCGAAGTTAATTTTCTGAAAAACAAAACCAAGCCTTAATTTTATGTGGACCTAAAACTGAATGTGGTATGTGTTGATTAATGAATGATACGTGTATTTACACTTGAGACAACTGCAGAACAGGGAAAGCTTGATTTCTCATAGAGGGATAAACATATTCACTCTTCAAATTTACAAAGTAAGGTGTTGTAGTAGTAGTTGTTGTCATGGTTGTTCTACCAAGATACTTTCATGATTGTGATTTAGTATGATTTTTTCTCTAAAAGTCTAAGCAATAAGCATCACATCAAACAAGATTTAGTATGATTTAGTTTGATTTATGAACCAAGATTTTGGTGTGGATAATGTTATCGCGATTTTCGGGTGTCAAGTCATTAATTAGGCTTGAACCTTTCAATCATTGATGTCTCTATTTTTTTTGGGGAAGGGTAAAATTAAGAAAAACCCTTAGAAATTCTAAGTTCGGGGCAATTTTCGCTACGGGAAGGTGTTAGGCACCCGCAACGACTATAGTACTCTATAGGAGCCGTTTTTCTTGACCTATGTTTACGCTTTACTTTTAATGCTATTTATTAGAAAAAAAGTTGTTTTTAAGAATGGGGGAGAGAAGTGTAGATTTTTTTTTTTTTTTAGTGGACTTGGAGAGATTTTGGTCTCTTGCCTACATACCCTTTTAAGGGATCAAACTCCATGTAGTTCTCTTCCAAAAAAGATTTTTGTGGGTTAGTTTGTTTTTTATTTTGAAGATGATTTTGGAGAAGAGAAAAGAGGCCTTAGAGGCATGAGATTGGAAAAAAGTGAGGTTATTCCAATTATTAAAGAAAAAAGGTTAAAGTTGGAATTTAGGGTTCATTTGCATTTTGATTAAGAAAATAAAAGGAAAAGCTATGGAGTTTTGACTCCAAAGTTATTGCAAAAATGGTTTGGGTGATGGAATTAATTTGCTTTGAAAAAGGCATATTTTCTAAGTGTCGCGTTTCCTAAGCATGCATCTAGCGGTAAATCATACAACGTGTGTGCGTGTCGGTGCTTGTGTCGGTGTACATCATCATAGTGTCCATTGTCTTTTACATTTGGCCCTAGTTTACATGCTATGGTCTTGCAAGAATTTAAAAGAAAGTAAATCTACCCTAAAATATAATACATGGAAATTAACATAGAAAATGAAAGAAACCTAAACTAAGAAAGAGATGTAATGCCTTCGGTATGCATGAGACATGAGATGGTTAGCAACAAAGCGGAAAAATGATAGTAATGAGTAAGCAATGCATAGTAAATGAAATGACAATAGCAAAGAATATTGAACAAGTAGCAAAAACAAGTGCCAAAAAGTGATGAAAATAACACAAAACCTAACCCTAAAACTTAAGCTAAACCCATGACTTATAATTTTCATCAAAACAACACTTTTTCAAGGGAATTATTTCAAGAATCATAAGAAAATTACAAGCCATGCATTCAAGCTTAACATATACACATTTTATGCACATTTTACACCTTAAAAGGAATTCATGTTACTTGCCACACAAGAAATTAATTCCATGATTCACAAACAGTGGTAATACTCATGGACTCATAGCAAAGAATATCACGAAACACATAACAACATACCACTATCATTTATCAAAGATTGATGGTCAAAAATCATGCATGGATTTTACAACAAAAGGCTTAAAAAGATGCAATTCTTACAAGAAAATTTAGCACACATTTTATAACCATGAAACTAGTAAGAAAAATGCCACAAAATGGTAAAAACATATCAAGAATCACATAGAAAAAAATCCTAAAAATTTACAAGAAAAACAAGGCGCACTGGGGGTTTCAGATTGCAGAACTGGAGGTGTGCATAGCAAGGAAATTAAGAAAAAAAGGAAGAAAGACCCAGAGCCCACGGTTATAGGCCCAAACCCACGCTTCAGGTGGATCCGGATCAGTCTTGATGCCTTAGAGGCGTTAGATTGATCCGGATGACCCAAGAAGCTGATCCAACGGCCTATACAAAGGGGAAGTGGACCGGGTCAAACCCGACCCGATCCACCAGCTTATATAAAAGGATTAGGATCCGGATTCCGTCATTTTCCACCTTCTTCCTCTCTCTTCTCTTCGGCCGCTCTCTATCAAACCCTAACCCTAACTTCTCCAATCCTACCCAGAAATGGCTCAAACATGTATCAAATGGTTTGTATCATTAATCTAAGCATGAATCAGTCGAAAGAACGCAAGTTTAACCGTTGGAATAATGTGAATCTTTGAGTTTCGTCTCTGTAGGTTCGAACCGTTCGTTTTTTCATGTTTTTTGGCTGAAATTGTTGTAAAACTATAAGGATTTGCTTCGGTTCACATTCGTTGTGGATTTTGAAGCGTTTCTTTGATTTTTAAACAACTTTTTGTGTTAGGGTTAGGGTTTTGGATCGAACGGTTCGAACTTGCTACGGATTCACATTATTCTGAATTTTGTAGTGATATTCAATGAGATTAGATGAAGTTATGGTGTTACCTGGGTTTTCGTTCGGAGATTCGAACCGTTTCTCTGATTCTTGGTCTTGGATCCTCGCTGGTAAGCCGGTTTCACTCCCTTCTCTCTTCTCTTGATCCGGATCCTGTGAAATCCTTCACCTCTTCTTCCTTCTTCTTCTCTGATCCAATGCTTGCGATCACGCTTGCAGCGCGCTACCTCCGGTGGCGTGCTCGCGTTTGGATTGCAAGCTCAGCAATTCGATGATGAAGGTTCTTATGAATCTCTGAGAATTGCTTGTAATTGTACAAATTTTGTGTGAATTCTGCTTCTATTTGGTTCTGTGAATTGAATTCAGTGGGAAATTTGAAGTTTTATCGTAAAATTGCTCTAAATTGGTGCTGAATTTGAGCTAGGGTTTGTGTGTGTTCTTAAGCTTTTTGTGAATTTTGTTGAGTTTGATCTGTAACTGCCAAGAGAGAGAAGATTCTTCTCTGTTTGTGATGTGGCGTGTAATGAGTGGGATCTCCTCTGACTGGTACAGTAACCGGCCTTATATAGGCTGCCATGTGGCCTCTGGACCAATTGGGACGTGACATGTGGACTGAGCTGCTTGCGTGGCATTTTGGACCGATCTGTAATTTTGAAAGAAAATGGGACTGTTTTGCAATTAAACAAGAATTGGACTGTTTTGAGAATTAAAAGAATTGGGACTGTTTTTAAAAATTGGAATTGGACACTTCTGCAATGAAATGTAAAATTTTGGACTAAATTGCAATTAAAATAAAATTTGGACTTATTTGCAAAAAGTAAAAATAAAATTGGTAAAAAAATGTAATTTGGAAAAAACGTAAAGCGCAACAATTAAAAATGACAAGACGGACTAAAATGAACAAATTATCAAAATGAGGTATTTCAAAATACCTCTCTGTCAAAAAATTGTTTGAAGTGAAAAGACCAAAATGCCCCTAGGGACTAAAACGACTCAGACTGACTCAAACTGACTCAGACTGACTCAGATGCAAAACTAAGATGATTTTTGTACAAAATTTGATTAATGATTCGCAGACAAGTTGAAAAGACTCAGGGACAAATTGTAGGGACCAAAATGGGTTCCTTTGTAGGAAATGACCAAAATACCCTTTTGTATGATTTTATGCAAAAAAATTGGAATAAAATGCAGAAAAATATGAAATGGTTTTAGAACCCTTTTTTGAAGACTTGTAATGCAAGAAAACACTTTGGATGGTTTTAAATGCAAGCAGATTGGAGATGATAACAGTAAAATGTGCGTTTGTAGCACAGTAGACAACTGTAAAATAGACATAGTGAGTTTGAAACGACCAGAAACAAAAAGAAGTTTGAACGAGTATTTTTAGGTCCAAAATGAGGGTATGACAGATAATATCATGCAACTCCCAATTTTGGTGTTGAGTTGATCGCTCCATCAAACAACCTTCAAACGAAGGTTTTATTTTTCTTTTTGTATAACTAAGAGCCAAAGCATGTTCTCTTAATGCCATTTAGTTAATTTTGTTTTTTGTTTTTGTTTGGTCTCCTTTTCTATGTGGTTGTCTATGTAGATTAAAACAAATAATTGTTCTCGGTTGTCCTTCTTTCCACCCCTTGGAATCATTTTGTACTCTCTTTCACTCTTCTTCCTACGTTCTCACACAATCCATATGTGGCATTTCGATTCCTCTTGGTAAGCCTTTATTTCTCTCTAATTTTCCTTTGGTTCTGATAAAATCTATAGATTCTTTCATTATTACAACAAATTTTGCAGCTTCTACCTTCGTACAATGCCTCAATCTCAGTGGTCAAAACTGAAAACACCAATATCAAAATGCTTGATTCAAACTGATCTACTTGAACTCTAAGATCGTCTTAAAAGCCAAGCTACAACTACTTTCCATGTATTTCTAAAAATTCAGATTCTGTTACTTTTTTCCCATTTTTGCTTCGTAAAGTTTTGTTCCCGTTTTGATTGAAATTTGTTTTGTTTTTTCGATTTAGTTTAGGATATTGATGAAAGGGTTGAATATCAGATATACAACCTTATTCCATAAAGTGTTAATCTCAGACAGATGGAGCCACATAGAACTTGATATAAAATTACTCAAATTATGTTTCTTAGTCACCACTATGAAAATTCATGTACGTGCTCATTTTGTTTCTTTGGTCTATCAAATACCATCAGTTCTTTTTGTTTGGTTGATTTAATTCATGGAACTCTGCGGCGCAAATTATACTATAAAAGCATGTGAACATTGTGGAAATTGCAGCAATAAAAAAGAAATCACTTGAATATGATTTGAAACTCTTAAGACATATTTAACATGCTTTGCATTGAATTTTTACACATGGGACTATATAAGTAGTGGAACTTTGTTGAACTGAAATACAACACAAACATAAGAAAATATACTAAAATATGAAGCTTTTATCAGTTGTTACGGTGTTCAACCATGAAAAGAGGCTACAACTACATTGGTTAATTTAAAAGGTTTTTCTCCTTTATTTAATAGCATTGTGTCATAGTCCATGCGTTAGAATTAGATTATATCTCTGATCTTTAAATATACTTTTAACAAAGTTCCCTCATTTTAAAATAAAGGTTATGCACAACACAACTTTATGTTTGAACTGCTCTTCCAATCATGTTGATGATCTCATCACCATTTTAACATCTCCAACTACTGCCTTTTGTTTTCTTTTTGACATTGTTTCGATCCATTGTCCATAGATGAAATAATTGTTTTTTTCTTGCCACATCCAGCTCACAAAGTTCTCCTCTCCTATGTCATTGGCAAGCTGAAGTGGAAGCTGTAACGCCCTCTCTAATTATTTAATTATTTTAGTAGATGATATGGTATATGTTTATATATTATATGGATTTTGATGATTATGTGACGTATTTGTGACGTGTGACGTGTGACGTGTTATTATTTTATTGTTTAATAAAATAATATAAGTGATGTTTATATGAATATTTATTTGGTAAATAAAGAGATTTGTTAGAAAAATAGAATTTTAAGAGATGGGGTTATATTTATAAATAAGAAGAGTTGTGAGGGTTGAGATAGAATTAGAAAGATTAAGAGGAGTATATAAGAGAAGTAGGTTAAGAGAAAACATTTTCTGAAAACGCGTACAGACTTTTTGGTGAAAAGAGGAGGAAACGGTTCAAGAGGGGAGAAGAGGCTAGGCTACATTTCTGCATAATTTTCCAGGTAAGGGTGAGCCTAACTTCAGTAATTTTAATTGTAAATCATCTGTTCTTGATTGGCATAGAGTTTGGTGAGGATTGGGATGGGTTTGAGAATTAGGGTTTATGATGAAATTGTGATGGATTGGTGATAGATTGAGTTATAAGGCTGTAGAACTGGATACAGAACCTAGATTATTCCCTAGGACGACATTGCAGATGAATTAGAGGTTTGATTGGAGAGAATTGGCAGGTTTTAGTGAGTTTTGGTCTGAACCCGTGTGGGTTCTGAGATCGCTCGCCTGTGGCGAGTGATCACTCGCCGTGGCGAGTATCCCCTTGTAGCTCGCGAGGCGAGCAGTATAGCTCGCCGTGGCGAGCGTGTTCCTTGAATTTTAGGACTTTGGCCCAATTGGAGATGGTTTTGAGTGCCTTAATATTTATAGAGATGACCTGTGAAGTTGGTTTAGCCAAATTGGATTTAGGGAACTTAAAAATGAAGATTTTTGGTGAAAATGTCAAAAAGGCCGAGAGCACCCAGGATTTCTCGCCTCTAGTTCGCTCCCAACTCGCCTTTGGCGAGTAACCTTTTGTGAGCACTCGCTTGTGGCGAGCAGATCACTCGCCGTGGCGAGTTAGTGCCTACCTGAACTGTTGTTTTGCTTTTGCGATCTGTTTCGCATGGGACTTTGAGAGGAACCCTTTGGGTAGTGTTAGTGAGGTTTTATACCCCTTTAATGTATTCTGTAAAGATGATTGCTGATGGTTCTTTTATGCTGTTGATAAATGATGTATTGATGAATATAAGTGATGTATGAGTATGATGTTATGTGAATATGATGATGCTATGTGTTGCAATGTGTATGAATGATGAGATGATGTTCTGCCATGTAATTATTATAACTGCATGTGTCAGTTTTGAAAATGTAATGATGTTTGAGACGGTGTATTAAGTTGTTCAACGACGAGTCCATGCATTTGCATATTTATGAGACGGTGGAGCTTTATGCTCAAAGCGACGGTGGAGCATTTGCTCAAAGCGACGGTGAAGCATATTAATGCTATAAATATATGGTACCACATGCATGATGTTGAGACGTTAGGTGTGCATTTAGTCGAGTCAATTGTGACATATATGATTGATGTTTGAGACGTTGTGATGTATGTTGTGATGTTGTTTATGATGATGTTTACGATGATGTTATGATGTGCTATAATGAATATGATTATGAGATAGATTCGTGATTGTTAATCTTGACGTTTGATTTATATGTTAATATTATTGTTGTGAATCTCACCCCTTCTGCTGGAATTGCCGCCTCGTGGGCAAGTGCAGGTACCCAGTCTTAGATGCGATGATGCGAGGAGTCTGTGTGAAGTAGGGTTGCTCTGATACGTAACGGGATGGGGTCTTTTGTAGAGTCTATTCCATTATGTATCTTGTTAGAATAAGTTTGACCTTCAGTGATGTTGAACCATTAATATTTTGAGACGTTTTTGCTGGCTTTTAAGCCGAGACTATTTATGAGATGAGACCTTTTAATTCCGCTGCTTAATTGAATATTTTTGTAATTTGATAAATTATTATCTAAGTAGTGTTTAAGATGAAATGTGACACTCCTTTTGAGAAGTACTCTGATTTATTTAATGAAATTTTTAAGACGGGAAATTGGGGTGTTACAGAAGCCCCATGAGAGAAGACGATACAGTGCAAGACCATTGTTTGGGGGTTGTTTGTATGGTAAGAGGTTTTTAACATTTGACTTCTGTATAATTGTCTTTTTAACTCCCCATAGGTATTGAAATCAGATTGAGAATAACATTCTTTTAGCTTTTATTTTGTCTATCAATTTATGTGTTTTTTCTTAGTGTTTGTTCACTTATACTAATTGGTTCATGAAATAGCATACGGGTCTGATAGTTTATTATTTGTTTCTATCAGTTATTGAAATTAGTTCATAGATAAGAAGAATTCAATTGATTTTATTTCTAAACTTTAATTGAATATAAGTGATAAAAATAGTTTTTACTTGGAATTGGTAAATTACATTAATAAAGTTATATTTGACAAGTTCATCCAAATACCACTATATTACCATGATAATGGCAATCATGCTGTAGTGATTAGTCCTAGGAACTTACATTTAAGACATCATTACATCATTACTTATTGGTGTGAGTATAATGTCATATTGTATCTAAAAAAATATGTCCATATTGTCATATGGATCAATATGTTTCTTGTTGCATTTTATTATGTTTATTTTTTTATTTGACAATGCACTAAATTACATAAACTAAACTTTTGAAAGTTTATGAATAAAATTTTGTGTGGAAGAATATCTAGAAATATTCCACTCTTCTATCCTTCTCTCTTTTATGTAGAATGTTTTTTAATGTTCTTTAGATTTTGAAACATTTTTTAAATGCCTTTAAGAGGCAGAACAAAAATATTTTGCCCCTACCCTCACCCTCGGTATCATACTTAATAATTTTTGTTTCATAGTCATACTACTATTTTTTGTGTGCAGAATACTTATTATTTGGTAATTGGTTCAACGTAAATCTGAGTTAGGTACAATTTTCATAAAATTTGGAGTGAGTGTACTGAATACCAAGAGTGTGTATCAATATGATGAACATAAGAAAAAATAAAGTTCTTAGTGGGGGGGTGAAGTATGTGTTAATAATTGGTCCTCTTTGTTTTTAATTGCAGGTGAACTTACATGAAGTAAAATATAATCTAAAGGGTTTTGACTACTTTGCGAGCGTTATTGAAACTCTTCCCCAAGGAAAGAAATTGCTTGAAGTGTATTGAAGTTTAAATTTGACTATATTGTGTTCTGGATTTTTTTTTATTTCAAATGTTAAATCAAATAAGCTTCTTGATATTGAACAATGCATTAATAAGCTTCTTGAACACACTTTTGCTGACAAGCTATTGACTCTATAGACATTGAAATGAATTGGATAATGGGGGAAAAAAATCAAATATGTGGAGAACCTTAATATGAACAAGTTGTCTATAAAAATGATCAAGTTGTGATTCATCGTTATGCAATGTTCGTAATAATACTAGCAGAAACTTAATCCAAACTTAGACTACTTCTGTTACTAAAAAACTGATCAAGTCTTATATTTTAGTTAATTATTAAAATATATAAGATTTTCATTATATTAATGAAAGTTGTGATAAATTTATTTTGGTTCGTATCACTATATTTCATTGTCTTATTGCAAATATAATATACATGTTATATAGTTTTATTACATGGTCAACTGTATATTGCAATATCAAGAGTAACATCAAGAAATGGTCTTAAATTTTCTTTAACTGATGAAGATTGTAATTGAATTGATATGATTGCATCTTGACTTTCTTCGACATCTACAAATATTATATGTCATCTTTTGCTTTTTTTTTTCTTTTTCTTACACACTATATATGACCCGTGCGGCAGCACGGGTAGGGTATCTAGTAATATATTTATTGTTAGAAATATATATACACATTCCCTAAATATATATACACACACATGGCCCTCACTATACGGTATTTTTGGGTCCGTCCCTGGTCTTAGACAAAGCCAATAGATATTTCATACCAATTTCATGCTTACAAAAAATATCCATCGAAATATATATTAGAATAAAGTAATTTGTATTTGATTAGTTTCAAAGCAAAGCAATTCGACTTCATTTTTGGATGAGATTGAAAACAAAATTGATGGTTGACTTGCAAGGCTAACAACAAATATGAAGAATTCATTCAAAAGAACTTGACTATGTGTTATATATGATAGGTTTTGGACTCACGACTGGAATTCCATGACAATAATGATTCAATTATATGCAATATATAATCTCATCAATTTTATAACAAATATAAGATAAAAAAAACTAACCAAAAAATAAAAATCATTTAACCCTAAACACTAACCATGATTAGGCTTAAGAATATATACTTGTAATTAGATTGATCAGTTGCTTGAAGTTGAAGATAATGGATGTAGTTGATTCGAGGAAGTTTGAGTTTGGTTATGTTTTGAACATATATGGGTTGCATGCTATTATGTTTTGGAATGTATCTAGATCTTAGCTGAAGTTAAGTGTCACCATAGTAAACGAAAGTTAACTACCGTCGGATCAGAGACAACGACAATTAACTAGTATTGTAATGGTGTATGAGAGCAAAACAAAAAGCAATTTTACGGTCACTTGACTTTTTAAAGTGAATGTTTTAATTGTAGTGACCCATATACATGGATAATGTGAAAAGTTCTCATTTCACATAATATTTTTTTAGGTAGATAGACGAAATGACAAAACCATTATAAACTCACACACACAAGTAGAGGTATCGGGGTTCGAACCCCGATCATGACATCCGGTCTAACAATTTCGGTATTTTGCCAGTTGAGCTAGGACTTCTGGATATTTCACATAATATATTTGAAGGAGTGAAAACATCTTCTTATCGTGAGAAATAAAGACACTGCATCGTCTGACTATTAGATCATATTTAATAGGAAAAAATTGAGCATTAAAATTAAGAGGAATGCTAGCAACACACCTTTTAACACACACTTTTCAACACATTCTATTTGATTAGTTAAAATTCACATGGGTCCCACCAAATCATGTGGGTCCCATATAAATTTGGTGGGTTCCATGTGAATTTTAACCAATCAAAGAGAGTGTGTTGAAAAGTGTGTGTTAGAAGGTGTGTTGCTAGCATTTCTCTAAAATTAAATTTAATAGACGTATTTCAATAAACTATTTATATATTTGATTCATTGACTTGTGTCTCACCCAAGTTAATATCTTATTTGTGATTTATTATCATTATATTTTCATGAAATAAAATAAATAAATAAACTTTTAATAGAACATTGATTATAGTTTTCCATCAGATATGTTTGTTTTTAAAAAAATTGTCTAAATGAAGCACCAATATTATTAATTGAAATAGTGTTTTACACCCCTAATCTTATTTGTGGCGGGAACATTAGTATAATAATATAAATATATCTGTATTTTAATTCAACTAAAACCAAAACTCTCATTATCAAGATTGCTCCTTCAACCAAAACCAAAACTTTGTAGCTGCTTCTTGCGATACACTCCACCTCAATCTCAATTTTGAGGTACTCAATAATATCTGGTGTTCTATATTCATGCATGTTCTCTGGTTTTTGATACTGATTTTTTTTGTATTTCAATTGAACCAAAACAAAAACGATAATTTCAAGAATCTTTCACAGACTGCTCCTTCAACAGAAAGATTCGGTAGCTTCTACTGCTTGCTTGCGATACACTCCACCTCAATCTCAATTTTGAGGTAATGAAATTCAGTTTCACATTGTTGTAAAGCCCCATGTGTGATTATCTTTATTTTCGTTTTGATATTGATTTTGTTGTTTCACATTTATCTGGTTTTTGCTGTTAATTGGATCTTGTGTTGATCAAATCCTCTTTTTTTATCTGTTAATTTTCATTAAGACCAAACAATTTACAAATTTTGAGGGCATTGTGTTGTTAAATTTCTAAAACCTATTTTTTATCTCTTCAAAAATTTCATTGGATTTGGTGCTTGACATGATCTTTCCATATATGTGTTATGCGTTAATTTTCATTCAAGACCAAAAATTTACAAAGATTGAGGGCATTGCCAAGTTTTCAAATAAAATATATGTAGTCATCTTTCAAAATGTGTGTTCAGTGTTTAATTTTCATTATGTTTCCATGTGTGTTTATGACATTTTGTTTATAATGATTTCTGATTTTCAGTTTTTTATATTGTTGTAAAACCTCATGTGTGTGTATGACTTTTTGCTTTTAATTTTGTTAATCGAATCTGGTGTAAGATTGAGGGCATTGATGTGGGTTCCATATGTGTTTAAATATCCATTAGATTTTGTTCTTGACATGATCTTTCCACGTGTACTTGTTATGTGTTAATTTTCATTCAAGACCAAACTATTAACAAAGATGTGGGTGCTACTATGGCTTCGAGATATATGGTGTTCTATATGTGTGTTCTGTGTTTAGAACTTACCAATTGAAGAGACACTTGAGGTTTTGTTTTTGTTTTTGTTTTCTTTACATTTTCTCTAGGATTGTGTATTCATGGTGGTGTATTTCCATATGTGTGAGAGCTTAAAACTGATTTTAATAAACCTGATCGTTTTAGGCTTCCGAGTTTTAGACCTCGTGTCCCTGTTGAGAGTGATCCAATTATCTTTAATCTAGTTATAAATGATCCTATTATAACTGATCCTGTTGTTACCCCTTTTGATCCAAATACGCCTCCTGCCATTGAAACAGATCGATTTAGGCTTCCAATTTTTAAGCCTCGATCCCCTGGTAAACAAGCCCCTATCAGGCATGCTCCTGTTAAGCCTGGTCCTGTTAGGTTTGATCCTGTTAACCCTCTTGATCTAAGTACGCCTCCACCCCCGGTTTAGGTCTTGGTTTTCACTTTCGTGTTAAAATAAGGTGTTCAATACTTGATTGAACTATCACTTTTGAAAGAAGAAAAAAAAAAGAGCCTGAATTATCAATAGTAATATGACATTATGTGTAATCGATGGCTCTTGTAAGAATTCAATATTAAATAAAATGATATTTACTGCTTTTGTTTAATTTGTTTTTTTTAAGGGTTGTTTAATTTGTTGAATTCAATATTCTTTATTGTCTGAATATGTGTGTGGCTTCAAAAATCTCACGGCCTTCAATCTTGCAAATCTAAAAGTACCTATAAGCTGCAAAGTTTAACTTATTTTGCATGTTGGAAACTAACTTTAATCACAGCTGTGAACATAACATCCTAATATAAGCTAGAAGATTAATAAGAAGCCACACATATAATTATGGAATATTAACCAACAAATTAATTCTTGCAATAGAGCACACCCACTTAAGTTGAATCTGGACACACTCTTGTAAGTTTATTTGAACAATTTGTTTCTCTATCCATTGATGACTAGTTATATAACAAGAGAGATAGCATGAAATTGAAACAGAAACCAGACCAATTATAACAATCTCTCTTAAGAAGTTGATAATGATATCTGATTTTCAGTTTTCTGTATTCATGGTGGTGCATTTTCTCTAGGTATGGCTAATTTGGCTCCTGTTGGTGTTCCTGGTGGTTTTCCCAGTGGCATTCATGGTGGTGCTCCTCATATGCCTACCATTCGGATTCAGTACCTCCTGGCTTGGGCTGCAGCTCTCTATTATACACAGGGATTTGGTGCTATCCGCGAGTCACGAGTTTATCATTCCCACCAATTGAACAATGGTGATTCAACTGTACTCGGCACATTTGTTCTGAATCACCAAGGATTCAGATTTAGGGTGGTCGATTCCTTCTTTGCAGACACATAAGTAACATGGAATAACTTAGTTGTTTATGTTATTGTTCGGTTGTACCACTATTGCTAATAATAAGAGTGTGTGTGGAGTTTGGAGGGCAGCATAACCTTGTTTTTTCGCTTGTTTTGTGGTGGTTGCTGTATTGCTGTCATCTGATATGTTTGTTTTTAAAAATATTGTCTAAATGAAGTACCAATATTATTAATTGAAATAGTGTCTTTCACAGACTGCTCCTTCAACAGAAAGATTCGGTAGCTTTTGCTGCTTGCTTGCGATACACTCCACCTCAATCTCCATTTTGAGGTAATGAAATTCAGTTTCACATTGTTGTAAAGCCCCATGTGTGATTCAACCAATTTTGTGAAAATGAGGTGAATTTCTTCTTGTCTATCTGGTTTCCATCTCAAGGTTAAAGTAGGAAACATAAAGAAAGATCAAATATAATTACCAAAATAAAATATGAAGAGCAAAATATTAAAAGTAAAATAACAACATAAAAAACATAAAAAAAGTTAAACACGGACGAATAAATAGATAGATAGAAAAATTTGCGAACATTGAGGGATTAAAAATAAAACAAAAAGGGGATGAATGTGGTTATATTCAAAAGTAGTAATATAAATCCTTCATATATCTTTTCTCTTGATTGACTTCCATGTCTAAAATAAAGATTCACTCAAAAACAAAGAACCTTTAAACACAAGAGAAAATTTAAATGAGAATATGAATAAGAAAACAATAACATAAGAAATCACAATAAATAGTAACATCAGAATAAGAAATGTTAAATAAACAATAAAACGATAAAAAAAACATAAATAAATAAATAAAAGAAGAGAGAATGTGGTTGAAAGCATTGTTTTTTTTTTTTGGAGGAAGAGGTAGGTGAAAATAATGAAAAACAAATTGTTTATATATAGGAAAAAATCATGTCATGATCAATTTTGATTGGTTGATGAAGAGCATTAAATGCATTGAAACATTTTTGTGTGAAGAAATGCATTGAAACATTTTTGTGTGAAGAGCGTTAAATGATAGAAGAAAAATGTGATGTCAAGTGTACTTTGGCTCATAGATGTATTCTTTTATATTATATAAAGATATGGGTTGCATGATGTTATGTTTTGGAATATATCTTAGTTGCAGTTAAGTGCCACTGTAGTAAACGATAATTAACCACCGTCGGATCAGAGACAACAACAATTAACTAATATTTTAATGGTGTATGAGAGCAAAACCTTGTGTGAAAAAGCAATTTTCTATAAGTGATCTCGTTTCACTTAATAGATTTGAAGGAGTGAGAACATCTTCTTATTGTGAGAAATAAAGACACTACATTGTGGGACTGTTAAATCTTTATCTTTATATAATACAAATGTCTTCCTTCAAACTAAAAGTACACGTAAAAACTTCTTTTTCATACAAACATTAATTGTTAGTTATTAATCCTTTTTTTTTATTTGGTGGAGTCTGGGGGTTTAAACTCCGAACCTTGCATATATTATGCATTATCTTTGCCAGCTGAGCTAAGCTTACGGGGACACCTATTAATCCTTTAATTCAAATGTGTCATTTAATACAATTTTTTAATTAGATAATAATATTCATATATCAAATGAATCAATGAATTCAAAATTTAAAATCATAAAAAAAATTATAATGTACCAGGGACTTCCAAGGGATCTTACACTGAGTTTTATCACCACATTAGACTAAGAGATATCACACAAGTGAGAATGATATCACATATATTCACCTAAAACCTTAAGCCAGTATGTATATAAATCATCTCATTTAGATGTTGTTCAAAATCTACATTTCCAACCAATATAGAATTTTAATTCACACTTGACACATTAACATCTCTTATTTAAGTTTGCAACTCTCAATGTCCATAACAGTTATGTGACATATTCAAATAAGATCAGATGAAGACGCAATATGCTTAAAAATGTTGGTTGATAATGACTTCATTGAGAGAGATTTATGTCCTTTTCTCACATGAGAGGAGAGAAAGAAATTTAGCTGTAAAAAAAAAAGATACAAAAAAGGGATTTGAATGAGATAAGATAAGGGAAAATAACTAAGCATTGCGTGTTTTGTTTGTGAAGGTATATGCAATAGTGTGAGTTCTAGATAAATCTATGAGTTTATTGAAGGAGTTGGAGATTTTTGGACTATTATTTCAACAAAAAATTAGGTTCAATTAAAAAAATGTCACATATTTTTAAATATCTAATAAACATGTATTTATCAACCCAACATAACACACGGGCAATTTTTCATTATCATTTGTCACCAACAGCCAAAAGTAATTAAATTTGAATTAATTGAGGTTAAATGAAAATATTCACGAGAAAGAGGAGGACATTCAAAAACTAAATTTTAAGATTGAAAAGTTAAAAACTTAATTGTAATTTCAGTCCTTTTATTTTCAGCAACTCATGAAATTGGTCCGTTCATTTTAAAATCACTCATGTTTGGTTCCTTTATGCTATTTTAGACTAAAAAACAATGATATAACATATTTTAAATGACCTGACATGCGTTCTGATGATGTAGAATGATCAATATCCATGTAATTACCTGAAAAGTTCTTAAAAGTTTTAATTTAAATATGACATAACCATTTTGAAGTTCAAAAATCTGAAAGAAGGACCAAAATTGGGTAATTTTGGAATGGAGGGACAATTTTCGTGACTGGGTGAAAATATGAGGATCAAGACTGTAATTAAACCAATATGAAACAAATGACATCCAAAAGCTAAAAAAATAGTTCATCATATTGTTGTGAGTTCCAGCCTTCTGGGGGATCCTACACTGAGTTTGATCATCACGTTGGATTAAAAGAAACCACACAAGTGAATTTGACGATACATCTTCACCCTAATCCTTAAGGCAATATGTATATGGGTCATATCACTTATATGTTGTTCAACATCTACTCTTACATCCAATGTAGAATTTTAACTCACACTTGACACATTAACATTTTTCCTAAAGCACGAGACTCTCTGCATTTATGATCTACCTCTAGGAATTACTCATGCTTCCCCCACAAAGTTGAACCGAGCTATGATATTGTTGTTACGGGAGAGCCAACATTGATGTTGATAGACTCATTGGACACAGAGAAACCATACATATGAGCATGATACCACATCTTCACTCAATATTTTAAATTTGACGAAATTCTAGCCCGTTTTTGGCCCGAGCATCCATACTAGTTATATATAATAGGGAAAAAAATTGTGCATTAAAATTAAATTTAATACACGTATTTCAATAAACTATTTATATATTTGATTCATTTACTTGTGTCTCGCCCAAGTTAATATCTTATTTGTGATTTATTATCATTATATATTTTCATAAAATAAATAAATAAACTTTTAATCTATGAAGCACGGATACTCCTCACACGTGTCTGACACCGACACTTGTAATTACAATGAATTATGTGTTTTTTTTTCCTTCAAATTATTAGCTGTGTCGGCGTGTCAGTGTCCCGTGTCCGTGTCTGTGTTTCATAGCTTTTAATAGAACATTGATTATAGTTTTACATCAGATATGTTTGTATTTGTATAAGTCCGATGGATAATGTGAATAGTTCTCTGAAGGGTTTTTGCGTCCTTCTTCTGGCTAAATTCCTTGTTTCAGCAAATGAAATGCATTAAAATTACAAGATAATAATATCCATTAAGGATTATTATTTTTTTACTTCAAATAAACTAGAAAACTAACCAATCTGAAATACATGAATAAGAACCTGCATTTATTAATGGAAGAGGTGACATAAACTATACTTAGAAACGAAAAACATCTCTTTGAAGTGATATATTGAGAATATGAATATTGCACAACTATGCATGTTCCACCAAGTGCATCTGTGCATGCACCCTAAGGAACTATCCGAACTCAAATGAACTTAAACATGACCCTACAGAGGTCAGAGAGCACCATTGTGGTTTTAGTAGGAAGGTCTATAGTCGCTCTAATTCACGCACCAGAGGGTTTGAAGAAAGAGTCATACAACATTCACAAAAATTATCAAGGGGTTAATTAAACATCAACTATTATGATAATATGTCATTATTTTTCCTTTTATTCTAAAAATTGTTAAATCGGTGTAAATATTTGTTTAAGATAAATGTGATCCTATAAGTCCTCATTCCTTTTCCCTCTAAAACCCTCCATCCAAACAAGTGGATTACTTCATGTCAGACACACCCCTCATTTCACTTTGAGCCAAACTAGAGTAACATTGTCATTTTAGGCACACCACCACGTCCAACTAACGAATAACGCGGCTTAATAACCAAAAGCACTCCAGCATCAGCACTTTCAGATCACCCAACAAACAAAAAATCAAAACACATTTCTAAAAAAAAAAAAAAAACCTTAAATTACATCTTATAGACAATTCCCTGACTAAAACATGAACCGGATAGGTAATCACATGAAAAAATATACATCGATCCATGAACATTGGCAATATAATTTAAACCTAAGACGGGTAGAGCTCGTTTGTTACAGCTTATTTCGAGGATAAGTTACGATTTTGAAACAAAACAATGACTTAAAGAAGTTTAGGACGTAACATTTTTGAGAAAACCCTAAAAAATGTGATTCTCCCTAAAATTATTATTTATAGCTAATTATAGAAAGAAAAAAGAAAGAGAAAGAAAGGAAGAATGTAATACCGGTTGAAGCAGGGCGTTTACTAGAGGACGCCATTGATGAAATTTGGAAGCTTTTAGGAAGAAGAAGAGTGAGAGAGAGAGAGAGAATAGGGTTTTGAGGATTGAAATGAAGCTGGCTAAGTTAAAGTATTAGTCTAAACATGAGTCTGCTGAGCTTTCTTGATGTGCTTCATATATGCAATAGAAATTGGTAACCTCATTGCAAATTGGTTATCTAGTCTGCAATAATCAACAAAGTTAACATAATTTGGTATTGTAGAAACCAAAAAAGGTTCTCTGATCGAGTGATCACTGCTAGAACTACCATTAATCTCACCATTGTTGGAATCTCCTTATTTGGTAACAATGGCAAGCTTTGTGCTAATTCTTTCATCTCTGACTTTGTGACTCTTAGGGATTTCAATGTGAAGATTAACCACTTTTACTTAATTGGGTTAAATGAAACTAGGATGATGCATCAGCTGGTAATCATGGACCCTCAACATGTAGGGGACTGTTTAGAAATTCAAATGTTGATTTCTTAGGAGCTTTTGCTATCAATTTAGGAGTATTTAATGCTTTAAACTCTGAGTTATTAGGTGCAATGGCTGCAATTGAAATTGTTCACCAGAAATAATGGTTAAATTTATGGCTTGAAAGTGATTCAATGTTAGTTTACTTAGCCTTCAAGTCATCCAAATTTGTTCCCTGACAGTTGAGAAATAGATGGGAAAATTGTCAACATCTCACATATTCCATGTCTTTCATAGTCACTCATGTTTACAGGGAAGGTAACCATTGTGACAACAAGATTGTTAACATTGTTTTAAGAAAAAAATATTACACACTACAGAAACAAGGAAAAGAGGCAACGGATGATATTGGAAACCAGTGGCGATTTGAAACCCGCCGCGGCATTCCTGTTACTATTTGATATTGTCCTTGTAGTGAAACTTACAGAAAAATACATAAATGTTCACAATCAAAAGGGAGCTGAAGTGATGCTGCCGGTGGTGATTTCAATGTTCTTGAAGTGATGCAATATTAAGAGAGAACATTGTTCAGCTCCCTTTTGATTTGATAGAAAATCAACCAACATCTAGGATTACTACTTACTAATATGACATACTAAAAGTTTAATCATAATCTAAATTAAATACTATCTGATATATTTATTTTTCCGTTATTAACATAGGTAGTTTTTAAAAAAACAACATTGCATTGATTTGAGTGGAACCGATCTCTTAAGTAAAGTTTCACGTATTGGTCTTGTTATTGGTAAAAATTTAGATGGAAGACGATACCCCATTAAAAATGGTCAACCAAATTTTCACGTAAAGATTTATCTTAGATAGAGACGGACCCACCTTGAAGGTTGTGTATGCCAAGGCCCTCACAACATTTTGTAGTTTCTCAAAACCATGTCCATGAAATTTGTTCACCAGCTAGCATAGTTATATTATTATTACTATTATTGAAAGAAACTAGCATAGTCATATGTAATATTGCAAGTATAATAAAATATATATGATAATTCCATTAAAACATTATAAATAGATGATAATATATGTAAAAAAAAACTAACAAAAATATTTCATACACCCTCCGATCACTATTGTAGGTAATACATTGTTTATATTCATTTTTTTAAGGATGTTTATGTTAATATTCATTGAACAAATTATATATATGGTCTATAATATAGACCACATACATCATGTAATAAATGAATTTAAAATGTTAATTTTTGCTTATAATAGTGACCAAATGGTGTATATAATATATTTATTGTTAGAAATATATATACACATTCGCTAAATATATATACACACACATGGCCCTCACTATACGGTATTTATGGGTCCGTCCCTGGTCTTAGACAAAGCCAATAGATATTTCATACCAATTTCATGCTTACAAAAAATATCCATCGAAATATATATTAGAATAAAGTAATTTGTATTTAATTAGTTTCAAAGCAAAGCAATTCGACTTCATTTTTGGATGAGATTGAAAACAAAATTGATGGTTGACTTGCAAGGCTAACAACAAATATGAAGAATTCATTCAAAAGAACTTGACTATGTGTTATATATGATAGGTTTTGGACTCACGACTGGAATTCCATGACAATAATGATTCAATTATATGCAATATATGATCTCATCAATTTTATAACAAATATAAGATAAAAAAAACTAACCAAAAAATAAAAATCATTTAACGCTAAACACTAACCATGATTAGGCTTAAGAATATATACTTGTAATTAGATTGATCAGTTGCTTGAAGTTGAAGAAAATGGATGTAATTGATTCGAGGAAGTTTGAGTTTGGTTATGTTTTGAACATATATGGGTTGCATGCTATTATGTTTTGGAATGTATCTAGATCTTAGCTGAAGTTAAGTGTCACCATAGTAAACGAAAGTTAACTACCGTCGGATCAGAGACAATGACAATTAACTAGTATTGTAATGGTGTATGAGAGCAAAACAAAAAGCAATTTTACGGTCACTTGACTTTTTAAAGTGAATGTTTTAATTGTAGTGACCCATATACATGGATAATGTGAAAAGTTCTCATTTCACATAATATTTTTTTAGGTAGATAGACGAAATGACAAAACCATTATAAACTCACACACACAAGTAGAGGTATCGGGGTTCGAACCCCGATCATGACATCCGGTCTAACAATTTCGGTATTTTGCCAGTTGAGCTAGGACTTCTGGATATTTCACATAATATATTTGAAGGAGTGAAAACATCTTCTTATCGTGAGAAATAAAGACACTGCATCGTCTGACTATTAGATCATATTTAATAGGAAAAAATTGAGCATTAAAATTAAGAGGAATGCTAGCAACACACCTTCTAACACACACTTTTCAACACATTCTATTTGATTAGTTAAAATTCACATGGGTCCCACCAAATCATGTGGGTCCCATATAAATTTGGTGGGTTCCATGTGAATTTTAACCAATCAAAGAGAGTGTGTTGAAAAGTGTGTGTTAGAAGGTGTGTTGCTAGCATTTCTCTAAAATTAAATTTAATAGACGTATTTCAATAAACTATTTATATATTTGATTCATTGACTTGTGTCTCACCCAAGTTAATATCTTATTTGTGATTTATTATCATTATATTTTCATGAAATAAAATAAATAAATAAATAAACTTTTAATAGAACATTGATTATAGTTTTCCATCAGATATGTTTGTTTTTAAAAAAATTGTCTAAATGAAGCACCAATATTATTAATTGAAATAGTGTTTTACACCCCTAATCTTATTTGTGGCGGGAACATTAGTATAATAATATAAATATATCTGTATTTCAATTCAACTAAAACCAAAACTCTCATTATCAAGATTGCTCCTTCAACCAAAACCAAAACTTTGTAGCTGCTTCTTGCGATACAGTCCACCTCAATCTCAATTTTGAGGTACTCAATAATATCTGGTGTTCTATATTCATGCATGTTCTCTGGTTTTTGATACTGATTTTTTTTGTATTTCAATTGAACCAAAACAAAAACGATAATTTCAAGAATCTTTCACAGACTGCTCCTTCAACAGAAAGATTCGGTAGCTTCTACTGCTTGCTTGCGATACACTCCACCTCAATCTCAATTTTGAGGTAATGAAATTCAGTTTCACATTGTTGTAAAGCCCCATGTGTGATTATCTTTATTTTCGTTTTGATATTGATTTTGTTGTTTCACATTTATCTGGTTTTTGCTGTTAATTGGATCTTGAGTTGATCAAATCCTCTTTTTTTATCTGTTAATTTTCATTAAGACCAAACAATTTACAAATTTTGAGGGCATTGTGTTGTTAAATTTCTAAAACCTATTTTTTATCTCTTCAAAAATTTCATTGGATTTGGTGCTTGACATGATCTTTCCATATATGTGTTATGCGTTAATTTTCATTCAAGACCAAAAATTTACAAAGATTGAGGGCATTGCCAAGTTTTCAAATAAAATATATGTAGTCATCTTTCAAAATGTGTGTTCAGTGTTTAATTTTCATTATGTTTCCATGTGTGTTTATGACATTTTGTTTATAATGATTTCTGATTTTCAGTTTTTTATATTGTTGTAAAACCTCATGTGTGTGTATGACTTTTTGCTTTTAATTTTGCTAATCGAATCTGGTGTAAGATTGAGGGCATTGATGTGCGTTCCATATGTGTTTAAATATCCATTAGATTTTGTTCTTGACATGATCTTTCCAAGTGTACTTGTTATGTGTTAATTTTCATTCAAGACCAAACTATTAACAAAGATGTGGGTGCTACTATGGCTTCTAGATATATGTAGTTCTATATGTGTGTTCTGTGTTTAGAACTTACCAATTGAAGAGACACTTGAGGTTTTGTTTTTGTTTTTGTTTTTGTTTTCTTTACATTTTCTCTAGGATTGTGTATTCATGGTGGTGTATTTCCATATGTGTGAGAGCTTAAAACTGATTTTGATAAACCTGATCGTTTTAGGCTTCCGAGTTTTAGACCTCGTGTCCCTGTTGAGAGTGATCCAATTATCTTTAATCTAGTTATAAATGATCCTATTATAACTGATCCTGTTGTTACCCCTTTTGATCCAAATACGCCTCCTGCCATTGAAACAGATCGATTTAGGCTTCCAATTTTTAAGCCTCAATCCCCTGGTAAACAAGCCCCTATCAGGCATGCTCCTGTTAAGCCTGGTCCTGTTAGGTTTGATCCTGTTAACCCTCTTGATCTAAGTACGCCTCCACCCCCGGTTTAGGTCTTGGTTTTCACTTTCGTGTTAAAATAAGGTGTTCAATACTTGATTGAACTATCACTTTTGAAAGAAGAAAAAAAAAAAAAAAAGAGCCTGAATTATCAATAGTAATGTGACATTATGTGTAATCGATGGCTCTTGTAAGAATTCAATATTAAATAAAATGATATTTACTGCTTTTGTTTAATTTGTTTTTTTTTAAGGGTTGTTTAATTTGTTGAATTCAGTATTCTTTATTGTCCGAATATGTGTGTGGCTTCAAAAATCTCACGGCCTTCAATCTTGCAAATCTAAAAGTACCTATAAGCTGCAAAGTTTAACTTATTTTGCATGTTGGAAACTAACTTTAATCACAGCTGTGAACATAACATCCTAATATAAGCTAGAAGATTAATAAGAAGCCACACATATAATTATGGAATATTAACCAACAAATTAATTCTTGCAATAGAGCACACCCACTTAAGTTGAATCTGGACACACTCTTGTAAGTTTATTTGAACAATTTGTTTCTCTATCCATTGATGACTAGTTATATAACAAGAGAGATAGCATGAAATTGAAACAGAAACCAGACCAATTATAACAATCTCTCTTAAGAAGTTGACAATGATATCTGATTTTCAGTTTTCTGTATTCATGGTGGTGCATTTTCTCTAGGTATGGCTAATTTGGCTCCTGTTGGTGTTCCTGGTGGTTTTCCCGGTGGCATTCATGGTGGTGCTCCTCATATGCCTACCATTCGGATTCAGTACCTCCTGGCTTGGGCTGCAGCTCTCTATTATACACAGGGATTTGGTGCTATCCGCGAGTCACGAGTTTATCATTCCCACCAATTGAACAATGGTGATTCAACTGTACTCGGCACATTTGTTCTGAATCACCAAGGATTCAGATTTAGGGTGGTCGATTCCTTCTTTGCAGACACGTAAGTAACATGGAATAACTTAGCTGTTTATGTTATTGTTCGGTTGTACCACTATTGCTAATAATAAGAGTGTGTGTGGAGTTTGGAGGGCAGCATAACCTTGTTTTTTCGCTTGTTTTGTGGTGGTTGCTGTATTGCTGTCATCTGTTTTTGATGGCATGCAGGAAGGTGTGGTCACTGCATTTGGTTCCTGGTGTATTATTGTTGGTTCGGTTGGGGAGTTTTTGGCGGGTAGCAGGACCTGTTGAGTGGTCTGTCACGGCTGTTTTTTGTGGCTGGCAGCTTGGTTTTGTTGCTGCAGTTTGTACTGCTGCAGTGTTGTTCTGTCAGCTTGGTGATATGATTTGTAATTTTTTTGGGTTGGGTGTGTTGTGTAAGGGTAGCCCTTTATTGCTGATATGTTGGGGCCTTGGTTGTTTGTTCTTTTCGTTTCGGCTCCTTTCTTTTCTTCTTGAGAGTTTTGGATGCATTAATAATATTTGCTATTAAAAAAAAAACTTCTAAATTCTCATATTTTTTCATTTTTAGGACTATTCCAACGCTTTCTAATGTTGTATTTCATGTGCCTGATCCTTGGGCCTTCGTGCAACCAGCATTGGCCATCCCAAGCACTACTGTGCTAAAACACGACACTAGGGAATTTCAAAGTCTACGTTGCCGCATTCAGGATCCATTCGGAATCATTTGGACTGTTGAAAACAGTCTCGTTTACATTGGATGAGGATATCTCTACTGCTGCAATGCTATCCTACTGATGGAGTTTTTATATGCAACTTAAGGACTGATACATTTGAGTTTGTTCCTGGTTATCAGAAAATTGATATAAGCCCTTTTCAGTGAGAGATAGCAGATTTGTTGTTGCCGTCATCATCACCATCAACTGAATAAGAGATTATTGGAGGAATACAGCAACTTTCTTTTCCTTCTTCTTTTTAGATTGTTAGGAGCTTAGATTAAAAAAATATATTTTAAGTTTAGATTAATACAATTGTACTTTACTATGGAATTGTATTTGATGATGATGTGAGTTTTTATGTCATAGTCATTTTTAAGAGACCAAAAATGTGTTGTCAGTTGTCACTCATAGTACCTGTAACTGCATATGTCTAGTTGTAGCTTGTCCAAAAGGTGCTTTAAACCATCTATTATACATACTATACTATTTTGATTATGCTTGCATCAAATGCACCCTAAATGTTTACAGTCTATTTTGTGAACTGTGTTTACATGTTTATGCTAATTATTATAAGAGGGTTGCAGGGTTTCATCCTTATGATGGAGACATTGTGTATTTACATTCTTATGCTGATGGAGTTTTTATTTGCAACTTAAGGACTGATACATTTGAAGTTGTTCCTGGTTATGAGAAAATTGATATAAGCCCTTTTCAGTTAGAGATAGCAGATTTGTTGTTGCCTCCAGAGTCATCATCACCATCCACTGAATAAGAGATTATTGGAGGAATACATCATTTTTTTCTTCTTCTTAGATTATTAGGTGCTTAGCTTAAAAAAAAAATATTTTAAGTTTTGAATAATACAATTGTACTTTACTATGGAATTTTATTTGATGATGATGTGGGTTTTTATGTCATAGTCATTTTCAAGAGACCAAAAATGTGTTGTTGGTTGTCACTCATAGTACCTGGAATTGCTATAAGAATCGTCCTTTTGAAACCAACTTGTGGTTCACAGGGGAAACAGCAAAAGCAAGAGTGAAATTTTGAGATCATAAAGAGAATAAAAGGGACAAGGAAAATTGCTTAAATTAAATTCCCATATTTGAATCAATCACACAAATTTGGTTTCAACATTAGTATTTTAAACGGTTGCCAACATAATGTGCTGACTTGAACATAGTACGAATAATAAATGACATCATTCTGGTTTCAATTACTTCAAGAGTTAGACCTATATCTGTTTTGGAAAGATTTACAACCAACATGTCTCATTATACTTATCTTGTTTTTTTGTCAAGATGATTTTGGTGCTTACCTGTCAAAAGAGATGGATCACTGCTTTTACGTTGTACGCTTTTATTTTTTTGGTCAACTGAATAATACATTCACTATTGTAAAAGATGGTTGAGCTAAAAAAACACATGAGAATAAGGAACAATAGATGGAAGCTTAGAAATTGAGTTTACTTGTGATTGGATCATGGGGGTGTAATAGACTATATACAGTAAAATTTCCTCTTGCAAAAGAAAATGTTAAACATTCTTACATATGAAATTTACTAGTCTATCAAATTCACAGTAAAAAAGCTACTCCTTAGAACCATTACCATTGGCACAGTGGACATTCCCTTAAAACATGCATTATAGATTCCACCTGCAAAGTACATCTATGGCGGTACGAGTCACTTATTAAATTCATCGAATGCTTCAATTTATTTGTCAGTAATCTACCATGACATACTATCCAAATGACACATCTAACTCATGAATATAAAGCTTCCAAATCTGATTCTGCTGCTCTCCATAATCAAAATCAGTACTTAACAAGTGATAAGCACTAGCTATTGTAAACTCTCCTTTCCCATTCCCTGGCCACAAGCTTTTATCGGCCCCTAATTCTGCATTCGGAGGTAACACTGCCCTGATCCGATTCTGAACTTCATAAGACAGCCAATCAATACACTCCTCATTCAAATTACCATCAACACTAACTAATTTTGCCACTTTAGCTGTCTGCAAATGTGAAGGGACGCTCTCAACTCTGTCCTCAATCCTAAAATTTTCTCAATTCCAAGCATTAACATTCAAACCATCTCCAATTTAACCAACTGTTCCCATAAAGCCGAGTCACTAACTTCCGCAATCACCTTGTCAATTGACAGACTCCCCCTATCATACTTTCATCGCATAACACACAACACCACAGTGGTCTTTTTCCTGATTTTAGGTCCCATCCCAATTTCATAGTGCAGGCTGTGTTCATAACTGCACGGTTTCTTAATCCTAGACCACCAACTTCTTTTGGTTCAGTCGCAGTCTCCCAATTGACAGCATGAAATTTTCTTTTTCCTTGTTCATCACTCCCTATATAAAACTCCTTTGAATTTTTTGAATCTCATTCAGACACGCCTTTGGAATAATAGACTACATCATTGGAAAAATCGGTATAGCTTCAATAACTGCTTTAGCAAGAGTAACTCCTCTTCCTGCGAGAGATAATCGTTTTGCCTTCCACGTCACCATGTTGGAACTCACTTGATCAGTAAGGTAATTAAAATCAGCACGCTTCGTAGCTGTACCTATAAGAGGTAACCCCAGATACTTGCCCAATTCCACTGTTCCTCTCTCGGAATCCAGAAATATGCAAAAGACTATTATGCGTTGCGTCTATCAACATTCTTAGAGAACAAAATAGACATTTTTTTTATACTAACTTGTTGTCTAGATAGTGAATAAAACAAATTCAGTATCCTCATAACACACTGCATCTGTCTAGTTGTAGCTTGTCCAAAGAGTTGCTTTAAGCCAACTATTATACAAGCACTATACTATTTTGAATATGCTTGCATCAAATGCACCCTAAATGTTTACAGCCTATTTTGTGAACTGTGTTTAGGAACACAAGGAAAAGGAAGTCAAATATACGATACTCTATACATGTATACCTTGATGCATCGATTGCAAAATTTGATTCCTCCCAATCATTAATCTATCCTCACTTTTCAACATGAAACCACACATAAATCTAGTAAAAACAAATCTACCTCTCACTACCTTGCCATTTCAAACAGATTACACTCTCTTCCATAATGCAAAATCATCTCAGACAGTCTTTTGGCCACCAAAATCACACACTACTCATTTGAGAAAAGCACCCAGTCATCAGTAAATAAAAGAACCATCTTTTGAAGATATATCACTAAAAACCAGTAGAAAAGGCAACATCAAGGGCCCCAAAAACAAAATCTCTGCATTCATACGCTGAAGTGCATACCCTTAAATCCTATTCTTCATCTCAAACCAGTAAATTGAAAATCTACAAGCACTGATGGAATGTAACTAAACTACAAGACCGCGTCAAGAGCCCTAAAAACAGAAGTTTGCATTTATACGCTGAAGTGCATACCCTTAAATCCTATTCTTCATCTCAAATCAGTAAATCAAAAATCTACAATCACTGATGGAATGTAATTAAATTAAGAAGACGGCATCAAGAGCCCTAAAACAAAAAGTTAGCATTCATGCGCTGAAGTGCATACCCTTAAATCCTATTCATCAATCTCAACCCAATAAATAAAAAATCTAAGATCACTGATGTGTATACATATAAATTAAATGGAAAATTACAAGCTTAAGAATACAATATTGATATAAAAGAATACAACATTGGTACAAAAGAAAGATAACTTCAAAATCAAGGCAGACAGAATCACAGGGAAAAAGCCCTGCATTTTAATTTGTTATTCAACATGTCCAGTGAATCATATGCTACAGCCATATGTTCTATAGATAAATAATACATTCTGAAAGGAAAAGTATAGCTAATCACAACAACTTAAAACTTTCACAAGACCAGATAAGAACCACAATTTCAAATGATGATTGTCTCAATGCCTCTGAACATGATAAAAATTTATGTCCTTAAAATAACAAAGAAATAAATAAACACATATTAAGCACTTTTATTCATGATACAGAACAATGTCTAACCCTGCAAAAGAACCAGCAGCAACACCAAGACATAGCCAGCTACTACCTCAAAGAAGGAGCAAGAGCACATATCTCTCTCTATATTCATATTTAGAAAATGATATCCTCGTCTTTTCCAGTTGTACCAGCCAACAAGTTGTGAGAGGTTTCATAAGAAACTCCTTGCTGCAATTGTAACTTTTCAATAGCTTGTTGTTCCCTAGCAAGCACCATCTTCCTTTCAATTTCCCTCCTCTTATAACCCTGAATCTTCTTCAACCTAAAGAAATCCTCTCTTTCAAGCTCATCCAACTCACCCTTAATGTAGCTAATAGTATTCTCCAACCTCGGCTTAACAACATTCTCAAGAGCATTAACCCTACGGTTAGTAGTCTTAATAGCATCATCAAGGGTAAGGAAAGAGGTCTGAAGCGAAGCAAGCTCAACAAGAACCTCAATTGCCTTAATATAAGCAACACGACACTGCTGCACCTGCTGACCACCTCTAGCCAATCCAGTCAGATCATTCTTGGTGGCCTCACCGTCAGCACTGTAATCAAACTTCGGAAGCTTCACTCCTGCTACGTTCTCAGTACGAGAACGTACCCTGAGTGAAGCTTCTTTAACATTCTCAAGCACGACATGCTTGATGTTATCACCGGCTACATACTTAGCCTCAGTTAATGCAAATGAAGATGTTTTCATAATGTCACCCATTGATTCCTTTGTTGAAACAATCTTTTTCAAGATCTGACGAAACTGAACAGTTAAAGCATCACTTTTCTTCTTCAAAAGAGCATGTCCTCTTGTTGCTCCAACCAAACGAGCCTTAACCACTCCAAGCATTGTCACAGTGGGGACCACATTCAAACGTTGTGATTGCCCCGACATCTTTTTCTCTCTTCTACTCAAAAAACACCTAAATCTAATAAAAAAAACAAACAAATACACAAAAATCAAAGACCTATGTTTAGTTAACAAAATCCAATTTTGAAGATAAAAATCGAAAACCCATTTGATATAAAATAATGGGTAGTGATTAAATCAATGAAATTAATCGAAATTGAATAGAAAAAAAATTGCATGTGACTTGATGAAATATAACGATTGAAATTTAAATCGAAACAAACACTATAGAATTGAAATTGAAATTGAGGAAGATGTGAGTGAGACTAACCTGATGAAGTTGCTGATCGGAGATCGATCGAGAATGGAGAATGATCAAGAGAGAGAGACAATTAAGATTGTTATTTTTTTTTTTTTTTTGAGGTTGTAATTGGGTTCTCAATTATTGGATATAAATATTTATTGGGCTTTTAATTGTGACTTAAGGAGCACTATGAAATTTGCTTTTAGGTACCTAAGTTTTGCTCTCAAGCTCCCAAAATCGACGAAAATACCTCGAATGATGGTTAAATATCGTTTACTAGTGAACATTAATTGACTTCCGCTATACAAAAATATAAAATTTTATCAATTTTTAAACTACTATATTGCACTAAAACCTAGTTTAAACTACATTCACATTTAAAACATGCAGTATTTGATCAAAAACTACCCAAAAAATCATCAATTTCCTAAACCATAAACATTAACATATTAGAAATTTAAATAAAAAAACTAACATGTAAAATTAAGAACGTGCATGCTTACGTATTTTGAACACTTACATAATTACTTGCTTATGTTTGAAGAAATTTAATGGAGTTTGATTTGGGTTATGGTTTGTGTTTTTGAATATGTGGGGTTGTTGTTTCTGTTATGGTATATGACCAGTGTGCAACGACAATTGTTTCTTGTTACTGGTGAGTAAATAACAATTAACTGTTGTTGGGGGTATTTTCATCAATTCAGGATGCCTAAGAGCAAACCATCCGCGCCTAAAGAGCAATTTTCAATTTTTTACACTATGTATGTAACATTTTTAGTATATTATTTATATATACTAGAGAAAAGACAGACGATACCTATCTATATGTTTTTCTGATGCACTTAATTGTATATAGAAATAGAATAAAATACTTTTGACAAACAAGATTAAAATATTTTTTATATAGTATTCAATATTGTTCTTATTGTTTTAGATGTTCATATTTTGATGAGGTTTAACAAATTTGTTAATTGATAATATCAATAATATTATAAAAATAATAATTTAAATCAAGGGGTAAAATTAGAAAGGAAAAAAAAAACTAGAAGGGTATTATATCCTCTTTATATATTGTCATATATTATTATATATGATATGAGCAAAGATATGGGTCGTAATGAATTGGGATTGAAGATTGAGTCCAATGAGTTAAGGAACCCAAAAAGATCATCGTTAAAAGTTGAATGACTTTGTTGATATTAAGTGGTGACTCGTTAGTTATAGAAGATTGGTTACTTACTAGTTTCTTAGGAAGAATCTAAAATAATATTGCCTATTATAAGATTGTGTACTTTCTCTTTTAAAATCATCAATGAAATTAAAGTCTATTTCCCTTCTCTTCCATTCTTAGGAGGTTTTCCTCGGATCTTATATATTAATTAAAATTTAGTACCTTTAAAAAAAAATTAAAATTTAGTAGTTTACACTTCATGGATGAGGGTCTTAGATACACCATTGTCCATGAATATAGATGACATATTCTTGTTCACTGTTGTAAGAAATAATATGCATTGATCTAGCAGCCTAGTTAAGATTGGAGGAGTGAACTGCTTCAACTTAGCACCATGTGCGTCCAACTTCAGATGACCACGGTCATACAAATATATTCCTATACATGCATATAATATTTGTCAAGTTTTCCTATAAAATATTAAAATTTATAAAGATAAAAAATTATTTAATTATCTATCATAATCACTAATCACAATTTGGTAGCATATATCCATGTGCAATTTAAGGATCGATGTGTCATACAATCATCTGGAAAATCCAGACACTTTTTTTAAAGCCAAATAGAGAATATAATAAATAAAAACAAACAGATACAAAGATTGGGGACATTGGACCTGATCTAGGATTAACTCAAACGGTGATACATCGTGATAAATCTGTCCAAGTGGTACAACTCTAATCTATCCTAACAAAAATACACTAATTACTGACGCAACCCAGCGAACCCGCGTACGAGCACAAAGCTAGGCTACAAAAAGAGTGTGAAAAGTGGACATCCGTATAGAACAGTTAGAGTTTTGAAATAGGCGAATGAATTGGTCGTCAACACGAAACCAATCCAAGTGCCAACAACCCCCTGAATCAACAGCAGGCATAAATGCTCTTTCGAACAAACAACGCATAAAAACTCAGATCGAGGGATGAGTTCAATACGTCAGGAACCAGACCCTTACGGGTTAATCGAACCGGACCCTTTCGGGTTAAACGAACTGACCCTTACGTGTTTTTGAAACTCAACCACTGCAAAAGGAGTCCAGATCTGTAACCACCCCATCCTCTGCCGAACAAGAGCTAAGAAAACACATACCATACTCACGAAGGCCCAACAACGAACAACACGACAACGACGACAAAAGGCAGCCACCCACAAACACCACCAACGACTCCACCGGAACAACCGACCCACACCGAGACCACCAAAACCGAGACACAAACGGCGATCCCGCAAAAACAAAACACACAAAAACCTCAGAGGGATTCTGCCATGTGGTATGGGTTCTTGTTTTTGCTTTATAGGCTCGATTATTATTCAATATACACCTATTTGGTTGAAAAAATAATCGATCAAAAATTACGACTAATCATATTTTACGCACGAAAACAATTGATCAGTAGTTATGATTCAATCAAAAGTAACTTTCTTTACTCCTTCACTGCATGTTGACCCAACATGCTTAGTTAAGTTAGTTTGATGAATTGAAAGTGGTTAGTTGTAACTTTCACATGCTTAGTGCTTACATAGTGTCCTTTAACAGTTAACTCCACACTTTTGTTTTCTATCTTTACCCCGTTTCTTCCAGAATAAACATAAACTCAATTTAGTTTCTTATGTATGAATGTTCGAGTGGAGTTGGTTGATCTTGATAGGAGTCTAGATGATTTTCCGTTAACTAAACTTCATTGTCTACTTGATTAAATGAAAGTTTGTATGAAAAAGCGACATGCCGCATAATGTTCAACAACATGATGCTACTTGTGGATCCAAACAATAGAATGGCAATCATGGAATTTGATTTCCAAAAATAATCTTAAATCTTGATAATTCATCAACTAAGTCCTTTTTCTCTAAAATAAAAAGGTGAATTGATGGTAAATGTCGTAGACAATGTTTTACGAGTTAAATACAAGTAGTTCACGTTCCTGCAAGCTTAACTCAGTTGATAAAGACATTATATTATATATATGTGGCATTTATAATGTAGGGGTCGGAGTTCAAACTCTAAATACCTAATTATTCATTTTAAGAAGTGAATTTCTAACCATAAACCTACTTAAAAAAAATTAATACAAGTAGCTCAATTTTTTATTTTTATTTTGTGATAAGTAGCTTATCTTTACTCCTAAATACAAGTTTCTTCGAGATAAATTATGCTATTTTCAATCATGATAGATAGTGGTCATGTTTAAAAGATGGTTGACATGGTTCAAATATCATCGTTAATGAATACAATTAACCATAATTTTAAAAGTTATTTTCTACAGTTTTCATGTGTACATTTGAATAAAAATTGTGGTTAATATATATTTTGTATTCCCCTAAAAAAAAATTGTATTGAACACTTTAAAATCATGTATATTTGAACATAATTTAGATGATTAATAGATATATTGTATATTCGAATAATTGAAAATTGTGATTAATGAATATCAAACACGTGAGAATTAGAGAAATAGAGAGTTTAATTATTTTGATCTAAGGGTTAAATAAGTTAACAAGTTAAAAAGATTATAGTTCAAGTCCTGGCTAAAATAACATGAAAAGTATGTATCTTTTCTTTGAACATAATTTAGATGATGAATAGATAATATGTATATTTGAACATTTAAAAATCATGATTAGTTGTTTTCATTAAAACCATGACTACTTAATGACGTTATAAATTACAGTTAATTGTGTTGAAATTATGATTAATAAATTGTAACACATTATTATATTCATTAATCATCGGAGTATTGAACAAAACTCCATATATGCAAATGTTAGTAGTTAGTAAATTGTTTTTTTGAAAATAGTAGTTAATAAATTGTTAGAGGGAAAGGAAAAATGTTAGGTTTATCTAAATGGCCTCGAAACCTCTTTCTTACATCTCCTTTAAAGTTTTTTAACTCATCAACCAAACTATTTAAAAAGGACCAATTAACCATTGTTTTTTTAAGAGAAATTAAGCATATAGTTGGATTCTGTTAAGTTAACAAAATTTGATGTCAAAATTACACAATTTTTTTTCTTTTTCAAAAGTAGCGGTAGTGCAAATAATTTAAAACTCAAACTATCAATACAACTCAAATTCATTGCACTTTACTTTAAGAAGCAAATTTTGTTTTGGGTTGTGTTTTCTTAAGTCAGTGACTCGTGTTCACTTCATTCAACTCTTTCTAATGTACTTGAGAAACTCATAGGTGATAGATAAATTTTCTTACTCAATGTTGAAGAAAATTAATCGTTGCGATGAGCATTAGTCGACTATTTAGGTTTTTTTAGAAAATTATTTAGCTAAAAAGTCATGCTACAAGCCATGTTAGGCGTATTACACTAACATACTTTATGAATAATACTTATTATTATTATTATTATTATTATTATTATTATTATTATTATTATTATTATTATTATTATTTATTGAAGGTATTATTATTATTATTATAGTAATTTTTGTGTTTTGGAATAAACTATGAATATATTTTTTTGTGGTGGCTGAGGTTTAAACCCTGAACCTTGCATATATTATGCATTATCCCTATCAATTGAGCTGAAATAAACTATGAATTTGTCAACATTTTCAACTAATTTAAGTTTCCTAACCAATATTATTTTTTCGCATATTTAAATTTATTATTATAAGTTAAAGTTAAAATATGATATTATATATATTCAGGTTCTCTAAAATGTCATGTTAAATATCAAAATGGAGCTTAATATCATTGAACTATTAGTTTGTTAGTCTATTTAAATGTGTTTTCTTGTTTTGAAGAATTTAAATATATGTTATATATTTCTTTTTGAAAGAGAATATGTTATATTTTTATTATATGAAATAAGTTTAAGAATATTATTAACTAGGTCATATCAAACTTTTGAAAAGATCACCAATCATAAAAAGAGAAATGCTAGCAACACACATTCTAACACACACTTTTCAACGCACTCTCTTTGATTGACTACAATTCACATGGGGTCCACCAAATTTATGTAGGATCCACATGATTTGGTAGGACCTATGTGAATTTTAACCAATCATAGAAAGTGTATTGAAAAATATGTGTTAAAATGTGTGTTGCTAACATTCCCCACATGCATGTGATAGACTAAAGATCAAAGTTAGGTCTTAAATATCTATAATACCGAAATTAGGTCTTGTAAAATATAGCAAAGCTTGACCCAACATATTTCTACCCCTAAATGGTCAACAATATTAAGTCATAGTTTTATCATATTTAGGATTATCCAAGGAGATTTTGGGCAAGAGAAGGCCGAATATTATCTGAGATCTTATGAAGAAAAAAAAACTAAAAAGATCAGAAGTCACAAAAAGGAATCTACAAAATTAGCTTGAAGTCAAATGTTTTGCAATGGTTCCTCAACTTTCCCACTGTTTTTGCACTTTTTGCTTCTCTTTGAGTTGAAAAACAAAAAAACAACCACACTCATGTGTTCCCCTCTCTTTACCTAAATCAACTGTCGGTTCTTTTTCACTTGTCACGTTTATACAAATTTGCCAAGATTTTTTTTTGTTTTTATTTGTCATTTTTAAAATTCAATACAATATTAATTATTTTTTTGTCAATAATACTATGAAGTATTTATTACAGAAAAAAAAACATGAAGAATAAGTTATTAGACATAATTATTGAGAATATTATTGAAAAAAAATCATTTTCTTTCTCAATTTTATTAAAAATAACATTTATTAATTTTTTTATCAAGTAGTTTAGTGACTAGAAATTTACTTTATTAAAGTGAATAAAGTGGTGTCCGAGGTTCGAATTTCAACCTCTTATATATTATATGATATTTTTATCAACTTGTGTTAAACTTATGAAACACATTTATTAATATTTTTATATATAAATAACAAGTAAAAAGGGCTGGATTGAATATCTTTGCAATCAAAATTAAACCATAAAAAGAGTCAAAGAGACACCCACCAAATTTTGCAGGGCTAATGGTCAAGCAAGCAGTCTAGTAGCAATTGAACACTTGATTTGTTTCCTATCATATATAACGACAAATATTAAGAAACACCTTGTGGTTGAAGTTGAACCAATCCATTTCTTTCTTTTCTTTTCTCATGCATGTGTTAGAAGTATGACCACAGACATTTGAATGGATTATTTGTCCATATATGGGTGCTATGATATAATTAATTGGACGTGGACATAGTTGAGAAAAACTTGTCCATTCGTGTGAACATGCCGTGAGAAATTTTAACTTCTTGGTGCTACATTTTTCTAGATTCAATTAATTCAATGGACTATCCAATAATTAGTTTGCTGAATATGCAGAGAATTTGTTATATCTTGATTAATTTGGTCACGGTCCATCAGTGGGTCTCAATATGTTTCTGACTTTTTAATATTAGTAAATTGGTTTTATCCTATGAACTCTTTTTCAGGTCCTTGAATTATGTAAAAACTAAAGTCTTGCATATTTTGCGATTTTATTATAAAGAGTGTTAAATGATATGATAATTTGCGAAGAAAATAGCTGTTATTGCTTATTTAGGTTCGCGGCAGTGAGTTGTTGGTATGTGAATCCAATTTTATGTTGATAGTCATTATATTTCATCAAATTTTACGTAGATTTGGTTTGGTACTTGGACTAGTATGGATGACCATACCATATAGACTCTACTTTACATTGACTATTCAACATGTCCAACTCAACCTGATCGTCTAGGTCACATGAGTTCAACCTTCAACGTGCTTAGCTTAACTTGATTGTTCAGGTCACATGAACTATACCCTTCAACAGGTACAACTCAGCTCTACTCCTCCAGCATGTTCAGTCCAAATCTACCCTCCAGCATGCTCAACTCAGCTCTACCCTTCCAGCATGTTCAGTTCAACTATACCCCTCCAGCATGTTCAGCTCAGCTCTACCCCTCCAGCATGTTCAGCTCAGCTCTACCCCTCCAGCATGCTCAACTCAGCTCTACCCCTCCAGCATGTTCAGCTCAGCTCTACCCCTCCAGCATGCTCAACTCAGCTCTACCCCTCCAGCATGCTCAACTCAGCTATACCCTTCTAGCATGCTCAGCTCAGCTCTACCCTCTAGCATGCTCAACTCAACTCAGCTCTACCCCTCCAGCATGCTCACCTCATCTCAACACGTCTTCAGTTAACACTGGTTTGCTTGTTCAAGTCAAGCCAGCCAGCTCAGCGCGTCTTCGCTTAATACCACGTGTCTTGTACGGACGATTAATGCGTCACGACTCCACGCGCCTGGTACGGATGAGTTGTACCCTAGTCCACGTGCGGCCGTACAGAAAGCAGGCAACTAATGGGAGGCTCTGGATCACAATTTAATGGGCTTTGAATGATAAGAGAAAAGGCTCATTAGACCAACATTTTGATGACTATAAAAGGGGACATATAGATGGTTGAGAAGAGGGGATTCGGGTAGTGGAAATAGTGTATTATTCATATACTTCTTAAGAGTGCTCTCGAGACTCCACGTAGGATGTTTCACTGAGCAGCTCACCTGTTGTAATTAACTTGTGTTTACATACGTGAACATTGGCGCCCACCGTGGGGCTACGGTAAAACTTTCCAACGACCTAGCTCCATTTTCAACAAACCTATCATCATGGTAGGACGCAGACCAACCCGGACCTCGTCCGGATCCGAGCTGGAAGGCGACACCAATCCTCAACTAGCTCAGCTGCTCGAGGCAGTGCGTGAACTTTAAGAGCAGAATGTCGAACAACAAAAACAAAATGACAAACATCATCCCATTTAAGTTGAAGCCCGAGCTCGGGAGGTCGAGTTGAAACAACAACTGGAAGATCGAGAGTGCGAGCTCAGACATCAGACGGAGACTAGAGAGAGGGAGTTGAGGGAGCAGCTTGAGCTCTTAAGAAGCAATGTCACCAGAGCTGAAACTATCTGACTAATATCTAAGGTTTTCCAACCATTGTCAACACAAGTTTAAGAGGTGGTTATCCCTTTTCACTTTCGGGTGCCCGCCATAGATTCCTATGATGGGACTAGTGATCTGCACAGTCACGTCTCAACCTTCCATACTCAGATGTTAATAAGTGGAATAGATGATACATTGAACTGCAAAAATTTTGCAGGAACTTTAAACGGTGTAGCACACAAGTGGATTGCAAGGCTGCCTAAAAGTGTTTAGCAAAATCTTTGAAGAGTTATCTCGCTCGTTTCAACACCGCTACTCTCAAGATGACATAGCCTAACAAAGATATTATTGGCATGGCCGTTGAGAAGGGTACGAGCTCTGGAACTTTCAGCGAAGCTTTAACTTTGGGCAAGTCAATCTCCATGGACGAGATTCAGATGAGGGCGAAGAAGCATATTGAAGCCGAGGAGATTTTTCAAGAGTAGGGATCTAGGGAGACATGAAGCAAGTAACAAACAAATGAAGACCGCCGAGAAAGGGTGCTGAAAAGGCTAGGCGGAGAAAGGTTGCTAAGAAATGTCCAACCAGATCGAGGAAGCCGACCAGAGCATGAGGTCCCGACGAAAAGAAATCCATGGGAAGAAAACTCCACTCCTTTGAACACTACAGTTATAGGGATCATTGTAATTTTCTTCTAATTTTTATAATATTGAATTAGGGCCATTTTCTGCGGGATACATTCAAGCATACGTTACAAGGAGAGATCCGTTAGAGACTCTCCTTAACGTCTTAATAAGGGTGGCCGAGTAGAGCCACTCCTTCAAGACTTGAACGAGTATCGGTATAGACCCGACCCTTAGAAGAACTTACGTTATAGGGAGAGATCCGTTAGAGACTCTCCTTGACGTCTTAATAAGGGTAGCCGAGCAGAGCTACGCCTTCAAGACCTGCCTAAGCGAGTATCGGTATAGACCCGACCCTTAGGCAAATCTACGTTATAGGGATTGATCTGTTAGAGACAATACTTGACGTCTTAATAAGGGTAGCCGAGCAGAGCTACGCCTTCAAGACCTAAGCGAGTATCGGTATAGACCCGACCCTTAGGCAAATCTACGTTATAGGGATTGATCTGTTAGAGACAATCCTTGACGTCTTAATAAGGGTAGCCGAGCATAGCTACGCCTTCAAGACCTGAGCGAGTATCGGTATAGACCCGACCCTCAGAAGAACTTACGTTATAGGGAGATATCCGTTAGAGACTCTCCTTGACGTCTTAATAAGGGTAGCCGAGCAGAGCTACGCCTTCAAGACCTAAGCGAGTATCGGTAAAGACCCGACCTTTAGGCAAATCTACGTTATAGGGAGAGATCTGTTAGAGACTCTCCTTGACGTCCTAATAAGGGTGGTCGAGCGGAGCTATACCTCATAACCTGGACGAGTAGCGGTGTAGACCCGACCCACGAAAAAATTTACGAATATGGAGATGGATCCGTTAGAGATTTTCCTTGACGTCCAAATAAGGGTGGCCGAGCAGAGCTACGCCTTCAATCTTCTTAAGTGTGCTCAACTTACTTAAGCATATTAATAAGAGTCATAAATAATACAAAGCAAAATAGTAGTGAAGTAGAACTTAACATATCAAAGTGTTATGTTGAGCTCTCCTCCAAAGATTACTTCCGTCTAAATGAATTAGGGAACAACTCATTACAACAAATGAAGCTATGACAACATGTTTAGGTTCACTCTTGTAAGGTTAGTGATATGGTGTAGCACCTCAACCAGCTAAAAGAACGCGTGCAAATATCTTCAAACTCCTAGAGAAAAGAGTCATTCATGTTCTCAATCTTCTTTTTCTTCTGATCACAATTTACCTAAAGTGATTCCAATTGAAACTTTAACTTGTAATAACTCAATTTTAAGGAGAGAAAATCTTAGCTAAAGTTTGGAATTCGCTGCAGATCGAAAACTAAGAGAGGGGGAGGAGCCTACCAGCCATGTGGACTAGCATAGGTCGACCCTGTTAAGAACAAGCGTCTACACCTTGACAGGCTTGACGTTTGGTGCACTATGGACTGATATAGGTCGACCATGTTAAGAACAAACGTCTACACCTTGACAGGCTTGACGCTTGGTGGACTGTGGACTGGTGCGGGTCAACCTTGTGAAGAACAAACGTTTACGCCTTAACAGGCTTAACGCTTGGTGGACTGTGGACTAATATGGATGACCATACCATATAGACTCTACTTTACATTGACTATTCAACATGTCCAACTCAACCTGATCGTCCAGGTCACATGAGCTCAACCTTCAACATGCTTAGCTCAACTTGATTGTTCAGGTCACATGAACTATACCCTTCAACATGTACAACTCAAATCTACTCCTCCAGCATGTTCAGTCCAAATCTACCCTCCAGCATGCTCAACTCAGTTCTACCCTTCTAGCATGCTCAGCTCAGCTCTACCTTTCCAGCATGTTCAGTTTAACTCTACCTTTCCAGCATGTTCAGCTCAGCTCTACCCCTCCAGCATGTTCAGCTCAGTTCTACCCCTCCAGCATGTTTAGTTCAGCTCTACCCCTCCAGCATGTTCAGCTCAGCTCTACCCCTCCAGCATGCTCAACTCAGCTCTACCCCTCCAGCATGCTTAACTCAGCTCTACCCTTCCAGCATGCTCAACTCAGCTCTACCCTTCCAGCATGGTCAGCCCAGCTCTACCCCTCCAGCACGCTCAACTCAGCTCTACCCTTCTAGCATGCTCAGCTCAGCTCTACCCTCCAGCATGCTCAACTCAACTCAGCTCTACCCCTCCAACATGCTCACCTCACCTCAACATGTCTTCAGTTAACACTGGTTTGGTTGTTCAAGTCAAGCCAGCCAGCTCAGCGCGTCTTCGCTTAATACCACGTGTCTTGTACGGACGATCAATGCGTCACGACTCCACGCGCCTGATGCGGATGAGTTGTACCCTAGTCCACGTGCGGCCGTACAGAAAGCATGAAACCAATGGGAGGCTCTGGATCACAATTTAATGGGCTTTGAATGATAAGAGAAAAGGCCCATTAGACCAACATTTTGATGACTATAAAAGGGGACATATAGATGGTTGAGAAGAGGGGATTCGGGTAGTGAAAATAGTGTATTATTCATATACTTCTTAAGAGTGCTCTCGAGACTCCACGTAGGACGTTTCACTGAGCAGCTCACCTGTTGTAATTAACTTGTGTTTACATACGTGAACAGTACTCGAAAACGGTTAAACACCATAACTTTTTGTTTGCAATTCGATGTATGCGGATTCGTTGGGTTGTACTTGTGTCGATTGGTTGTTTATTAGGATTGACTACAGTTGTATTATCCCCGCTAGAATGACCTACACTTTGAATAGATTTATTAGGTCAAGTTTACACCCTCTTCTTTAATTTTACTAAATCTATTTTTTCTTTTGCTTAAAAAGTGCTAAGAAAAACATAAGTAAAACATAATGAAAATAAAATAAGGGTTGCGAGCAAAAATATACTTTGATCTATGAAAGATGGACTTTTTGTTTTTTACAAATATGAAAGATAGACTTAGACTCGGACATTTACACACTGATAATGTAGTAATATATAGGACACTAACACGAATACACATAATTAAATAAAATATAGTGTTAAAGTTGGTCACTCCAAAGAAGGGATCACAATATATATGTCGGAAAAAGTATGTCTTGATCTTCTGCGTGACACAAGATTGCTATGAGGCAAACCCGCTAAAACACCTCTTGATCTATCTGTGAAACTTCACCAAGACTCGGAAAAACGTTTGGTGATATTTCAAGCTACAAAAGATTGGTAGGAAAATTGTTGAATCTCACAACAACGAGACCATACATAGTTTTTGTAACACAACAATTAAGTCAATTTCTTACTTCATCAACAATCATTCATTATGAAACATCTTACAGAGTTTGCAGGAGATTTCTTCTTTTTATTTATATAATATATTTTATCATTAAAAAAAACATCTTGCAGCGTTGTGAAGTGTCTCAAAGGATCACTTAGAAGAGGTTTTTTATTTTGAAGGGATTTCACATCCCTAACTTATTGGATTATTGCATATATTGATTGATGGGGCATGTTGCATTGATTCTTGAATGTCAACCTCAAGATATTGTTTCTTTCTTGAATTCTCCTTGACTTAATGAGCCGAGAAACAACATACAATGTCATGAATACTCCTTGATCTCTTAATGAGCCACGAAACAGCATACAATGCCATGAATATCTTCTAAAGCTTAGTATATGGCATTGCCATTTGCTACTTATGAGTTATAATGGCTACTAAAACTATTTAATAATTTGGGAGTACATTGCACCAAACCTCCAACACTATACTCTAACAACCAAAGTACAATATATATTGCGGACAATCTTCTCTTTCATGGAAGAACAAAGTATCCAGAAATCGATTGTCACTCCATCAAAAAATAATCATAACGCTAAAAAAACACATCATATAAGATTTGAACACATACAATAACATATATAAGAAATTTCCACCACCGTTTAACGGTGCTTAATCGATTAATCTCTTCTCGTTTTAATACATGCAAAATACAAAACTGTCACAAAAGTGTATGTTACGCGTAGGAGATACTCCTTTACTAATGTATATATGCAACATGGAAAACGTTTGAAATAGTAAACGTGAAAACAAAGAAAGAGAGGGGCCACATGCAGAAACCCACTAGCTACTTCTTAATTTGATTTATTAGCAGTAGAAGTAGTATATTTGCTAATAAGACTAAGTTGATGTAAAAGAATTAGGCTGGAAAAGAATGACGGCAAGTGCTTTCGGTCAATATACAACTTCTAATATTGACCCAATAAGAGGAAAATAAATTATACAAACCCTAATAAAAGTGCTAAGTTTCTAGGCACAACAAACATCATACGAATTTTTCATATATGCTATGATGAAAAGAGACTTTTTCTATACGTGCAACTTATATGTTTGTTTCTCTTTTTTTTTTTTAAGAAAAGTGCAACTTATAATTAAAATGCTCATTTTGGTTTATAGGTTAAACCCAAAAAGAAATTAAATTTATCTATTACAACGATTTTTAACGAAATTAACTAGCATTTTTATGATTTTGTAAAAATAAAATAAAAATTAAAGACCAGCACTTGTGAAAGTGAAAACGAATTTCACCTATTTTCTTTTTTGTACAAATTTCCCAATATTATAAGGTGACATGTGGGTCCAAATAAGTCAAAAAGTAATAATATTGTTGGCGTTTTATAGTAATCATTTGATTTAGTATTGGTTTGGGGAGCGGTTTGACTTTGAAATTTGATTTCAATCTTTTCTTTGTATGATCAGGAATCCACCGTCGTCACCTATATTCCTTTTTTTATATTTTATTATACTACTTTTAATTTATAAAATAATAATACAGTCACGTTCTTCTTATCCAGCAAGCACTACTCGTTTGGTGTTAAAAATATGAAAAATGATTTTAAGAATAAAATTTTGGCTAAATTGTTTTTTGTCCCTTAACTATTTAGGTAGTTTCGCTATGGTCCTTTAATTAAAATTTGATTTATTTTTGTCTCTTACCTTCTCTCCGTTACATATTTTAGTCATTTCTGTTAGCTTTAATTCAAAAACGTTAGGTTTTCTTCATTTCTTTTTGGAATTTTTCTGGGATTCTTGTTGTTGAAGGTTGATGGAGATGATATGAAGATGAAAAAGAGGAGAAGAAAATGAAGAAAACCTAACGTTTTTGAATTAAAACTAACGGAAATGACCAAAATATGTAACAGAGAGAAGTTGAGGGACCAAAATAAATCGAACCATTAATGTGGTTCAACCATGAACACCGAGGACAATGGTTAAGGAAACCAAAAATAGAATATTTGCATTGAATTCAACAATATTTTGACTTTTAAAAATTTAAATTCATTATTTTTCACCATTTTTCAATACAATATTTTTATTCTTATCCAATTATCCTCTTATCCAATGCCTTAAGGGCACTCTTTAACATTTTCATTCTTTTATTTGAATAGATAAAAACACAATGAAGTCTAAAAAAATATAAATAATTAACAATGGTGGGATTGATACTTACTCTTTTTTTAAGGAGGGACTGATACTTACTTAATGGTAAGATTCATTATTTACTTCTTCTATTTATTTATTACTAAATGACATTCTCCATTTATTTTAAATAAATTGAGAGAATCCTTACTTAATAATAACAGGAGGTTCAAATATGTAGTTAATTACCGTCGCTAAATTAAACTAAAAATAACTAAACTCTTATAATATGTCGTAACTTGTTGTTAATTATCCATTTAACACATTTAATCACAATTTTGAACATCATAACCCGCTTTTCAAGCACATAATATATCGTTATGAATTATAGAATCATAGAAAAGAATGTCACATTGATCGGTAAGAAAACAAACATAAGAGTAAAACTCATTATAAATAGATTGATTGATAAAAATAAATAAATAATGAAATGGTACAATGAGGTAGCTATATAGAGTAACTTGGAGTAACTAACTCTCTAACTAACTAACCTACTAACTCTAGTTTATCTATCGGGTAACTATATATTACGGTATAAGAAGAAAAAAAATGAAAGACCAACTTCTTTTTGTTTACACATTTTTCTTTGTAAACAATAATACTTGAATGTGATGATAAGTATGATCTTGGGTTCGAATCTAACACAATAAATTCAAGTGTGTTAAATCTCTTAAGAGAAAGTTTATCTTTTATCATTACTTTATCTAAGAGATCAAATTACTCTCTACAATTATACATAGAAGATATTCATTTAAAAAAATACTAATTCTTGAAACTGCATGAAATTCTCAAATAAACAATAAATCATATTTTTAAGAATTTTAATATTGTTACATTATCGTACACAAATTGAAATCCTAAGACTTTCTGATTAAATTAAATTAAAAAACATATGATTTTTTCAATGAAACACCCTTCTTGATACAAGACCAACGTCTTTGTTAATGTTCACGTATGACAGCTCTTGAATTAATAAATAAGCAAGTGGGATATACATTTCCCACATGTCATGTATCTCCTTCCACCCACTTTCCTTCTTCAACTTGAGTTTCTCAACTACTAGCTATCATCTATCTATTTTTATTAATATATATATATGCTTTATCTTTGTTCATGCACTCTTAAATTCTAATACCTTAAGCCACTTCTCTTATCTTTAATATTTGATACTTCATTTCTGTGTTTTGCTTCATACAACTCTTTTGTCTTTGAGTTTGAACAATATTTTTGGACTTATTTGGTAAACATGGATTGTTCATCATATATCAACACTTCCTTGGATCTTAACATTATTCCCTATAGAGCTCATGAAGAAGTTCCTGTAAGTACAAAAATTCAAATATATATATATATATATATATATATATATATATATATATATATATATATATATATATCATTGTTGTATGTACTTTTACAAGCTCTAGGTTTGAAATGTTTGGCTCACAATATTTTCATTGTTTGTGTTGATTTTTATAGAAGAAGGAGGTGGAAAGCAACTTTTTCTCCTTGGGGATGACCAAGTTTTCTGTGAAAGATGAGGTTAGTTTAGTTTAACCAATTGTTGAATCATGCCATGTTTGGATAGACAGCTTGATTAAATATTTATGGCATAATCACTTATGTATAACTATTCATGTTACAAAACATGAGATAAAGTCAAATTGTTTTCATATGTTATAAGTTGTTTTTAATTTATCTTAGAGAGGCTAGTTTAGGTTAGCCAATGGTTGAATTATGTGCTATTTAGATAAAGAGCATAATTAAGCACTTATAGCATAAAGACCTATAGTGTTTACCATAACTATATCTAATACAATAGATGAAATAAAGTCAAACTACTTTCATATAAGTTATAGCTTCTTTATATAAGCAATCTTGGAGAGCTTATGAACATATATCATAAGTTGTTTTCTTAAGCTCTCTAAAACAATCGCACAAGTGCTTATGTCAGTAGATAAACTCAAATAGGTCAATTCAAACGTGCCCTTAAATTAATAGTTGTTGATTAATTGTACATATCTATTTCATATTTGATACCATTAGTTTGAATGGTGATTATTTTGTTTATTAGTCCATTATGGAATGGCCCTTTAAGCTAAAATTCTTAATAATGAATCTAACATATGCTATTGATTCCAAATTTCAGTCTATTGATGAATTGGAAGAGGAACTAAAAAGGGTAACCTTAGAAAACAAGAAATTGGTGGAAATGCTCTCAGTGGTTTGTGAGAATTATAACACTTTGAGAAGTCATTTGATGGAATATATGAAGAGAAATCCTGAGAAGGAAGTAAGCACATCATCAAAGAAAAGGAAATCTGAAAGCAGCAATAATAACAATAGTAATTTGATTGGAATTACCAATGGAAATTCCGAGAGTAGCTCTACCGATGAAGAATCGTGCAAGAAACCAAGGGAAGAAGAAAATATTAAAGCCAAAATTTCAAGAGCTTATGTTAAGACTGACGCTTCTGATACAGGCCTTGTAAGATACTTAATTTACATTTATTATTCCCCTAAATAGTCTCAAAAGCAATGTTTTAAAAACCAAACCGGACATTGAACCATAAAAAACTCCAAGGCATGGTTCGATCACTTAATACTGTTTGAATAACCGAGCTGAAAACAATGTTGGTTCACGGCTCAACTGGTTTGAACCGTTTGGTTCGGTTTTTAAAACATTCTTGAAAATACTAAAGTTTGTATAGGTGTTGGAGTTTGACATGTTTTTTTTTTCTCTTTGTTTTCAGATTGTGAAGGATGGATACCATTGGAGGAAATATGGACAAAAAGTGACCAGAGATAACCCTTGTCCAAGAGCTTATTTCAAATGCTCTTTTGCTCCAAGCTGCCCTGTCAAAAAGAAGGTAAATCTAAGTTCTAACTTTTGATTAAGTGTGTGTTTGCTTTTACTTTGTATCAGATTTGATTTTATCTCCTACCAAACATGACTTTAACAAATTTGATTTTGTCTCGAGGCATATGTTTGACTAGAAAAGATAAATAGTATCGTCTGCGTTGAGTTGAAAAATTTACACTACTTTTCATATCAAAAACATGTATTCATTATGGAATCAAACAAGCTTAAACTACTTTGCTACAAACTTGATGATCATGAATTAAATTCTATTCAAAATTACGTTTATCAAATGCTCATCCAAACGCGCACTAAGAAGATTTCGCTCATGTTTGGTTATTTATTTATTCAGGTGCAAAGAAGTGTGGATGATCAATCTATGCTTGTTGCTACTTATGAAGGGGAGCACAATCATCCTCAACCTCCTCAAATTGAGTCAACATCAGGTTCTGGCCGTAGCGTGAACCACAGTTCGGTACCTTGTTCAGCGTCACTCACCTCACCAGCACCAAAAGTGGTTACACTTGACTCAACAACTTCTAAGAACAGTAAAGATTCCAAGAATATTGAACCAAGAAAAGATTCACCTAAAGTACCAAAGAATTTGGTGGAACAAATGGCTACTTCATTGACAACTGATCCAAATTTTAGAGCAGCACTTGTTGCAGCCATTTCAGGAAAATTGGTGCACAATAATTAAGAGGAGATTTCATGATTTTTTTCAGCTTACTTAATTTCAACTATTAAGTATATTCCATAAAATGGATCAATTTTTTTAGAGCAATAGGATCTCTATGTAAATACATAGAAGATTGAGATGTATTTTATCAATTTGATCATTTTTTGGGCCAAAGTATCTGGGATACCTCAATATTGCAAAAATTCTATGGATGAAAAAAATTCTCATTTCTCAATATATATACAGTACATAGTCTTCGGTTCAAATATTGATATTTTCAGATTTGAGGCTTTCTAGGAAAAAGTTTAATAAGCATGCATTTGGTTTCACATTATGATGCAATTCATGTTCAATAAGAAAGCTACAATTTTTTTTTGGTTACAATAAGAAAGCTACAATTTGATATAATGTAGATTTGATATGATTTGTCTTAATTTAAATAATATGTGAAAACAAACACGTTTTTAAGATTCATAACGTTTTTTATTTCAAAAGGCACCAATTCTTTAAATTAAAGCAAAGATTATGAATTTAAAAGCAATGATTTTAAAATAAAGTATATGAAACAAAAGTCTATTGTTCTATTAGATCTTTGAACAAGAGTAAATACAAATTGATTCTACTAACATCAACTAATTTTGTTGTGATCCAACTACGTTTTCAACAAACCAACCAAAATTGGCCTAATGTCTAGAAGCTAGAAGTTGCAACAGCAATATTTTAACACTTGTTTCACGAAATCATGTAGCAGGTAAAAAGTAATAGGTATTGTAATCCTTAAGGTACTTACTATTCAACCAAAAGTTAAAAAAAGAGTCTATCACTAAACCTTGATGACCAATGACCAAGTAGTAATACTAATTAATAAAAGGAAACGTTTAAATTATTTTTTTGAGAGGAAAAGGAAGCGTTTAAATGACATGCACTTGTAATATGAAGAATTTTTACACTCATAACTGTTGAGTCATGAGAATTATTTTACTTTGATCAAATCTAACTTAAAAGTCATACAAAGGATGACCTGTGATTTGTTGACAGTGTAAAAAGTTTTACGGTGACAATGCATCAAAGTTAATCTATAAAAGGAAAAGGGTAAGGGAGAAATTCAACAACTATGACTATTTTGCAGCATATCTTTTAATACACAAGAACATGAAGAATTACCAAAGGTCAATTTGGTATTCAAATACAATATTTCACTCACTCATATCTGTATGGATTTTGTACACAACCTACCCAACTTCCCTAACAACTACCAGATTAATAACAACATATCCATTTAACCAAGGCCATTGTGCTAATAAGTGGAGGGACCCTGATCCCCCTGCAGTTGAAATTTCCTACAGTAACCGTAGTCAACAGATCTAAACCAATGGATATAGACCAGACAGCTCACATCGTGATTTTGACAAATCAGAAACTCGGAATCTCAACTAAACAATCTTGATCAACAGTTGAGATAAGTGACGACTGACTGCAGCGAGTCTGTTTCCTAAGAGGAGAAGCTCAACTTGTTCACAGATAGCAACAGACTGACATTGGTTGCATCCTCATTTGACTTCTCCTTGACCTTAGAGTTGAGGGAGCTGCTCTCTTTGCCTTCTGCTTCTGCATTGGAGAAGATACACTCCTTGAATCTGAAGCAACCGATAAGGTGGTCATTTGTTAGCCCAGCCACTTGCATGAAAGTGTAGATGACTGTCGGTCCCACACTCCTGAATCCTCTCTTTACGAGATCTTTACTTATGAATTCTGCTTTTGGAGATTTGGCAGGTACCTGGCGTGGGTACCGGAATTGGCTGACTATAGGCTTATTGTTCACAAAGTTCCAAATGTAGCAGTCAAAGGACCCAAACTCTTCTATTACCTGCACGGAATGAGAAAAAATGTAGATAAAGACAATAAAAAACCTTGATGTTTGAATATTGTAGACTGGTTGAATTGATAATTTATGTATTTTCAACCTAGTCTCATTTCAAAACACATATGTGGGTCATGAAGCAGGTTTCTTTCCTTCTTCTCACAAAATTTTCCATGGTAGGTAGCAGATAAGTTTGAAAATTAACATTCTAGTCTCACTCAATTCAGCTAGAGCCATTTGATTCAGAAGAAAAACAAACAAAAGATTGCAACTTGCACATGCTATACATAAGATTAGAAAATTATGATGTCGGAGTTTTACCTTACACATCTGACGTGCATTTTCGATTATGGATCGCAGCCTGAGTTCTGACAACAATGAGCTGGCAGGACTGCCGGGTGCAACTATCCTTTTCTCATTCATTCTTGAAACAGCACATGGATCAAAATCCAAAAATACTTTCCTGTGTTCATGGATAAATCATAGCCATTAATTCAAAGCTAAATTTTTAGGGCATTTTCTACATACAGCATCATCTGAATCAAAAAGCACATAGAAGCACATTAAAGGAAATATAATGAGCAAATTTTTCTGATTTATGAATGTAAAGTGCCAACCGTATAAATTATATATCACAGAATATACAACAGTACCGAAATAACTGCCTTTTGCCAAGAATGGTGGGCCATGAGAGTTCCGCCAAGGCTCCAGAGAAGCTGAGCAACTCAAACAGTTTCCTACACAAAAGCCAAATTCTCATATTGAGAGACAGTTGCAACCTGGAAGCTGAACGAAATAGATTGTGCCAACACCATAACTAACCCACATACTTATCATCGTGAATAGGAACTCCCCACTCTTCGTCATGAAAAGCAATATAACATGGTTCTGAAACAAATGAACACAAATTAGGAAAAATAGCAATTATAAGGTAACAGAATTTTTAAATTTTTTTATATATAAAAAAACACACTCCAAGGATTAAACATTCCATCTATCCTCCTACTGTAGGCTAACAGCTATTGGAATTTCAGATGGCCAAAGCCATAGAAGAATGGAAGAAAATTAGTCATGCTAAGAGGAAGTACAGTATCTTTACAAGACTTCCATTAAGCAAATTTGCAAGACAAAATAGCAATGATAACCAATAACTTCAGTTACTCCACTACAACAAAATAAACTAAAGAGGGAGCAATTAAGGCAAGGAGAAACCTTGCATGCTATGAAGCTCAAACATGACACTGAAAAGCAACAGGACATGGAGTACACCAAACACTAAATATTGTAGGACATGCACAGCGGACACACATTGAAATCTAGGAGGGTAGATATTGCCTTACTCTTGCAAGTGAACAGACTGTTTCCAAGATTTGATCGTGTAACCTCTGCGTCACAAGGCAGCAGTCTTGCCATTGCGCCAAGGCTTGCCCACTTTCACACACACGCACACATTTTTTTTAATAGACCACACACACACACACATACACATACACACACATAAACATACACACACACACATACAAATTTCATGATTGGCGTTTTTCTAACGGTCCTAAACGAACTTGTCATTTTTGAACTAGCCATGTGTAAGTACAAGTATACCATTTTCTTTTTCAAAATTTAGTGTCCATAATGTATCCAGTGACTTCTTATATGAATGTGATGATTTTTGAAATGGAAAGTTATAAACGTATTGGACATATGTCCTCAAAATGGCATACAATTGTCTGTCAACATACAGACACAGCACCATAATGACGTGTTCGCTTTATAACTTAAAGCACAAATTAAGGGGTAACAGGAATTATGAGATACCGTCTGTAAAATCATAAACCAAGTAGACTGGACTAACTGCCAAATGTTGATTTCCTAATGTAGGTCGGAAGCATGAATATGACACATGACGTGATGCAGATATGATATGAGATGACACGAACACGGGATATGACAAATTTTTAGAGTTAAAAAGCATGAGCTGAATAGAACGTACAAACTTAATACACTAAACTTAAATGAAAAAGAGAAACAATGCTTGAAATGTGAGTATGAGTTTTTATACACACAATAAAATGCTATGATTTATCCAGTTATTATTGGCATAAATGTTCAAAAAGTATATGTGAAAAGAATTAGTAAATGAAGTTAGGAATATCTGAAGTTTCTGGTAATCAAGTGTCAACACAGGTACGATACCAATATATCAACTATTTTGAAGTTTTTATGCTTCCTTAACCAAAGGTAAGAACCTTCCAAGCTAGCATTAAAAATGGTTGACTAATGAGCATCCATAACATAACCACATTTATGCAAGGAGGCAACTCACTGCAACCGTTGTTAAGCATATCAGTAGCAATCCCAAACCATCATAAGTTGCAATCTTTAAATCTTAATCACTACTACGGGCAGTCACGTCATGAAGAAAACCATTACATATGAGCCAAATTGTGGATGATCATGGAACTATTTATGCATGACTAACTATGATCCAGTATTAAAAGATATGCAGTGTATTGCCATAGAATGATTCTTACTGTTTATGAATATTTATTTAATGGTGAGCAAAAAAGTAACATGAGTTTCCTTTGTAACAAAAAAAAAAAAAGACTTTGAAGAGTGTGAAAACCAACCTTGATAAATTGGCAGATTGAGAATCCAATTGGATAAGACATTTAACCGTTTATAATGTTTAATGTTCAATTTAATCAGTACGAGAATAAGCATTGTATCAATCAAGAGACCACCGTCAGTGAGTTATGTAGAAACATTAATTGGCAATTATCTTGTTCTATAGAACCTAAAAATGAATTTTACAGAGACATAATCTCATATTTTGTAAGGCTTTCAAACTATGAAATCAAAACCAAAACAATATCTCACGACCAAGCCATCATACTCAGCTCAAACATGATATGATGTCTACATACGGTCTGCTACGGCCAAAGTTCCACACAATTTCCATTTCAAATACTAATTAACTTATTATATTGCTAATGACAAGGTGGCTCACTAAACCTAAGTACATTACATAGTGTTGTAAACAATGTTGTCAAATAATGGCTATTGCAGCATTATAGCACTATAGCATAACAGAAATTGGACAAACGGCTGTTGTTCTACGATACGGGAGTTAGTACAAAGTATTGACAAATAGCGGCTATAGGTATATATGGGTGTAATGTAGTGGAATTTGAACAAACCGCTATTTTCAGTGTTCGTCGATTTGTAACACGGGTTTTAAATCTTTTTTATTTGGTTAAGTTGTTTTGGATGGGGGAGGGGAACAAAATCCCTCGCTTAATTTTGGCTCCCTCCAATTTTGGCAGATTTAGAGACGAGAGAATATGATTTTATAAAATCTTAAAAATCGAGTAAGATATTCTTACTTCAATGCTATAAGAGTATAAAAATTAACATAATTCCTTCACAAAAATCTTTCCTCATATACCAAACAATAAAATGGTTATTAATTATTTCCCTTCTATTCTTTTCTTCTCCTCTCAACCAAACCGAAATACCAAATATCTCCCCTCCATTAAAACCGCTCTTCCCTCCCGTGTTCGAACAAAATAAAATTCTCATAAAAACGTGATTGCGAATTTCTTGTTTTCTACAACAACCAAGCCTTATCCAACTAAGTGGGGCGGCTACATGGATCAACGCCGCCATTTTGTTCTATCATATATCATATCCATTTCCAACTCATTAATCTCTAGAACTTTCTTGATAGTTTCTCGAATAGTTTTTCTAGTCTTCCTCTGCCTCTAGTGATTTGCCTACTAGTACTCTCCATCTGATCGACCTTCCTTACTACGCAATCTAGAGGTCTCCTCTCTACATGCCCAAACCACCTAAAATGAATTTCTACCATCTTTTCACGATAGGTGATACCCCAACTCTCTCTCGAATATTGTCATTTCTAATTCTATCATGTCTAGTCATGCCACACATCCAACACAACATCCTCATCTCCACCATGCTTATTTCACTCTCCGGTTACTTCTTTCTCACGATCTAATCTACATTCCTCACTATGGAATCTACAGGTCTCCTCTCTACATGCACAAACCACCAAAGTTGAGTTTCTACCATCTTCTCACGATAGGTGATACCCCAACTCTCTCTCTCTATCTCTCTCTAATATTGTCATTTCTAATTATGTCATGTCTAGTCATACCACACAGCCAACACAACAACTTCATCCTCGCTACACTTATTTTACTCTCATGTTAGTTCTTTACCGCCTAACGCTCCGTCCCATACAACATTGCCAGTCTTACAGCTGGACGATAAAATTTTCCCTTCAGATTGAGCGGTACTTTTGAATCACATAGAACAAATATATCATTGTCTACATTGAAGTTAATTACAAGTTACAATGCAACCTTACAATTACATTAAAAGTTCAAACCAATAGTACCAATATCACAAATCACAATATTCTAGGTTAATCATGATTGTGAAGGAATGAAGATACCTGTATTTGGTGTAACCCAAGCACACCTTTTCTTGCCCTCCAAGCCATCCATCGATTCCACCTCAACAGCAACAGGAACGGCAACAACAGCATCAACACTCACCTTCTCAATCTTTGCACCAACCTGCTTCTTCCCCACACGCCTCGCCACTTTCCCACTCGACGATGCACCACTACTACAAGCCGAAGAATCCGTTGATGAAGCATCCGACGAACACGAAGCATTCATTGACAAATTCTTCATCCCCACCACCCCACAATGATCCCGCCGCTTCAAAATTGCCGGTGTAACCACCACACATTGCGGCGAAGTTTTCTTCTTCTCCGTTTCCGGCGTCAGCGCCGGTGGTTTCTTCACCGTCTTCACAGGGCGAACCGCCTTGGAATCAGAATCTCCTCCAACAGTGACATTCATGGATCGAACTCTAGGTGGACCCGACATTGCAAAACCCTAGATTCTAGAATCTTCTTCTCGAAATCACTGTTTAGAAGATCAATGCCGAATACCCAATTGAAAATTTGGAGTTTTCAGATATGGAATTGAAGTAAAAAGTGATTTTGAATGAAAAAAAGAAGAAAGTTAGGATTGAAAATTTGAATTTGAAGTTTGAACGCAAAACCCTAGAAAGAAGAGTAAAGGGTTTCTTTTTTGGGAAGCATTAAGCTGAAAGAAATGAGGTAAGTTTGTTTGTGTGAAAAAAGGTGGAAGCTTTACTACTTTGTGTTGTGTGATTGTGGAGTGTGGTTGCAGACTTGCAGGGAAAGAGTGAGAAAGTGAAAGGTAAAATATTTCTAAATTTATCTAACATTTCCCATAATTTAAAAGGGAAAGTAAAAGATTCTTTTTAGTTAAGGGATAGACTAACCAATCTTAAAACATTAATTAAGGATTTAAATAAAGGAAATAATCATAAATTTTATGGTGAAAAGATGTTTTTTAATATTGATATGAAATTTTCACTTTAAAACTTTTTTTTTTATATTTATTAACATTTTCCTTAGCTTAATACGAAGTCTGAGTTGGAGTCAAACTAATATGATAGATGCAGCAGTGTTAAATAGTTTTGCTCCGATTGCATTTTTATTTGGCTTAAAAAAATAGTTTTTGTATTTTTACACATTAACGATTTTCTTCACACCGTTTTTATTATTTGTGATGGTAAGTTGGAGAATAAAGAAACGAATCAAAGGAGCTAAGTATGGATGATGAACGAGGAGGTGAAAAGAAAATTATGACACTTTTTGTCGTGGCTTAGAAGGACGGAAGGAAAATTATTTATATGCAAGAGCACTTGATGCGAGAGCAATTGGATGTGAGGTGAAATATTGAGTTTGAATTTAGCCATGAGAATGCTACAATGTTAAAAAAAATTAAATGAGAATTTTATCATCTTTGCCGTTCTATTCAATTTGATGATTAGTCTACGCATATGATTTTTTTTTGTTACACCCTATGTATATGATTAGTTTCTTCTAACATTATATCTCACTATCTTTCTTTTCTTTTTAATGAAAAGAGAGAGTTAGGTGAGACAGATTGAGAACTAATGAAAGAGGAGAAACTCTTATATAATCACAAATTTAAAAAAATAACTTGCTTCCATTTTTGTGTGTTGTATAGTGAGTATAAGTTAAAAGTCTCGTATAATCTAACATGGATTCCTATTTTCCCCCAAAATTTGTTTATATATTTTATAATTATAATTATTTGAGACTAATTATTTTTGGTGAACCAAACATCATTTTATAATATTTTACTTTGTTTGTATGTTGTTGTTGATAATTTTAAACTCAAGGTGTGGTTGTTGGATGATAATTTGGCAGTTACAAGTACCATTTATAGTAAAGAATTTCATGTGGCGTGCAGCACGCAAATGCATTTCCACTCAAACTAGGTATGAGAAAAGGGATGTGTGTTGAATCTCATTGTCCTTTTTTTTTTTTTTGTTACAACTCATTGTCCTAGTGTAACAACAGTTTCAAAACCTCCAATTTATATTTGTTTTATTTATTGGCTCTTTATTTATTGTCCATTTACGAGAGAAGTTATAGACACAGATAATCTTGTGTTTATTTTTTATTTATATCGTCTACTTATACTTTTAAACGTAATATACATATGTCGTTTTCTGAAGTTCATAACATAAAATAAAAATTGATATTTATGTGTGTGATGAATTTGATATATTTATATGAGCCAACATATGTTGGATGGTGAAGGTAGATGTTGCAAAGGTGTTTAGTTTATTGGAAGCATTGAAGTGGACTTAAAATTAGGAAAGAGGATTCAACAAGTTATATTTTCTATGGACATCAAAGTGGTGGTGTGGGGGATTGTTTCAATTTCGTAGTAAATGATATCATTGAGTTAGGTTCTATTATCTCGTCAAGAACTATTTTTTTTAAACAACACTTGAAGCTAATGGTCAAACCCAAAATAGTCATCTCAACCTTCAATCTTATAGTTTTCGTTATGAGATTCACTCAAAAATCCATGTTATTGAGGGATTAGATTGACCACTTTTAAGACGAAAAATACATTATGTATTTGTCATTATCTCTCTCTTAAATTATTTTTCCTTTCATCTTATTCATTACTCTTTTATCATTATCTAAAATCTCTCATAAAATACACAGAAGTCATCGTAACTTTTCTGTCACAAAGATAAACAACTAGCTTTTGATATTGAGATGATTGGATATGTTCACTTTCAAATGAATATATGACGTGACACAAATCAAAATTTGTGCATATAGAAGAACATTACTGTGAGAGGTCAATTTTTTAATTAAATCTCAAATCTTCATGGTTAATTCTTGACTATTGGTCAAGAGATTCACCAAAAAATTTAGTACTTTCAAAACCTTAACTATAGTGGTAGTCATTTATGACCACAAGTGAAGATTGATCATTGATAACATTAAAGAAACTGCACATAATACAAAAAGGATTAAATGGGACCCACTTATCCAACACATTTCCACACATTCTTGTTCTAGTCTTAAACATTAACTTTGTAGCAAGAACAATGCAAAAAAGGAACCAAATTTGAAAACCTCAATGGCTGCAACTGCAACATATAATTTACAACACAAAATTTCAAAACCATTTTCAAATTTCACTACAAACACATTTTCTATTCCTTCAACTTATCCAACCAATGTATCATTGTTAACTTCATTAGACCATCCATCACATTGTTACAATTCAACTAGAAGACTAAATCTTCGCGTAAATGCCAAAAAGAACAATCCATGGCTAGACCCTTTTGACGATGGAGAAGATCCGAATATGGAATATGGTTCGTTGTTTTCAGACGGTAAACAAGAAGAGGATCCAAGGCCCCCGGATAATCCAAAAAATCCTTATGGATTTTTGAAGTTTCCAGCTGGTTATATGGTTGAGATAGCTCCGTTAGGATTGAAAGTTAGAGGTGATGTTAGAAGGTGTTGTTGTGTGGTATCTGGTGGTGTTTATGAGAATCTGTTGTTTTTTCCAATGATTCAGTTGATTAAGGATAGGTACCCTGGTGTTCAGATTGATGTTGTAGGTTCTGAGAGAGGGAAACAGTGTTATGAGTTGAATAAGAATGTTAGATGGGCTAATGTTTTTGATCCTGATGATGAGTTTCCTGAGCCTGCTGAGTATACTGATTTTGTCGGTGTTCTAAAGGTTGGTTGGCAAGCATATTTTCTAAATAGTTTGTGTAAAGTTTAGATATTTTTCTTTAGAAATTCGAGTATGAAAATCGATCATACCTAGTCATGCACCGATACAAGATTCCATAGTGGCATGCGAACACCAATAATAATTTGAGAAAATAAAAGTGATTGAATGTTACTACTTACTACATGTGTTGATGTCGTATCGTATCTGGTGCAAACTTGCAGCCATACCTCAAAACTCTTACAGATTTTGCCTGCTACTATCTAAGATACATCTATTAGAAATTCTCTATAGGAACTGATTTATTGTTATGTTATGCTTACAGAGTAGGTACTATGACATGGTCTTAAGCACAAAATTGGCAGGAGTTGGCCATGCAGCATATTTATTCATGACAACGGCGCGAGATAGAGTTAGTTACGTCTACCCAAATGTGAATGCTGCAGGAGCAGGATTGTTTTTATCTGAAACATTCACACCTGATAGTACAAATCTTTCAGAGGGAGGTTATCATATGTGAGTATGTGTATGTTTGGAATCACGGTGTAAACACTTTTTACACTGCCAATCAATCTTAACCGTTAGATCATTAAAAATATTTGAATTTAATCATAACTACTTTTAAGTCAAACATATGATTGGTTATAATGTGTTGACAGTGTAAAACTTTTTAGCTGATAGTATTTAGACTTACATTTGGTAGATTTTCACGAAATTTTTCTTTAACTGAGGACCATTTCCGATGAGTTTGTCGAACTAGGTATCATCAAATGGAAGACTGGCTAGGAAGACCATTTCGAAGTGTTCCACGGCAGGTTGTGCCACCACTTAAAATATCACTTTCAAGGAAGTTGAAGGAAGTTGTGGAGGAGAAATACACAAAAGCAGGTGTAAAGAAAGGAAGATATGTTGTGATTCATGGAATACAATCAGACTCAAAGGCCACAATGCAGTCTAGGGGTGATCCTGATAGCTTGCTACCCCTTGAAGTGTGGGCTGAAATTTCTGATGCTGTAAGGTATGAAATGTTTCCTTCTAATATAGAGTCTCTCTTATACCACTTAAAATATCCTACATAACTGTGTTCATCAAATGAGTGTTTCTCAAGCAATTTCTCCTTATATTCATTCTGTCATTGTCTGGTATGTATGTTTTGGACAATGTTTTTAACATTTAACATATGAATACAGGGAATTTACACCACTTTTTGTCATTCCACATGAGAAGGAAAGGGAAAATGTTGAGGAAATAGTTGGAGAAGATTCCTCCATAATCTTCATCACCACCCCTGGACAGGTACTTAAGTATCTCATAGTTATTTTGAGTGCAACAAACTTGGAGAAAAAAAATAAGATAGTAAAAAATGTCAAAACATTGAACTGTGATGTGATGAATATGAATGAATAGATCACTAAAAAATATGCTGTTTTAATATTAAAAAATAAATAAGGGGAAAGACAACAATAAGGGACATAGGAATAGGCTTTTGAACATAACTAGTGTTAGTTTCTCAATTTCGGTTTGCATTAAGACTACGCCACTGTGGTTTTCCATTTTCGGTCGATCAAAGAAAAAAAACAGCATAATTTTTCTTCTTTGATAGACCGAGAATGGAAAACCGCAGTGGCATAGTCTTCATGCAATCTGAATTCTGTTTGGATCTAATTTATTGTAGTTAAAATGTGAGTCTTCAAATCATCATTTTAACAGTTTCAATTCCCTAACTGTGGTTGTATGGTTTAGTTGGCTGCTCTTATTAATGACTCAGCTGGAGTTATAGCTACCAATACAGCTGCAATTCAGCTCGCAAATGCGCGTGAGAAACCTAGGTACTTTCATCATTCAGATACATTATAATGTTTCCCTAAACGGCACATTTATTACGCTTTGCAAGATAATCACATTGATCCCGTAAAACTAACTGTTGCTCAATTTATGCAGTGTTGCACTATTTTCCTCTAAAGAGAAGGGAAACAAGTTTGTTCCGCGGGCAGAAGAGAAGAAATGCATTGTGATATCATCCAAGACGGGGAAGTTGATCGATATAGATGTCGAGGCTGTAAAAAATGCAATTCAAACTTTCAATGTTTCTCTAGCTTTTGCATAGCCTAAGAGAAGGAAAAGAGCGAGGGTTCTGAACTTCAAGTTAAGTCGTCGTGCTAACTGTGGTTAAAACTATAGTAAAGATGGAATGTATATCAACAAATTCATGGTTTCCTTCAGGGATACTGATAGAAAAGCAGGTACATGAATTAAAACGAAAGTCAAAACACGTAAAAATAATTTGCGATGCACAAGCATGAATCTTGTGACAGGAAAAGAAAGGTGGATCCTTTTCAGCAAAACAACAAAAAAATTGTGAATCCTTAACACATGCACAAGATTGCATTTATTAAAGCTATCACCTAAATCTGTTTACACTTTGACAAGCTTGTGACATACATATGTCGAGAGCAGTCTCAAGCTCTCTTGGTCAATTGGACTAATCCAACGGCCGACCTTTGAATGTAAAGACTGCAGAGAATCCAAAATCCGTGTCGAGAGACAGAAATCAAATAAGTTTACACTTTGCAGTTCATTTGAAATAGTTTTGTGGAATCGGAACATATAAATAGAGATGACATTCCAATGCATATGCAAGAAACAGAAACATACAAAGAGTTTGGCACCTTAGATGCTACTGATTCCTCCTACTTATATCTAATCTACTGAAACCAAATCAGTTCAGTGGCTTTGCACGAGTCGATGGATCTTCCTTTGATTCGACACGAATCATAAACACATATCCTATAACCCACAGGAGAATGTACTGATAAGGAACCCATGGAAGGCATGCAATTAGACTCATGATGCTGCCAATATACTGAGGATCACTGATGACCCCGAAAGGGAATTCGGTTACCCATGGAATAGTTTTTCCAAAGCGTACACCGTAGTATGTGCCGGCTTCACCAAGCAGCTGATAAACCCTGTCATTTTACAATATCATCATTATGAGTAGGCAAATTTCAAAGCAATACAATTAATAAATTGATTCTGGCTAAAAAAGAGTTGAATGTAAAGAGTTATGTTTGAATATATTCATGTAAAAGTGGCTCGAACAATAAATTCAAGCCTAAAAATCAATTGTAAAGGCAAAACTCTAAATTATAGCATTAGAATCAATTATTTTGTTAAAAAAAGTTGGAATCTATTCCGGATGCAAAATCGATTCTACTTGTCAAAGTCAATATCAATTTTGCTTTCTCCAAATGTGGAACCAGACATATACTTAATCTTGTTTTCTTATCCTAATATCCAGTAATAATGATCATAAAACTGACCTCACATTATTCAACAGATGACACATTTTTCACCACCCTATAGTATTATATAAAATGAAAGGAACAAACTTTATAAAACCACATTGTTAGATACTTAGATCCACAAATTCCTATGAATCACGGACACTCCTCGGATTACGTGTGTCCCAATATCGGATATGCGTCGGTGTCCGACACTGACACGATACCTATGATTACACTGAATTGCGTCATTTTCTCAAATTATTATCGGTGTTGGCGTGTCGGTGTCAGTGTTGTGTCCAACGTATGTGTCTGTGCTTCATAGACAAATTCAAACCATACCAAGAAACTACCTGAAGTTAAGGAACTGTCCAAAGGCAAAAAGTGGCCAAAAGTAAAAAGGAGGAGGCCAATGAAAAGAAGAGACAGAAAAGAGTGAAATGAACTGAATTATCTTCAAGAAATGACCAGCATAAGCCATCATTTTGGTAGGGTCTCTTCCCTTACCACATAAGTCTACCCATGATTGAGGCCAATTCCATACATAATAGTAGAAAGGAAATTGTGATAACACTATAATAGCCAAAACAATTCCCATTGCACTATGCTAGAAAAAAAATTCTTTGTTTTTTGTTGATTGTGTTTCAATTATGGCATTTGCTTTTGATTTTGATCCTTCCTAGAAAAGAGGGTCACAGATCTTTAGTTCACTCTTAAACCACTGATTTATTGACAAAAGCATATAACATTAAATATGACATTTTTGTATAAAAAAACATTGAAAATGATATTTTGACAGTATAATTGTCCCATACTACCATATAAATGAAACATTATTAGATTTTATGTAGCTTAATAGAATCATCAGAAGAGTTAACCAACTTTAATATAATTGCATTAATTAATGTAGATACTGTCAAAATGTCATTTTTAATATTTTTTATATAAAAATATCACTTTTGTTGTTATATGTTTTGTGTCAGGAAATCAATAGCTAAAGAGTGAGCTGAAGAGTTGTGCCCCTCTATTCTTTGAGGGATCAAAATCAAATGAAAATGCCATAATTGAAACACAGTAAAATTAAAAATAAAAACAATAATACATGTTAGTTTAACATAATATTCTTTTATTTCAAACATAATTGATATTTGTCATTAAAAACCAAATAACCAATGCACATCTAAATCTCAATTAATTGGATTGGATCATACTGAATTTTGTTTGGGAAGTACATCCAAGTCAAATTGAACCGCATACTATTCAAAATTTCAATTAATATGACTATTTGTCTCAAAATTGATCCAAACCGAGTCACATACTCCCATAATTCTAGGGACTATGACATGCAACTTCTAGAGTGGTTGGATGGAAGAGGATATAGATGTTATTTGATTATTTAGGAAACCATGGTAATTAGGATCTTTGTCAACCCTATAGCTCTACACAATGTATTTACACAAAAAACAGATTTTTAAGATCCACCATCGAAATACATTTAGAGCGTCTCCAATGGAGAGTCCTAACGAGTTCCTTAAAATTTGCAACATCTCTTAATTGCTTTTCAATGGAGCTTGATGATGTGGCAAGTTTGATTTTTTATTTTATGAAACATCAATGATAGTTTACACAGAAAAGGAGTTCCTTAACACTTAAAATAATTTTCTTATATAATCTACTGAACTTGATTGCTTGTTTGAAACCACAGCCACATTTGGCCTAAACTCAAATCCACCAATAAGCTAACATACAGTGGATTCTGAATTTTCAGGTTCGAAGTGCCTCAGGACGCGAAAATGAAGAGGCAAACATGCATCCAAAGTCCAAACACATGCTAAATCAATTGAGTGGCTTGGCTCGAGTTGATGGATCTTCCTTCGACTCCACACGAATCATAAACACATATCCTAAAATCCACAGGAGAATGTACTGAAAAGGAACCCATGAAATGCAGGCAACAAGACTCATGATGCTGCCGACATACTGTGGATCGCTAATGACTCCGAAAGGGAATTCAGTTACCCAGGGAATAGTTTTTCCAAAGCGAACACCGTAGTACGTACCAGGTTCGCCAAGCAGCTGATAAACCCTGTCATTTGACAACATGATCATTATGATTAGCCAAATTTCAAAGCAATTCAGTTAAAAATTAAGGTTCAATGAGAATATATGAGCACATAGAAACACTTTTGAAGATACAATGATGGAGGATACTATAATTTCATCAAAAACACATAATTTCATCAACACACATCACAGTTTAATCAAAATGATGGTATTCATCTTGGTGATTCTTCATTTATTATTCTGGGAAAATTAATATGCAAAACATTACATCATTTATTTGGATACATAATTTGCAGAATGAACTGCAGGTAACAGTCTCTTGCTGGAATACTTCCCAAATTAAAACATACTAATATTTTGTTTTAGCTTTTGTAAAATCACATATAAAAGTTATGTTTTCTAGGGTGCTTTCTTGGTAAGATTGTTTGGCAGTAATATAGAAAGGAAAGGAGTAAGAGTTATTTTGGTCATTAAATGCGTCGGGCGCTAACCCTATAGTCCTTGAATTAACAAAAGTTATAAAAATATCTTAGAATGTATCTTCTGTTAGTTGGCTTGGTCCATCGTATTACTATTAGAAGATACACTCAATTATGTTTTTGTAATTATCAGTAGCAATGACTCATACACGTAAGAACCAAAATCAGTGTTCACTCAAAAAAAGAAAGTAAAAATGTTCCTTCTGCAGTTGTGATATTCTCTCGTCCAAAGGATCTTATTAAATTCATGTTGCTTTAAAACTGTAGCATTCTCTATCCAACACTGAGTCACCAAGAACACAGACACATCAACTCCACACCACAGAATAAGGATATCTTCTTCAAAATAAATTCTATCTCAAATCTAAGCATTATGAATTTACACCATTGCACCAATTGGTTTATCAAATTGAGACATTTATTTCACAAGCAATCGCGATCACAATGTCAGCAGCTTAATACAAAATCCTTTAAGATCTCAATTATACAGCAAAAAAACTAAACTAACCACAGCAAAGTGGGGAAAGTATCAAAAAGCTTCAAAATTATCATTTCATCGTCCAAATGAAAACAACAAACTTATGTGTTTGGTTCTACAGTGGTGAAAATTGATTTGGTTTAATTGATTTTAGTTAATACTAATAGTGAGTTTAAAGTAAAATGATATACTCCAAAAATTATTCATCAAGATATATTCCAGCAAGAGACTGTTACCTGCAGTTCATTCTGCAAATGATTAAAGTCTTTGGATATATTCACGTGACAGTGATTTGATCGATAAAATTGAGTGTAAAATATGCATTTAATCATTCTAGAGGCGAAATCAATTTGAATTGGGAACCCTAAACATAACAAAAATCAACTTAAAGTCTTTGGAAGTTAAAAATAAATTTAAACATGCACTTAACCTTCCTTTTCTAATCCTAATATCCAAAAATGATTATAAACTCACCTCGCATTATTCAACAAATAACACATTTTTCAAACCAAACAAACATAAAATTCCTCCATCTCAGCACTTTGTAATATCATAGAAAATGAAAGAAACATACTTTACATAACCCCATTATTTGCTACTCAATACTCACTCACCAAATCTCAGTGTTATGAATTTACATCATTGCACCAATTAGCATATCAAATTGAAACAATTATTTCACAAGCAATCACAATGTCAACATCTTAATACATGCACATGAAAGTGGATTGAACAATAATTGAGTAAAAAAAATCACTTTTGGAGACAAATGCTACAAATCTTAACCTCCACTTAGAATCAAATGTAGAGGAAAAATCAATCACATTGCATATTAAAATCAATTTTAAGTCTTCAAAAGCCAAAAGTGAATCCAAATATTTACTTAAGGCCCGTTTCGATTAACTTATTTTTTAGCTTATGAAAATAAATAAGCTTTTATGTATCATTCATAAGCTTGTCAAGATACTTTATGAAAAAACAACTTATGAAGATACAATTTCCGTTAGTGACAACTTATGAATTAACATAAAAGCTTATTTACTCACATAAGCTATTTTTCATAAGCTTAAAAATAAGTCAATCCAAACAGACCCTAAATCTCCTTTTCTTATCCTAATATTCAATAGGGATTATAAAACTAACCTCACATTATTCATCAAACACATTTTTCAAACAAAAATCCTCCAATTCAGCACCATATAGCATTATATAATAATTAAATAAAAGGACTCAACTTTATAAAACCCCATTACAAGATCCACAAATTCAAACAAAACCCAGAAACCAAAAAGTAGAAAAAATGAAAAAGAAAGTTACCTGAAGTTAAGGAACTGCCCAAATGCAAAAAGAGGCCAGAAGTAAAAAGGAGGAGGCCAATGAAAAGAAGAGACTGAGAAAAGTGAAATGAACTGAATGAGCTTCAAGAAATGAGCAACATAAGCCATAATCTTTGAAGGGTCTCTTCCTTTACCGCAGAAATCAACCCATGATTGAGGCCAATTCCAAAGGTAATAGTAAAATGGAAATGGTGATAACACTCCAATAGCAGCAAAAATACCCATCAGATTCTTCTAAAAAAAATCTTTGCTTTTTTCTTCACAGAATCAATAGATTCTGTTTTTGCTTCAATTATGGGCTTGATTTTGGTTTTGATCCTTCCTGGAGAAGAGGGTCACAAATCTTATTCTTCACTTCAGCTCGCTCTTTGCAAGCTCGAATAGACATTGATCTACTGACACAAACATATAACATTAAAAAAATAAAAAATACACCCTCCGTGTTTTAAAATAGTGTCGCTTTAAAAAAAAAAAAAATTATTTTAAAATGAATGTCATTTTCTATTTTTAATACAATTTTAATTTTTTTTCTTTCAACTTTATTTTCAATAAATGGTTAGGAATTACATCATACGTATATACGTATTTGATGAGTTGTTTTATAGCGGTATCAAAAATAAGTATTTCGAGTTATTGTATCCACGTGAACTTGTGCAATACTAAAGCCTTTCAACAACAAATATTGTTGAGTATGGAAAGTTTCATTTTTTGTGTATATATTAGTCTTTGAGTAGTGCTATATGTCCCGAGTTAAAACACAACGAATTTATCCAGAAGAGTTTCTCACGTTAGATTAGTCCTAGGCTGAAAAAACGGATGGTGGGATGCAAAAGAGGGACCTACCACAATAAACAGTGTATGGGAATATAACAGTTTGGGATACATTCGCGTCAATTTTGCGCGCGATAAGAAGCATTTTCCTTAGTCTTTGTGGTTAAATAGGAAATGGGAGATGTCGGGATTAAGTTTCATTAACTAATTGTCTAATGTCCTTCATTGTTCAATTATATACTCATCATATCTCAATTATACATTTACTTATTAATCATCGTACATTTTCATGTATGGCAAACGATGCGGGATCCAGTATTTTTATTAACTTATTATGTCTAAATTAGTTAATAAGTACAATGAAATTAAGATCAAGAGTGGGGTGCGATTGTAATATAACCTAGTTTGGTGACTCGTAACTATCATCCACAAATGCTCCTAGCCATGTCCATCACATAAGTCTATGTCTAGCACTTCTTAAGTCAAAATATTGTTTTTGATTGCGCGTAAGGAAAAACATTAACTGCAAGAATAAAAACATCAATATATTGAAATAGAATTTTTAAATAACCAGTCATATAATGTATCTACATGCATAGCAACTACACCTAATCCCAACAATATAGAGGATTTAGGTAGATATAAACCTTACTATACAAGACCAACTAATCATTCTCCTTAACTTGATTTTATCTTTTAAATTTTATTTTATTTTTTCAAACTAAACGTATTGCCTACTGATCCCCTCCCAATTTACACATCCTAAAAACAATTTTTATTGTTTTGTTATAATCGTACCATCTGTGTGGAGACAAAAACATTACTACTTGACGATGATATAATACACTTGCTATTATGTTCAACACACCATCCAAAGTGATAGATTTTTCTTGAAAAATACTCGCATCCAAACCCGATGTAACTTGGTGCATAGGAAAGTCTTAAATGCAGACGATAATAGATGGTGTGTGTTTTGCGACAACCGAGATGAAACATTGACTCACCTATTTTTAAATTGTGACGTGAAGTTATGTCACAAGTGTGGTTAAAACTTTTTAGATGGATTGGTGTGGGGTTTATTACCCTCTCAAAATTCTTTTGAACAATTGGTTGCCTTACTTAGCGATGAACAAAAAAGCTCGTAAAGGTTTTTGGCTTATCTGGCATATAATTATTTGGCGGTCGACAAATGAGATAATTTTTAATAACAAGGTAAGAGATGTTGAAGAGATAGTTGATGAGATCAAAGTTTTATCTTGGCAATGATGCTTAAGCATATTAAAGTCATCCTCGTGTTTGTGTTTATGAATGATGTTGGATATTAGGAGATTTTTATTATTAGACAATGTCTTGCTCCTCTCTTGGTATTCTGTTTTGGAGACCGGTTGTGTTTCGGTTGTTTCGGCCGAAGTCTTTTCTGTTGTAGTTCTATGCAGCACTTGTATGTGTGTTGTTTCACTTTAAATTCTCTCTTTTCAATCACTCTCGTTCCAAAATATATGTTCATTTATCTCTTGAGCTTGTCCCTCTCTCTTGAACTTATTTACTTAAAGTTTCTCTCTCTTGATCTTGTCTCTAAAATTTAGAGAGAGAAAGATACAAATTATGGAAGAAGGGAGAAGGAGAGAGTGAATAGAAGGAAAGGATCCAAATTCGTTGGCGTAAGTGTTTGGGCTTGTTAAGGTGATAGTTTTGTTGGTGTAGTAGAGGGTTGTTTCAGATCTTGCTAGTTGGTCTTGACTTGTTTGTAATTTGTTTGTTGTTCTAAATTTTGTCCCTCCATTGGACAAATTTTTTTGTGTTTGTACAGTTCTATCAATGCATATATACTGAAAAAAAATGAAGTTGTTTTTCGAAAGGAAAAGTTCAAGTTTTTATGAATTGTAAAACATAGAAAGATCGTAAGGTGAAAGTTGGTAAACTTAAATAGAGTTATGACACTTCAAAACATTCATGTTTTTTTGTCTCTTTTTCTTTTTTATTATATTTTTTTGCTAAATAAAAAATTATGCTTGTAAGAAATTTTGTGGGACTTTTTATAATATTTTCAAAAAATGAAAATAAATAAGGGTCGACATGTTTAGCCCGCAACCTTTATGGGGCCAAACTCGGATAATAATTTCAAAGCTCGTATTTAGATATGGATTTTTGCCCAATTTGATAAAACCTCAAGCCCGCTAGAGTTAATCCTAAACAAGTCGAGTTGTCTGCTTTGACACCTCTAATTATGATAAACAATAGATTAGTGGAACCTTCCTTAAAAAAAACAAGATTAGTGGAACCTATGTTAATAAGTGGATTTCACTATTGAGTCATACTGATTTTTTAGTTGTTTCTATCTTTCATAAATTGACGATAAATAGAAGTGGATAAATATAGCAAATTCTAACTTTTATTTTAAGTACATTTTTTGTATTAGCATTTTGGGTTGGATAATTTTTAAATTATTATTTTGTTTGCTAAAAATTAACGAGTTACAATTTTTGTTGTTTCCCTTTGAGTTTTTTAAATTGCACTTTTGACATTTCAACTTTCACTAACCGACGATTTTGACCTCCAAATTTTTAAAATAACAGTTTTGATCCCCCAACTTAGTCCATTTTGTAAAACTGACATCCTCCTTGATTTTATTCAAATCAACACATACGTGGACTCCTAATTTAATGGCTCAAATGTCACATGTGTAATTTATTATTTTGCTAAATTTCACTTTTCGGCCCAAAACTTACACAATTCGGGGATTTTGGTCCACAATATCGCGTTTGGCAAGTTAAAATTAATGATGATGTCAATATTGCAAATATGGTTAAGTTAAGGGGCCAAAAGTACTATTTTTAAAATTGGGAGGCTAAAATTGTCGGTTTGTGAAATTTGGGGGGGTCAGGTGCAATTTATTCAAAAAAATTAATAATCTATAAATATGTTGAAATGCCTTAAAATATTTTCTTGGGTCATTCTGCCATTTTGTGTCGAAATGTAGGATTTTGCGTCCAAGCGCAATCGATTTGATGGAGGCATATTTTGGGGTTGTTGTTTTGTGCTCAAGTGCAAATCTGTGGCTTGGTTATAAAAAGACAGTTTCAACACAATTTTAATTGTGGAAAAAGGCAAACCTAGAGAGATCAAAAGAGGTAACATTTAATTAATCAATAGGTTAAATGTTGAGGATTTTAGGGTTTGATAGTACCACTCAAACATTTTGGGTGTGAAGTCATTGAGTATCTTGGTCACGTGAAGAGATTCAAGAAAAAGATACTGACCCCCCTAATTTACACATCCTAAAAACAATTTATATTGTTTTGTTATAACCACACCATCTGTGTGGAGACGAAAACATTACTACTTGACGATGATATAATACACTTGCTATTTTGTTCAACACACCATCCAAAGTGATAAAAAAAAATCTTGAAAAATACTCGCATCCAAACCCGATGTAACTTGGTGCATAGGAAAGTCTTAAATGCAGACGATAATAGATGGTGTGTATTTTGCGACAACCGAGATGAAACATTGACTCACCTATTTTTAAATTGTGAAGTTATGTGACAAAGTGTGGTTAAAACTTTTTAGATGGATTGGTTAAAACTTTTTAACAATTGGTTGCCTTACTTAGCGATGAACAAAAAAGCTCATAAAGGTTTTTGGCTTATTTGGTGGTCGACGAATGAGATAATTTTTAATAACAAGGTATGAAATGTTGAAGAGATAGTTGATGAGATCAAAGTTTTGTCTTGGCAATGATGCTTAAGCATATTAAAGTCATCCCCGTGTTTGTTTTATGAATGATGTTGATATGAAGAGATAGTTGATGAGATTTAAAACAATTTAGTGAACTTGCGAAATTTAGTCATCAATATAGAAGATGAAATATGTATCAACATCGCTCCATTGCCATGCGTAAGTAGGTCTTAGAGAGTGATTTTATAAGAGAATATCCATAACACTCCTAGTTAAAGAGTCAAAGTGAATCTTAACTTATTATTTAATAGTTATGAAAAATGCATTTAATGATAAAATTGGCTGTATTTTATGTAAATATGTACTTGACCTATTTGATCTTTTCACTCATGTTAAAAAAGACTTAAATACCTACTCCCTCCGTCCCTTAATATAACCCCCTTTTGTTTTTTTTTTGTCCCTAAATATAACCCCCTTTTCAAATTACAACACACATTAATTATTTTTTTCCATAGATACCCTTATTTAATACTACTACTAATTCTAAAAGTACAATAAATTGACTTTTCACTTTATCTCTTTAATGAGGGTAATTTTATAAAATTGTACTATAAAACAGACACATTAACTACACCAACAACATTTCTTAAGAAATGTGAAAAAAGCAATAGGTGGTTATATTAAGGGACGGAGGGAGTATTTGATTCCTTAACTTATTTTAAAAGTTCAATTTGGTCCCTTAACTTTTAAATCGATCAATTTGGCCCCTTAAAGCTTCAAAATATTAAATATAATACACCGATAAACATTAAAGCTTTATTGAAACATAGTGTTTTAATCCGGCTAGGCATTTTAGACCAGAACATATGAAGATCAGGTTGGGAAAACGGGCATACATGTAGAAATCTTAAAATTCAATGTCCAACCCAAATTAGAGCAGGTTTGATTATGTTTTGCGATCGATCATGAATATTGAATATGCTCAACCCAAATACTACAACTTTGTTCGGATTACGGTTTGGTTTGATTTTGCCTTAACCGCTAAACACCCCTAGTTTTTTCTTTTGTTAATACGATAATCATATATAATAAAGGGAGTAATATATAACAAATATCTTAGATTCAATTACAAACCACTATTTTTCCACACTTGATAAAATAAAATCACTTAATAATTGAAAACAAAATACAAATTTCTCCATAACAAAATATAAGCAAAAATGAGTTAAAAGAAAGTTGTTGTATTTTGTCCAATTTTAAAAAAATACATCAAGTTTTTTTTTTGACACATTTTCAATTATATTTTGTTACATGAAAGTATCGCTGAATTCATTTATGTATAATATATAAGAAACATACGAAGTGACCGTTACACCTGCAAAGATAATAATTATTCTTTGCTAGCATAAAGAGATCTATAAAGTTTGAGAAACTAGGTATTAGATTACCGAATAATGGGGACCTTGTTTCTCATAATAACATTTGCTTCACCGTCATGATAGACAAAAACCTTTGTAAAAGACTATTTTCACCGTTATGATAGACATAAACCTTTGTAAAAGATTAACATGTTGATGACCAGATTTTCCCTGGATCAAAAACTAGCGTGAGTATTCTCATGACTAGGGAAAATGAATTTTGTTGGGAATATTGAGAAAAGTTTGGAAGAATGAAGATGTGATGGTGTGGGAAGCAATGGTTCGTGTCTTTATTATTTGTAGACAAGGGTGCATTAATTTTACACGAGAAAAGTTCATCGTCTTCATTAATTTTGGTCAATTTCGTTGAATGGTTAGCAATACATTGACGTAATTCAAAAGGAAGTCAGTTCTTTGTCTCAAGTTTGTTTTTGGGCTTTTGTTTTATGCTTTTTCGGTGGATCAGATGTCGCGAGGTTGTGAAAGCTGCATGATCCTTCGGTCAGGTGCTCTTCGAATTGTGGCCCAACTTGGGTGTTGGGGTCTAGGAGTTTTATTTTGAGGGTGTTTCTTTGGGGGTGAGTAGTGACGATGGGCGGTGGTGGATACCGTGTTTACAATGCTTGTTTTTTTGTAGGAGTCTGTTTTAGGTGGTGATCTGTTTTGGAGGGTTTATTTTCAAGGGTGTTTTTAGGTGGTTATGGTGTACCGTCTATATGCGGCACCATTTGTATCTTGTTCCGTCCATACCTTACGTCTTGCAGGGATGACATTTAATAATATTTGCCGATTCAAAAAAAAAAATTCAAAAGGAATGTATAGAGTCAAATGTACCTAATCTAAAATTGAGACAAATTCTTTTGACTCTTTAAATCTCTTTTCGTTATATTTTTCCCATCTATTTTCATAATTATATTTTTCCCATCTATTTTCATAAGCACCCTTTAATTTTTTTCACATATATTAAAAAAAGGGATTAGTGAATTTGACGTGTGTATTTTATATAAATATTTCTAAAATACTCTTTTTATGAATGATTTAGCTAATTTGTCGAAAAGTAGTAAAATTTATAAAGTTCGTACCCATAGGCATTGCATAATTTCAACTTAACTACTATGACTATGATTAGGATATGTGTGAAGGGTGGGGGTGCATTTGGAAATTGGTTTGATTGAATTGACGTAAAGAGAGAGATAAAGGCAGCTAGATCATGTCATATTCCCTTCTTTGAATTGTTTGGGTAACTACAAACTATGAATATCACTTGAATTGATTACTCAATTTTAAGACATTTGAACAAAATAGTTAGGCCAATGTCTTGGTTACTGACACTTTTCATTTATTACTACTCCCTGATATCTTAGATGAGCCCATAACCTTCGAAAGGTTTAAGAACACCAAATAAGTACAAAAATCATTATTAGAACATGTCTAAAGCTAATAACAATTAAACAGTTAAATTAGGTTAAACACCAAAGTCAGGGTTAGTAATCATTGAGACCTAGATCAACTTACAAACATTCTCAAACTCATAAAAAATATTAAGTATAAAATTAATCGAATAAAATACCAAAGCAATTAGCTGAATTGATAGGATAATTTAAAGATACATGACCAAACAATTACAGGGAAGTTCCTTTTTCATGACCTAACATAGAGAGAATTAGCTACTCATGATTCCTAAAAATAAACTAATGAATATGAATAAGAAAGCATAAGTAAAGGATCGTCGGTTGATGATTCATTGTCTTCTGAATAGATCAGATCACCCTTACTCTACTAAAATTGTGTTTCTACTGTCTGCTGCTCGTCAAAATGTGTTTTCCACTGACCTAGGTGCTTTCTTTATATAGGTGCGCTTTTCCCTAAACTTTAGGGAATATAGGCCCGTGATAAGGGTATACAACTAGCAACGTGAGTTAAAACAAAATGCAAACACATCATATTTCTTTCATATCTTGCAACGTGGAGCTCATATCCCGCGATGAGTGATAGGAATTTGATGATTCTTCTAATTTCATTATGAATTCATAACACGTGGCTCGTTACACGCTTCACGATTTAGGTAATGTCTGACTCCAACTATATTCTTTCGTCCTAGCTATATTTATTCTTACCAAAATGTCTGTAATGACTATTCCCAAGGAATCACTAAGGATAAACTTGTAAAATCTTAGCCCAATCACAAAGTTGTATGGTTCGGTTGGGTTTCCATGGTTTTAAGGTTGTTTTCTCTTTCATGACTTTTGAATGAATCTTGTACAAAACTAAACTAAAATACATTCAAATTACCTACTTTAATTCTAAAATGACTCTAAATATATACTAAAAACCCTATATGATTTCATGTAATCACATCCCCGCACTTAAACTTTTGTTCGTCCTCAAGAAAATATACTTGTTAACTAAAATTCATAGAAAACTAATACACCTCCTTGAATGATAATAATATCATAAAAGAATTTTACCTCTTCTAAGAATGTAATTATTGGTGTTTTTGCATTGTCCTGCTCAGAATAGTATGATTCACCACACTTCACCTCTATAGGTCCAAAGGAAGTATCATAGACAACTACTAAAACACAATCTTTTTCTAGCTAAACCTACTTCCATATCATTGAGTCAGGGTCGTCTTTTTGTTGATATGCACATGTCACTTGACCATACAATTTGAGAGCATTCTAAACGTGAATCAAAGTACATACAATACACACACTTGTAGAGTACTTTAATTTCACGGGTTATACGTTAGCTTAGGTAAGAGGTGGATAAATTTGAAAAGTAGTGTTAAAACGAAGTTAGGTCTATACTATAACCAAACAATTCTTAGGTGTTTTGTAAGTATTCTATTGAAAAATCATGTAATTAGACAAAGCAAGACACCTCATAAAGAATTGGGAAGACAAGCAATGAAGATCCAAGAGGCATCTGAAGACATTACAAGTTGGGAAAATTCTGTCCCAAGTTCCAAGACAAGTTTGGAGGAAGAACACACTCAAAAAGACGAAGAAAAAGGCAAAAACACACTGAAAGCGGAAACCACACGCCCCGATGTGCTCTCACACACCCTAGTTGTGCAAAACAGTGTTGGAAAACACAATTTTCAGCACGCATGCGCATAGCCCTAGGTCAAGAAAAAACAATTTTTTGCTTTTTTTTTTTTATCTACATGTCAGTTTTTCAGCCCAAACACAGCTGGAAACTTGCCGATAAATACAAGAGCTCTCATTCAAAAATACTAATTCATAACTTGGTGGTTCAAAAGGAAGGCAGGCGCTAGGAGTATCAGAGGAGTCTCTTCTCAACCTTTGTTATTAGAGTATGTTTTATTTCTTTTGTAATTTATTTTTATTACTATTAGTAACTAAACCCTAATTGGTTAGGGTTCAAAGATGAACCTCTATTTGTTTGTTGGATCAATTTAATTCAAATCTTTTATTCAGTTATGTTTTGAGATCTATTTAATTTTTATATGCAAAGGTCTTAATACTCTTACAAATTATAAAAAGTGTGACATAGTTAGAGTCTCTGAGTGTGACATATAATTACATGTTGTTGACATTAATTGTTTCTTGAGGTACAAAATCCTTGAGGTCCAAGTTCCATAAGATGCAAGTTCTTTTCGATCCAAAGTTTCTTAATGATAATTATTCTAATAAGACATACATACATAACACCTTATATTGTAGAGATGTACTCTTCAGTTATGTCCCTGAAGTTTTAATTGGAGGGTATTAGGATGTTTGAGCCTTCTTGAAAAATTTATTCCTCTTCTTGAAATTAATTATGTCTAAAGTTATTTTGTTAGGTTATGAGGAGTTACGAAGAGAGTCTGAAGATCACCCCCCATATTGACACAAAAATAATTATGTAAACAACTTTATCAATTAATATATTAAAACATAAATCGACTAACATTCAAATTACTTTTAATTAAAATCAGTTCTACGAAATCAACTTTCACCATCACAAAACTAAACAATCACAAAAATAATTTAAATAGGTTCCTTTACTGCTGCTTTGCATGCCCGCCGAACAATGTTACTCTCAAAGTGTACCTCTTTCTATTATTTAGTCTTTTTATAAATAAACTATGGGAATACTTTGATATCTGTTGTTTGAATGATTATGGATGAATATAATTTTGCCTTCCTTTTTCAATTTTTGAGAGTGATGCTGGACCACATTGTTCATGTGATCCCAAACGGCTCAACATAAAGGAAAATTACTTTTATATTAAATTACAATATAAATAATATAATGTGTTAAACTAACTTGATCAAATAAGCTAGCTAGATGCATTCCTATCTCTAATTTGGAATGTTACTTTAAGTAGTGTGCCACATTCTTTGAACATGCACCCCTCTTGCAATTCCTTTGTCGAGTTTTGTTATATGAAAGATTTGATTCACTCATGTACTATACACTTGACCTATGTACGGCTATGCTTAGGTTAATTGGAAAAATCCTACCACAACATAAGATTTGATTCCTTTTTTGGTATGTAGATTGTAGTCACCTTCTGCTATCTCCTAAAATAACGAAATTATAAAAAAAGAAAGAAGCTACTAGAAGATAATTGTTTTTTATTTTAATTGTTTAAAAAGCAAAATGAATTACTATATATAAACTAACCATGCACAAGTGATGCAAAGATTAGGCTATAAAATAATTGAATGAAAATCACGGGCACCATTAATCTCAAGAACAAAATAATGTACTTATATTTGAAATTTCCTTGACTCATATATGGTCCCCCCTAAAGTTTGAGGTGATCAACTACAACACACAATGGAATTTCATATAGTTTGCGCAAGGAATTTGGATAAATTCATCTTCATTCCCTTGGTCTCAATTATGATTCTATAACTTCATATGTTTGTGATACACAAAGTTGAACCACTATTTCGCTTAGGAAAGAGTTCTATTACTATTTGTGTTTTTATGTATAAATGCTCACATATGAGCTAGTCCTTTTGATTTAATGGACATTTCCTTTTGTTTTAACTCTCTGGTTACTGGAGAAAAGAGATTATAGTAATCTAGAGTTTGATCGAAAGGTAAATAAAACCTAATAAAAAATTGTTTTACTCAAGAATCAAACTTAAAACTTCCCGAATGATTTGTGTCTTTTGATGACCTTTATTAACCACTTAAACTCTTTCACTTGATTATTTAATTTACACTTTCATTTGGAGAGATATGCATAATAAATATAATAATTAAAAAATAAATTATTATATTCATCATATCTATCTCTCTAAATGAAAATATCAATTTAAATAATATCAATTTAAATGGAGAGGATCACAAGTTAGGATTTATATACATCCATAAAGAGAATAATGAAGTTCTCCATTTTTTGATACATGAAGAGGATTCATTCTCCACACAAACCACTTTAATGATTAAGTAGTTAAATAATTTTTAATATCACATCTTCTTAAAATAATGTACTAGTTAATTAATTTTATATGAAACAGAGAAATTATTAATGATTTTACAAAATTACTTTTTATTAACGGTATTAGTTAGATTGAGATTGAAATATTAAAAGAATTGGAATATTTCATCTTATTTTTTCTTTTTCTTCCATATTTTCTCCTAATATTTTTTATTATTAAAGCAAACT